>CAMZMU010000041.1:106378473-106736231 GCA_947311845.1 Poa pratensis
GGTCCAGGATTGAAAACTGGGCCTATGCAAAGGAAGCTTGGGGAGGATAGAAACCGTGCCGGAGGTGGGGGAAGCTCGGGTGGTGGATGGGGTGGTTCTGGTTCGGGCAGCAAAAGTGCTAGCAGAAGCGATGGTGTTTCTTGGCGTAAGGGGAACGGAAACAATGTGGGGGCTCTTGTTGTCACCGATGCAAAGCAGGGGAAAGCCGATA
Source organism: Poa pratensis (assembly GCA_947311845.1). Lineage (NCBI taxonomy): Eukaryota > Viridiplantae > Streptophyta > Magnoliopsida > Poales > Poaceae > Poa > Poa pratensis. The sequence goes on from CAMZMU010000041.1 coordinate 106,378,685, forward strand.
TGGACAAAGTCACCAGTCCTCTAAAACAATTGTCAACAGAGAAATCAACTGAATCAACTAAGAAGAAAAGGCTCATGTTCCCGGAGGAGTCTGCTGTTAAAAGCAACGAGGAGGTGGGAGGTGGGACGAGGGAAACAGCGGCAGCCATAGAGGTTGAGGTGGTGCCCCAGAAAGCCAACCGAACCGCTGACCTCAACTCCACTATCTCTGAGTTGGCGGGCAGTTTTGAAACAGGTGTCAAAAACCAACCTAAAAGTGCCTATGGAGGAAAAAAGTCGGGCACCTTCAGAGGCAGGAGGAAGGGAGGAGCTGGGACTATGGGTGGGAAAACTGAAGAGCAAGGGCTTGCAAAGGTTGTGACAGGGGTCAAAAGGGGAGCTGCTGCCTTGGCAGCTGCAGGCGATCTGGAGGCGATCTTGGCTCCTAAGAAACAGAAAGGGGGGGGGGGGGGAGGTTGATATGTCCGAACAAGTGACAATTTCCATAGACGCGGGGCTGCCGTTTCAGCCCTGCAACGATCAATGAAGGCTGTTGGTTGGAACGGCCAGGGGCTTGGGAACCAGCCGGCCGTTCAGGGTCTTCAGGACCTACAAAAGGAGGAAGATCCCGATGTTCTTTTCCTGTCAGAAACAAAGATGGACAGGAAGGGGATGGAGCGTCTCAAAGTAATTCTGAACATGCCTAACATGGAGTGCAAGGATTGCGAGGGACGCAGCGGCGGACTTGCGATTTTCTGGAAAAAAGAAGTGAACTTGGTGGTGCGCCCGGTGATGTCCCGTTACCATATGGACGTGGAGATCATTGGGGAGGATGGCTTTGTCTGGAGACTCACTGGCCTCTACGGGGAGTCGAAATCAGGCAAGAAGGACAAGACCTGGAGACTGTTGAAGCTGCTGCATGGCCAGTCTAACTTGCCATGGATGTGTTTTGGGGACTTCAACGAGATTTTGTTCAACAGTGAGAAGCAGGGGGGCAGCCTAGGCCCCAAGCCTGCATGGAGAAGTTTAGAACCACCCTTGAGGTTTGCGAGCTGGAAGATCTGGGGTTTTTAGGTGATCCTTTCACCTGGCGCAACCATAGCCAGAAGGCCGAGTCTTATATTAGGGAGCGGCTGGATAGAGCTGTTGCTAATATGGCCTGGAGAGCTCACTTTCCTGCCTACAGAGTTATCAACGGCGATCCTAGGCACTCGGACCACATACCTGTGATCGTGATCCTAGAGCCTCCTTATCAGGCTAGGAGGAAGCCGGCGGTGATGGCACAGCCAAAGTTCGAGGCCAACTGGCTGGAAGAAGAACAATGTGAGGAGATTGTGCACAATGCATGGTCTTTGGCTATGCTAAATAGCAACACTGAGGTTGCTGATGCGATTCGGGCTGTGGGGAATGAACTGCATGCGTGGAGCAGGGATATTCTGGGTGACCTCAAGAACCGTATCAAGAAGGCCAAGAAAGATCTCGCCAGGTGTTGGAAGGGGGCGATTTCTCCTGAACAGGTTGCCAAAGAGCACCTACTGCGTTACAAACTTGAGAGGCTCCAGGATCAGAAAAATGTCTACTGGAAGCAGCATGCCCATGCACATTGGCTAAAGGACGGGGACCAGAATTCAAAAAATTTCCATGCTTGTGCCTCAGAGAGGAAAAGAGTTAACCATATAAAGAAGCTGAAAAATGATGATGGGGCGTGGTGGAGGGGGAAGAGGAGTTGAAATCTTTTATAGCTAACTATTACAAGAGTCTATTCTCTTCTTGTGCAGGGAGGCAACAGGATGAGCTTCTGACCTTGGTCCCTCGTTCGGTGACCGATGAGATGAATGCTGACCTCCAGAGGCCGTTCTGCCTTGACGAAATTAAAGAAGCTCTAAATTCTTTGGGCGATCTTAAGGCCCCTGGCCTTGATGGTATGCCTGCTATCTTTTACAAGAGATTCTGGGAGCTCGTCGGTGATAAGGTGCAGAAGGAGGTCATTGCGGTGCTAAATGGTGGACATCTCCCTGCTGCCTGGAATGAAACTATTATCGTCTTGATCCCCAAGGTCCACAATCCTGATCAGCTGAAGGACCTCATGCCCATTACCCTCTGTAACGTCATGTACAAGGTTGTGGCCAAGACTATTGCTTGCAGGCTAAAGTGTGTTCTGCCGGAGGTTATCTCTGCTAGTCAAAGTGCCTTTGTTCCCGGTAGGTTGATCACGGACAACATTCTGATTGCTTACGAGATGACCCACTACATGTACAAGCGGAAGGGGGCAGGGACGGGCTAGCTGCTGTCAAACTCGATATGAGCAAGGCCTATGATCGAGTTGAATGGTCTTTTCTGAAAAACATGATGCTGAAGCTGGGGTTCTCGGTGGCTTGGGTTAACTTGGTGATGAGTTGCGTGACAACGGTGTCCTATAGAGTTAAAGTTAACCAGGATCTCACCGAGGTGATCACACCCGAGAGGGGTTTGCGCCAGGGCTGTCCTCTCTCTCCATACCTCTTTATCCTTTGCGCTGAAGGCTTGTCTGCCTAGTTTCAGGCTGCGGAGGAGGATGGCACCCTTCAGGGCATTCAGATTTGTGCAAATGCACCCCGAATCAACCATATTTTTTTTTGCTGATGACTCTTTGATATTCATGAAAGCCAATGAAGCAAGTGCAAAAAAACTCCAGCGCATTCTTGCTGTGTATGTGGGTGCTTCGGGCCAGACAATTAACAAAAGCAAATCTGCCGTGATGTTTAGCAAGGGTACCTCAAATGCCTCTAAATGAAGTTTCCTCCGCTCGCTCCAAATCAATGCTGAAGCCTATAATGAGAGATATTTGGGTCTGCCTATTTACTTGGGCAGGTCAAAGAGCAAAGCTTTTGCTTACCTAAAAGAGAAAATCTAGAAGAAGATACAAGGTTGGAAGGAAAAATTCCTCTCAAAGGCAGGGAAAGAAATTCTGGTCAAAGCCATTGCGCAAGCAATCCCCATCTTCGCCATGTCCTGCTTTGATTTGACCAAGTCCTTCTGTGATGAGCTCAGCTCCATGGTCTGTCGCTATTGGTGGAACAACCAGGAAGAGTAGAGGCACCATTGGCTCAGCTGGGAAATTTTATCCCAGCCAAAAGGTGAGGGGGGTATGGGATTCCGTGACCTCCACATTTTCAACCTGGCTATGCTTGCGCGCCAAGGTTGGCGCCTTCTAGCTGAGCCAAATTCGCTGTGTGGGCGTCCCTTGAGAGCGAAGTATTTTCCCAATGGCAGCATCCTTGATGCGACCCCAAAGACGGATATCTCCTACACATGGCGCAGTATTCTGAAGGGGGTGGCCTTGCTAAAGGAGGGATTGGTGTGGCGTGTCGGTGATGGCTCCTCTATTAATATCTGGGCGGATCCTTGGCTCCCAAATGGTGAGACACGTCTCCCTAGAACCTTCCGGGGCTCAGCCGAGGTGACTTTGGTGTCTGATTTGCTTGATCATGAGACAGGGGGCTGGAACATGGAGCTGATCCGGTCAACTTTCCATCCGGATGATGCAAATGCCATCTTGGCCATTAGCATCTGTGAGGATTCGGTGGACTCCCCTGCTTGGCATTTCGACCCTAAGGGCATTTTCTCTGTCAAATCAGCTTACAAGGTTGGAGTGATGTTAACCAATAGAAAGAAGGGGAAGGATGCGGCCTGCTCTAAGGCAAACACTGCCAACAGTACAGTCAAATTCGAGTGGAAACATATCTGGGAGATGAAAGTTCCAAATAAAGTGAAGATGTTTGTGTGGAGGCTTGCACACAATAGCCTGGCAAACAACATGAAGATAAAAAAGCTGGGGGTTGAGCTTGACACTAGATGCCCGGTGTGTCTTAGGCTGAATGAAGACGGTGGGCACATTTTCCTGAAGTGCAAAGGAGTTAAGGAGTGCTGGAATATTTTGGGTATCGGGGCTGTCAGGGAGAAACTGTTGGATTGTGTTTCTGCCCATAGTATGCTTGAAGAACTCTGGAAGTTGGAGACGAGTGTGCACATCAAGGCCATGGTCCTTATGTGGGAATGGTGGGGAGTCCGCGACAAGGCCAACGCCGGCGAAGGGGTGGCTGGCGCCCACATCGTGTGCCATAGGGTGGAAAGACATGTGGTGGATTTCCTATCCCTAAAGTCTCCCCAAAAACCACCTGACATGGATGTACATCTCGGGTACCCTACCATGAGGGTACCTGGTGCACGTAACGACTAAGGCCAATAGTGAAGAGCCTACTCGAAGCCCAAGACAAAAGGCCCAAGAAGATGGAGTACCCTCCAAGATTAGAAATAGGCATAGTCGGTTTAGGCTTTCCATACGTGTAAACTAGGTCGGTTAAGAACTCTCGAGACCCGGCCTATTTAAAGGCTGGGAGGGGTGCCGATCTGGGGCAAGCCATACTCGAACCACCAAAAGCTCTAGCGAGATTGACATCTCGCCGGAACCACCTTGTAACCTCATAATCTCATGCGATCAATAACAGACAAGCAAGAAGTAGGGTCTTTACCTCCTCCCGAGGGGTCTGAACCTGGGTAAATCTTTGCCTCTACTTGTCAGCCGACGAAACTACCAGCACTACCACGTTCTCTCCCCATAATCTCAACCCTAGGTCCTTAACCATGGGATTTGATGAGTGTACCCCTCGTCAATTGGCGCCGTCTGAGTGTACCAGCACTACCAGCACTACCACGTTCTCTCCCCATAAGCCTTTCGCGCAGGCTTCTACTGGCCCACAACACTCAAAGACGCGGAGGACATAGTCAAAAGGTGCATCGGCTGTCAAAAATTTGCCACAAAGCCGCACGCACCCGCATCGGTGTTGAAGACAATACCATTGGCCTGGCCCTTCGCCCAATGGGGACTCGATATGGTCGGGCCACTAAAAAAATCCTCCCACGGAGGGCATACTCACCTTCTGGTAGCAGTCGACAAGTTCACCAAGTGGATTGAAGCAGTCCCTATCACAAGTTCGACTGCCACTACAGCAGTCAGTTTCATAAAATCCATCATATACCGCTTCGGTGTGCCAAGCAGCATCATCACTAATAACGGCACAAACTTCACAGCTGAAGAGTTTCGATCTTTCTGCAAAGAGCAGGACATTACGCTCAATTATGCATCTGTGGCACACCCGCAGTCCAATGGCCAAGTCGAAAAAGCCAATGGACTTGTAACGAGCGGAATCAAGAAATGCCTCCTGGTGCCACTCAAAAGGGCAGCGGGTGCTTGGGTCGAAGAACTCCTGTCTGTACTATGGAGCCTCCGCACAACTGCCAATGCTTCAACACAATTCACCCCATTTTTCATGGTCTACGGCGCAGAGGCAATCCTGCCATCAGATGTAAGATTCAATGCACCAAGAGTCAAAGCATATAACGAAGAAGACGCAGATGAAACACTCAAAGATGCAGTCGACTTGCTCGAAGAAGAACGCAACATGGCACTAGCACACACAGCTGTCTACCAGCAAGACCTCCGCAACTATCACAGCCGTCAACTGCGTAACAGATCCTTTGATGTCGACGACTTGGTACTTCGACTGAAGCAAAAGAAGGTGCACAAGCTCGCTTCTCCATGGGAAGGACCCTTCATCATCACCGAGGTCATTGGTGGTGGAGCATACAGACTGAAGCACGCGAAGACAGGCGAACTCTTGCACAATCCTTAGAACATTGCGCAACTGCGCCATTTCTATGCTTAGGTTGCTCAGTCGCACAATGTAACAGGCACATATGTCGGATGGCTGCAGGTTTCAGACGCACTCTTTTCCTTACCAGGGTACCTAAGGGGACTGGAAGGTTTTTAATGAGGCGGCCTGCAGTCTAACATTCAAAAATGGAATATAGTCAATGATTCCTCATATTTCTCCCTGTTTACTACTCGCATAAACTAGTCGCACAACTTTAGCCTCGCCCGAGTACTCGGGGGCTGCGCTACTTCAAAACGTGAGTTCTGACCCTTTCAAACTTAGTACCCTAGCCGCACTCGAACACTCGGGGGCTGGGTCATAAAAATCATATATAAACAAAAAAGTTGCTCAATAACATGAGTTGAAACCTCAAACATCGCAAAAATTTACAGCCTCACTCGAAAACTCGGGGGCTGTAGAGTTCATGTTCTATACAGTGTTTTTCATAAACCCTGCCCGATACACTTGGGGGCTGCATACATACAAATAAACAAATATGTACTAAGTACAAGTGGCAAGATTACACTCGGGGGTTGTCCCCTATACATAAAACCTTAATCTACAGGTTCATCCTTTGGCTGGGTCCACTTCTCCTCCTCCTTTAGCACATGATAGATTAAGACCAATGCGTCTACCCGTGTCTCTTGGTAGTGCTCCTCCATTTGCACAGGACCACCACCTGGTATGGGTGCATGCCCCATCGCAATCCTTTTTAAATCAAGGTGTGGAAAGTGTGACCACACAAAGGCAAGAGCAACGTTAGCCCCGCTAATCAGTTGATCCCGTACAAATTTCTTGATCGCCTTGCCCTTTCAAAATTTCTTCAGCAATGCCGCAAGGCCTTGTGGTTGCTCATTCAAAGGAAACAATGCCTCGTGGACTCGAAATAAAGCTAACATGCAGCTCTCTAGTCGAATGGCAGTTCACCACGCACGATCCAGAAGCTTCACCAAAATGGCACTCCTCGCCCTGTCCGACCAAAAGGGGTGGGCAGCGTATTCCGCGCTACTCGCTTGACCGTCGAGTCGGTCTTGTAACCGCGCCTCTTCCTTCGATTGGTCAAAACAAACACCTATGGCAAAAATAAGGCAAAAATGTAATCACAGTCGACCTGTGTGTCGAGTCCACAATTCAATTTCCAGAAAAAGCTTACATTCAAGCTGTAGGTTCACTTTCTCCAACTCTTCAAGCAAAAAGGCTTCCCGACTGCAACTCCGCATATGCGTCTTGAGTCTTTTTTAGCTCACTTGACACTTTGGAAAGTTTGAGCTGAAGGAAGTCGATGATTTTCTGATCATTCACACTACGTGATTGAGTGGAGCCGCTTGCACCTAGACCAGTCGATGTTCTAGAAGCCCGGGTCTACATCCAGAATAACTCAGAGCATAAGAGAAATAGAAGAGATCAAGCAAAATGCTCGGGGCTGTGCCTCCGATAACTGGAGTTCATATTTCATGCAACACAAATAGGAAGTCTGAAGTTTTTACAGCAAAAGCAAAATCATAAAAGTCCCTAAACTAGCGACGAGGGAATCACTCGCTAGTCATCGATTTCTTGGAGGAGGCCTTCTTCGCCTGCACCTTGGCTGCCCTATCTTCAACAGTTGTTACCAGCTGTTGAGCATACTTCTGGGCAGCCTCCATCCAAGTGCTTAACCCGACAGTTTTTCCGCCAGGCCCACTCGGGAACTTCGTCGTGACCTTGTCAAAATCTGCGTCGACTCCGTGCGCGAGCAACATGAGAAAAGTAGTCTGAGCACCACTTACCATTTGCTCGCGACAGAAATCGGCGACAGCAGTTCCTTCAGGGTTGAACAACTCCACCAGTTCTGCAAACGTAGATGGAAGCTCATCATCTGAGAAGAAGCTGCCGTGCAGGGCGCCCAAAGCACTCGCCGCCTTCATCAGCATCTCCCCTGCCCTACTGTTGGTGGCCTCTGCGACAGCTACACTTTCATCAAGTGAAGCGCCCATGTTTTGCTTGCCAGGGGCAGTAGAGCCATCCATCACGCCTAGCATAGCATGAAAGTACCATGTTCAGAAGCATAATACAACAACTTCAAACATCTAGTTCAACAGCACAATAATAGAATACCTGTCAAAGTGGTGCTGGCAGCAGAAAGTCGACCAATTGCCTGGTCTTCCCTAGCTTTGGCTGCTTTCAGACTCTTCTCCAGATCAGCAACTTGACGGGTGGCCTTGCCCATCTCTTCTGCAGCGGTAGTCGCTGACTCTGCAAATACATAAGCATTTCCTCAACATGCTGCAAAAGATCGTCACATAAAAAACAATCGAGTTCTCATCACATGACACTTACTTTTTGCATCCTCGAGTTGTTGCTGCAAAGTGGCAACCTCCGTCTCCATGTGCACATACTGGGAGCCTGCCTTCAGTAGCTCTTGCATGAATGACTACATCACACCACGTGAAAGTTCAGAACAGAGTTATCGAGCCTATGAACGGCTTTAACACTCGCTAGTGATTCAACTATAGTACAAAAGCACAGTCTTACGTGATTCAAGAAGGAGTAAGTCGATGGAGGAACGCCTGTCGCTGCTGCCTCCTCTTTGTCAGCCGCAACCTCAGGCCCGGATGGTGTGTGTCGGGGGAATACTTTCTGGATTACCCGCGGCCCGGTGCGAATTACTTTACTCGCGCAGACGAAAGCCCACATGGGATCAAGCCTAACATCTAACCGCCACAAGGAGAAGAATCTAGAAGACACGGAGGCGAACCAGTCTCCGGATAGGTTCCAGATAGTATATTCCTTGAGGGGAAAGTTTCCTTTGTAACCTGACGAGTCTCTGTGTATATAAAGAGGACTCGCAGGATTAGAGAGGGTCAAGCCCTTAAACCCTAGCTCATACGGCAAGTACCAGATCGGATCGCCTCCATTGTAACACCTCGATTATCATATCAATAACAATCTAGGGTAGGCAGGAAGTAGGTTTTACCTCACATTGAGGGGGCCGAACCTGGGTAAATCTGTGTTGATCTTTGTTCCTGCGATCCCAAGCTCGGAGATGCTTGACTCGCGTAATCCCACACCTACAAAGTCATCTATGACACCTGACGTGACAAACCCACGACAGTTGGCGCCCACCGTGGGGCCTGCGGTCAAGAGCGTCACGATCCGCGCAGGATCGAAATCAGGCTTCAAGGACATCGCCATCGGCCAAGTTGAAGACATCAATGGAGTCCCCTTCATCGATGACTCAGAGTGGGGACCCGAGGTGGATCACATCGAGTTTTCGTCGGATCCGTAAGTCGCATGCCTATAGATGCGGCTCAAGGAATCGAGTCAGAGGAGAAACTGCGGCCGGTCAGGGTCCGCATGTTGGTGGAACTGCAGCAAGCTACAGCAAAACTACCCATCCCCGTTCTGACAAGGCCTATTTGGGGATCTCTACCAAATCAGGAAGGAGACCCCAAGATTGAAGAAATTGAAGCTATCAGGACGGAACTCTATGAAGAGGCGCAAAGACTCGCGGCTAAGCGCGAAAAACTCCAAAAAGAAGGTCGACGACTCCGTCGCTGGCAGCCAAGGCATCAGGCGGTCCGAACCAAGATGACATCTGAGCACAAGAAACTCCAAGAAGAAGATCTGAAAATCAACCGTCAAGGCAAGTTAAGTCGCGCTCTTGAGCCGCCAAGAGAGTTAGAAGTCGTAGGTTGGAAATGTGAAGATTGGAGTTCAGCTGGGATAATTCATGTGCGCGGCTCTGGGGTTTGTTAAGACAAAGAAGCCTTCGCCCGAAATCCAAGCTAAACTTGGGGGCTAATGTCAGGGGAATACTTTCTGGATTAACCCGCGGCCCGGTGCGAATTACTTTACTCGCGCAGACGAAAGCCCACATGGGATCAAGCCTAACATCTAACCGCCACAAGGAGAAGAATCTAGAAGACACGGAGGCGAACCAGTCTCCGGATAGGTTCCAGATAGTATATTCCTTGAGGGGAAAGTTTCCTTTGTAACCTAACGAGCCTCTGTGTATATAAAGAGGACTCGCAGGACTTAGAGAGGGTCAAGCCCTTAAACCCTAGCTCATACGGCGAGTACCAGATCGGATCGCCTCCATTGTAACACCTCGATTATCATATCAATACCAATCTAGGGTAGGCAGGAAGTAGGTCTTTTACCTCACATTGAGGGGGCCGAACCTGGGTAAATCTGTGTTGATCTTTGTTCCTGCGATCCCAAGCTCGGAGATGCTTGACTCGCGTAATCCCACACCTACAAAGTCATCTATGACACCTGACGTGACAAACCCACGACAGTTGGCGCCCACCGTGGGGCCTGCGGTCAAGAGCGTCACGTTCCGCGCAGGATCGAAATCAGGCTTCAAGGACATCGCCATCGGCCAAGTTGAAGACATCAATGGAGTCCCCTTCATCGACGACTCAGAGTGGGGACCCGAGGTGGATCACATCGAGTTTTCGTCGGATCCGTAAGTCGCATGCCTATAGATGCGACTCAAGGAATCGAGTCGGGGAGAAACTGCGGCCGGTCAGGGTCCGCGTGTTGGAGGAACTGCAGCAAGCTACAGCAAAACTACCCATCCCCGTTCCGACAAGGCCTTTTGGGGATCTCTACCAAATCAGGAAGGAGACCCCAAGATTGAAGAAATTGAAGCTATCAGGACGGAACTCTATGAAGAGGCGCAAAGACTCGCGGCTGAGCGCGAAAAACTCCAAGAAGAAGGTCGACGACTCCGTCGCTGGCAGCCAAGGCATCAGGCGGTCCGAACCAAGACGACATCTGAGCGCAAGAAACTCCAAGAAGAAGATTGGCGACTCCGTCGTTGGCAGCAAAAGCATCAGATCAAGATGGACAGAGGAGAGATGAAACCACAGTTCCACGGCGACCCGAGAGCAACGTGCATGCCGCGATAGGAATATTGTCGAAGATAGCACCGGTTGGAGACACACGAGCTGATAAGGAAGCTCGCCATGCGATCGACCTACTGCAAACCGCTGCCTTACAACAAGCAAATATGTATGGGGTTACGCCCAATGAGCCGCAACAGAGGTATCATGGGGAGAAAAAGTGCAGCGTCGAAGAAGTGGTCAACCAGCTAGCAGGTTTGCAGGTATCATTGGAAAAAGAAAAGAAATAGAAGGCGAGTCACAGACGTCCGGGCGACTCAGCCAGCCCAGATTGAAACTGACTCAGATGAAGATTCAGCGCCAGTAAACTCCTATTCATTATTGAAAGGACCAGCATGTTTTGGAGAGGAAATACGGCTCACTCGTTTCCCCCCGAACTTCGGTGAGTCGCAGCGAGTCACCACCTATCGCAGCAACCAAGACCCTGCCTTATGGATAGAAGATTATGAGGCAAGCATGACAGGGACTGATGTAACTCAGGAAGTGCGTGCGAAATATTTCCACTTGGCAATACAGGGAGAAGCCAGGGATTGGCTGTTAAAGCTGCCATCAAAATCAATAAGCACATGGGAAGACTTGAAGGACAAGTTCATCAACAGATTCCAAACAGAAGACATGAAAAACCTTAGACAATGCGTTCAAAAGGAGGACGAATCAAGCGGTGACTGGATCAAGAGAGTCGCGGAGATCCTTGGTTCTGCCAAGGACTTAACAGTACAGTCTGCAATACAAGCTATGAGGAAGAACTGTAGATTTGAGCCGCTGGTGCACAAGTTAAGTCGCGCTGAGCACAAGATTGCTAGTTTCGACCAGCTTTTGGCAACAGCTGACAAGTACGCAAAGACAGATAAGGGGACAGGCGGCTTATCACAGAACCCAACAGAGAAATTGCAAGTCGCGCAAACTGAACATCGTGCACACCAGATGAAGGAGCAAGGAAGTGATAAGGCCTCATTCCCTAATAACTGCAAGGGGATCTTTGACGTTCCCTGCGACTTACATCGCAGGAGAGATGGCAGGCCAGCGAGTCACACAAAGGCGCAATGCCATTATTACCGGAGGTGGAAAGAAGGCGACACGCCAGATGCGGCTCGCAGTGGATCAATGCAGCACAAGAATAAATCTAGCTCTCGTCAAGGGCCTGACGTTTTACCTAGAAGGAACATAGGACAGTTTCATACAGTGGAAGTACAAACAACGGATGGAAGCCGGAGGCGTGGCCAGATTTCAACGCCAGAAAGGTACCAACGTTGGACAGAGCGATCGGTTATTTGGAGTCGCGACGATCACCCCCCAGAAGTAAAAGATCCAGGACAGCCAGCTCTTGTGGTCACGCCTGAAGTCGCGGGATACAAGTTAAGTAAGGTCCTAATGGACGGAGGAGGAAGAGTAAACATCCTATATCAAGACACGCTCCGAAGAATGAATATACCCGAGTCGCGGCTGCGACCATCCAGGAAAGAAATTCAAGGCATAATCCCAGGAGCTGTTACGCGACCAATCGGAAAGATAACCCTTGAAGTTAGCTTTGGGACAGAGCGGAACTTCCGCACAGAGCTCCTAGACTTTGAGGTTGTAGCAGTCAAGAGCTCATATCATGCGATCTTTGGAAGAGAAGCCTATGTCAAATTCACCGCCCGCCCCTTACGTCTACCTACAGTTAAAGATACCGGGACCAAACGGTGTTATTACAATATATGGAGACAGGCAGAGAGCGTTAGAATGCGAGAACGCAGGCTCAGCACTCGCAGAAGAAGCTTGCATCGCCAACTCCTCACACGGATATCAGTCGCAGATCGGTAATCGCAGCTCAAAACGAGTCGCGTTGGAGGTACCGCGGAGGCGGCCAACAGGATGCAGCCACCGGATGGTAAATTCCCACCGAGAAGTCGCGCATCAGCAAGATAATGCCCCAGAGGTCGCTTTGATACAAAAAGAAGACAAGAAATGGCGCATATGCATAGACCCAGCCTCGATCAACAACCCCAGCCAAAGAGGTTCAGTTATCGTGAGTCCTTACAAAGCAGACTCAACTCAACATAAGTCGCAGCTCAGTGCGGCTAATCTCTAACAAACTTGCTCTCTGCTTCAACATGAAACACACATCGGAGCTATCATGCTCGACCCGAGTCGCTTTTAGCGACTCAAAATTGAACCAATCAGGTGTTCAACCCACTCCGTTAGGAGTATTAATTCGCAACTAAGTGCGATGAGTATCAAGTATGCATGGCCTGCGGGGAACAGAAAACTCGCATTAAAGGGCCTGCATCATCCTGTAACACCCTGTAAGAAATCGAGTGATTATGAAATAAAGCCGGCACCCTTGACATTCAAGGGCTTGTCGTTTCGCCTCAACTATCATTGAGTCGCTGAGTCTTTTGAATTTCATATATCACTGACCCTTGAGGGCTCCTTACGAGCATCGCGAGTACCAATCGCACCTCAAATTTTGCCAAACGAGTGGCAATCCTTAAGCTAGAAGCGTCTTGCATTATGCGGCCAAAGTACTGGGGTGTGGCGTCAATCGAGCTTGATTGCCTATCATGGCCGCTCTCGACCCTGAACACACATGTTCCTAGGAAATACTGAGCCGCGCGAGCGTCTACTTAATGGAATTATCATGAAAAGAACCTGCTTATAGGTCACCAAAATACTGTTTATAATACATGAATGTCTTACAGACTAACGGGCATGTCCCACTATTTATTTTTTCTTCCGAGCTACAGGAGGGAATTGGCGCGGCTTGTCTCGCGGTTGCAGTCGCAGGTGCCCTAATAATCAGGGCGCCAGACGAGGCAGAAGGGCCACCAGATCCTGTTGATGGAGTAGTAGCCCGGGATGACTCAGCTCCTGTGGACTTTTCCTTTGGCACCTTGCTCCCATCAAGATTGAATTTTTCGAGATAAGTGCCCAAGTCTAAATTATCAACAAATTTTGTGGCATACCCGCGCATCCCTTTCCAGATGTCGAAGTATTCGCTTATTGGCAGTTCAGTATCATCCGCGCTCATCGCCGGCCGTGGCGAGCAATCTTGCCAACATCTATTTCTGGATAGTATGCTCGGAGCAATGTCAAGACATGCGCGGCTCCGGTGCGAGCAGAGGATCGTTTCCAATCAGAGACATAATGCGGAGCCTTGAGCAGTTTATTTATCCAATACTCGCAAGATGTTGGGCCATCAGTCGCAGGAGAGATTACCGTCATGACTTCCTTGGTAACCTTTAAGAAGCGCTGACTGAAGTCTGACAGATATACCAGTTGATCCTTCAAGTTGGAGCGGGACACTGGGGCCTCAGGCCCTATGTCAAGAAAGAAAAACAAGAAACAAGTCAGCGACTCACGTTGGCTACCCAAAATATACATGATTAAAGGAATAAAGACGAACCAGCAAGCTGCAGGATGGCTGATTTGACGATGGAGCCAAAACCCTCAAAGGCTTTGAACAGCGAGTTATATTTTTCATCTCGCGCGGCGAGTTCCTTTGCGTGGTCTCCCTTCAGACGATCAATCAATTCAGATTTAAGAGTCAGCCCTTCTCGCAAAGATCTAATGACTTCGTCTTTCTCCATGAGTCGCTGCCGCATATCTGCTTCAAGTTCTTTAAATTGCTCTTCACAGGAGTCGAGTTGACCTTTGAGAGATTTTATTTCCTGAGCCTGGTCCCTAATGACCTCATTATGCCGCTCCAGGGGAGATTGCATCACTTCAGGCTGATCTATGGAAATGCCCTTACCCTTTATTGAGCCAGAAGCATCAAGCAAGGACAGTTCAAGCTGAAAATAAACAGAGCAAAATGCATGGGTAAACTATCCAGGAACTTGGGGGCTCGAGATTTGGAGCCAAGAAAAGAATCAACACCCCGTGCAATGACACAAGGTTTTGATCCTTGGGGGCTACGGTATATGTACCTGGCGACTTGAAGAAAATTGCTCAACTAGGCCGCGCAGCAGAGCAGCATGCTTATCTCCAGCAGCAATTATGGCATCCGCAATTGACTTGGAACTATTTCCTGGAGCTGGAATTCTATCTTCAGTAGATACCCTACCAACAGCAGGAGTTGCGGATGGAGCTGCGACTGGAGTCGTGGCAGGAGCCGCATCAGCAATACCTTCCTCCAGGGATGGCCTTGGATGAGTCGCACCATCACTGTTTCCCACGTTTTCATCAGCAGCATCATCCTCGCTCATAGCTGGCTGAGAAGAAGCGGTATGAGAATTAGACTTGGTATCCTCTTCAAGCATGGCCCTGCAAAATATTGATGGATTAATAAGCCGACCCAGCAGAGCCGTAACATTGAAAAGAAGGCGAACCATACCCAGAGGCGACACGGATACTCTTCATCAGGCAACCAGAGGAAGGAGAAGATAAACCTTGCAAATCTGAACCTACAGAGTGAAAAGAAGTGGTGATCAGCAATTCCTTGCCAAAAATACGCAAGCACAAAAGGAAAAGGAGAAAGTCGCAAACAACTACCCGAGCTCATTGAGAAGCAGTCTTTGCAACAGCCTCGGAAGAAAGCGGTCTTGTCAGGATCAGCAAGTTTTAAAGATTTGGCAGTTCTTTTCTATCAGTAGCGCCAAGGCTTTGCGGCGTTTCTCAGGTTGTGCGGGGTCTTCTGAGCTCTCGCATGAAAAACGTTTTGAGGACCTGCGAGGCACTTCAGGAAGTTCCAAGAAAGGTGTCCTTGGAATTGTGGACAGAAGGGCGCTGGCCATTTGTTGCTCCTCTTCAGAAGCGCTACCCTCAGGTCGGAGACAATATCGTGCATAATTGTATCCTTGCCAAGGGCTGCGGCTTGCTTTGACGACTCAGCCGCGGCTTCTTGGTTCGAGTCGGCGTCCTCTGAGGGAAGAACCCAGAAATAGGGGTCGATCTGAAAAGGAGCTCGGGTCAGAAATAATTAATTTTAGAAGGAATTTGGAGGAAACAAGTTACAAGTAAACATTACCACAAAAGGCTTGTGCTCAGCCCAGAAGGGAGCAAGCCCGACGTTATCATATGAGTCGATATCCTCGCCCGTCACTCGGCGAATGAAATTTATCCATTCCCCCTTGTCCCAATCCTCAGGGCAAGTACGGTCGACATCGTTTGCGTGACAAGTGAAATCTATCATAAGTCGCGAGCGGCGACTCACAGGCTGAATTCGCCATTTAGTCCAGCAAGATATGAGATCTAATCCAGTGAGACCATGGAGTGTCAGCGCCCTCACCTTGTCCAAAAGGGATTCGATAAAGGGCAACGAAGAAGGATCAGATTTAGAAGACAGAGCATCGGTAGCCTCGAAGGGAAGAGGAGACCAAAGAGGAAGAGGAATTTCACCCTCAGGAGAAGTGTTTTTACAATAGAAGAATGTTCTTTGCCAACCCTTAATTTTGTTGGCAAGGGTTAGTTTTGGGAAAATACTACCCCTACGGCGTTGGAAGGAAACGGCGCCGCATTGGAGAAAAGGACCATCTGTGGTTTCCCTTTGGCTATTGCAATTGAAAAGAGCAAGCCAGAAATCTACTGAGGGAGGGATACCCAGGTAATCTTCGCAAAGGACGTGGAAGTTACTCACTTGGAGCATTGAATTTGGACCAATGTCATGAAAACGGAGGCCTAACCGCTGCATCAAGGAGCGGAAGAAGAGGGAGCCTGGGGGCTTGAACCCGCGCTCGACGTGCTCCGCGAATACTACTATTTCTCCTGATCGAGGGTTGGGAATTACCTCCTCACCAGCCGCTCGCCATTCGCATTGATCTTTTGGCGGAAGAAGGCCCGTGCAGTTAAGGATTCCAGAAATCCTCGTCGATCCACGAACCTTCCCAGTTGCACTTGCGGCGAGACATTTTCTCAGATTGATGGAGATCTTCACCAAAGGATTGTGAGTACGAGAAGCGGGATTGGAGGCGGCGGAAAGGAGCAGCGGATGCGTAATACAAGTCTTGATGCAGAACGCTAGGAAAAACGATGAGCCAGGATAAATAGCCCAGACGCGGAAGATTTAGATCTGAAAATCAACCGTCAAGGCAAGTTAAGTCGCGCTCTTGAGCCGCCAAGAAGAGTTATAAGTCGCAGGTTGGAAATGAAGATTGGAGTTCAGCTGGGATAATTCATGTGCGCGGCTCTGGGGTTTGTTAAGACAAAGAAGCCTTCGCTCGAAATCCAAGCTAAACTTGGGGGCTAATGTCAGGGGAATACTTTCTGGATTAACCCGCGGCCCGGTGCGAATTACTTTACTCGCGCAGACGAAAGCCCACATGGGATCAAGCCCAACATCTAACCGCCACAAGGAGAAGACTCTAGAAGACACGGAGGCGAACCAGTCTCCGGATAGGTTCCAGATAGTATATTCCTTGAGGGGAAAGTTTCCTTTGTAACCTGACGAGCCTCTGTGTATATAAAGAGGACTCGCAGGACTTAGAGAGGGTCAAGCCCTTAAACCCTAGCTCATACGGCGAGTACCAGATCGGATCGCCTCCATTGTAACACCTCGATTATCATATCAATACCAATCTAGGGTAGGCAGGAAGTACGTCTTTTACCTCACATTGAGGGGGCCGAACCTGGGTAAATCTGTGTTGATCTTTGTTCCTGCGATCCCAAGCTCGGAGATGCTTGACTCGCGTAATCCCACACCTACAAAGTCATCTATGACACCTGACGTGACAAACCCATGACAGTGTGGCTGCGTCCAGAGCAGCTGGAGTTGCGGTGGTTGGCGGCTGTTCTGGTGGCAAACTACGCGCAGTCGACGCCGCGCTGCTCTTCTCCATCTGAGGTGGTGGTGGCAAATCCTCATCCGAGGACACGTTGTGTCATACATGCTAAGTAAATAACTTGGCAACATTCATAAACTATCAAAAAGAAGATGCTCATATTACTTACTCTTCAGTAAGTTCGACCATTCGATTCGGTGCAAGCACACCCATGCTGGGGCGTGATTTCTTCGGAGGTCGTGGGGGAAGTGAGCGAATCAGAGGGATATCGAGTGGCGCCATCGTCGGCTCTGTCTCGTTCTCCTCCTTCTCCTCTGAGTCAGCAGTATCTTCCTCCTTGTAACGGCCCAAAGTTGAGGAACTAAAAACCTGAGTAAAATTTTCACTTTTGCATCCCATTCATGCATCATGGCATTATTTGTTCAAGTGCTCAAGTTGAAACTAGGACTTGGAAAACAAAGTAAAACAAAGGAAGACAAAAGAAATAATGGTTTTCAAACAACTTAAACTCAAATGAGTTGTTGGTGACAAAACAACTCAACTAAACTTCTATATTTGTCAAGGAAGTTCCAAAGGCTCCAAAGATAATTCTTGCAAACTATTTTTGATTTGTAAAATAAAATAAATGGAGAGAAACTCAACATTGCCTGTGAGCAATTCCTAATTTATTTTCCTACCAAATGAGTTTCAAATAATCTAGAAAAATTAGGGGAGCTTCATCTTGATGTGGGGACGCTACCTAAATTTTCTCATAATTTTTCAGATAGTTTAGAGGCCTCAATTAAATCTCTAAAACCTACTGGAAATAAAAGAAAAGGAAGAAAAGGACTAGTTCGTGATGGAAGAAATCTGCCAGGGGGCTTTTTGTAAAATCATCTTCTTCTTCTTCCCTGTAGCCATAGGACAAGCTCGACCGCACCAGCTCGACCCATGGTCGCCGTGCATGCCGCACCGGGCCCCCTCCTCTCTGCCTTCACTGCCAGGAGAGCATCCCCACAAGCCGCTCTGCCCTCTCCTCGATTTTCCCCGTTTCCCCTTCCTCTCTGTTCCTCCCGAGCCCGCGACCTAGCCGCCATGGACGCCGCCTGTCACCGTTGATTGGAGCTCCCCCGAGTAAATCGAGGAACACCAGCACCTCCGCCGCGTCCACCTCTCCTTCTACGCCAGAGGAATTGAAGCGAAACGCCGAGAATCGACCGCGCCATCCGCGACATCGCCGCTGCCACTCGAGCTCCGCCGTGAGCGAATACACTGCCGACGACCTCCCTCCGGCCTCCCCGGCCTCCCCACGGTGTTCGTGGTGAGCCCCTGGCCCTCGCTGGCCCCTTCCCCTCTCCCTCTCGCGCTATTCCGTGCTCCACGCCATAGTCACCGTAGCCGTGCTCGCCGTCGCCGTAGCTCGCTTTGCCCGGCCGCGAACTAGCCTAAGCTGGGCTGCAGGCCATTTTCCTTGGGCCCATAGCCGACCTTTTTGCCGGCCCCGACCGGGCTGAGGGTCGGATGGTTCTGTCACCTAGCCAGCCTCGGAGCCGGCCCAAACCGGGCGGACGGCCGGTCGTCTCCGATGCCAGGCCGGCCTGGAAACCGGCCCAGACCGGGCTGGAGGCTGGTTTCACTGTTTTTTCTCGCGGATCTTTTTTCTTCGTTCTCCCTCTTCGCGCATGCCTCCCGCTCCTCCCTCGCGCCATTAGGGACATCGAACTCCGATGATTCTTCCTGTTCCACCTCCCGAGTTGGGAATAAATGTTTTGTTGTTGAAAATAACTTAATTAAAAGCATTAAGTTTAAAAGAGGAAATTCATAAATGTAATAACTTTTTATCTGGACCTCAGAAAAATGTGTTCGATATACCAAAATGTCCGGAAATTTGTGATCTAACCTTTAAAATAAATATCGTGCATATTTGAGTACCGTTAAAGGACTACACTTGTTATAAGTTAGAAGAATCATTAAGTTTTAATATTGGGTTTATTCCAAATAATGCAATAAGTATAACGGGGACCCCATTTAACTTGTTGATCATGTTCAATGCTTTTAGGGTGCATTTAAAATGTCATTTCATCATGTTTGTGCATTGCACCTGTTATGTTCGTGGTATTTATTTGTTCCTTTCCGGTATTGTTTGTGTATCGGTAGATCAAGGAGCTGAAGTGCCACCACCGTATCGTGACGATCCCTATTACCAGCCATATCAGCAAGGCAAGCGTAATCCCCCTCTGAGCATGTCTTATCCTATTTTCTGCAAATATTTTCTCCACTATAATATTGCATGCGATTCCAAATGTCAATTTCATTGGATTAGATTATCCTATAGTTGCATTAAGTTTCCGATGCCAATACCTGTTTCCCTCCTATTATCCATAGATTTGTATTGTTGGCCAGATACTTAACTATGCAATGTTGATGCTTAGCCATGCTTAGTTAAATGTTATCCGTCCGATGTATGTATTATGTTGGGAACATGTGCTTAAATGTTCGGATGATGGTGGAGAAATTGTGGTGACAGGTAATAAAATGCTTAAAGGTGGGGATGAGATGCCAATGTGGTTGTGGTGCTTTGTCTCGTTCTCGCCGCCTAGGTGCGAGTTCTTTACCTCTTGAACCAAGACTGAGCGTGCAACCATGCGTGAGGCCTATGCATTCGCAGTGCAGGAACCCTCATAGACTAAATAACTCGGGCGGGCTAGCCAGGGTCCTCTAGTTCGAGCTTCCATTTGCGCGTGCGTGATGATGGTGGTTGAGAATGGGATGAGGATTGTGGTGTTAGGAAAATAAGTGGCCGTGGGGCAGGGTGTTGGAGGCACTGAACCTGTCCTACCGCCACTGATGATCCTGGAAAGTCTTAACGAGGGAGAAGTCGACACCGCTCCCACCCAGCCGGCTTTCCAAGGAAGAGAGCTAATGTACAGGTAATGGGCCGGACGGTACGCGTGGCAAACATTGTACACCCCTGCAGGGTAAATCTTTTCGAAAAGCCGTGTCCACGGTTATGGACGACTTGGGAAAGGACGATAAGATCATAGAATAACTTGAACGGAATGATTAAAAACTGAGTACTAAGGTACTACTCAAGAATGCAAGGTTAGCTTCCTCGAGGGTGATTCGGGGAGGTGCCTTTGTAGAACAGGTACAGTGGTATGGTGGTTGATGTGAGAAAGGTGATCAAGAAAAGAGTTACTTCTTACCCCTTTTAAAATACTCTGATTAGTCGATGCCATGGAGTTATGTTTTCATAAATAAAATCAGCTTTATGCAAAACAGCCATAAAACTTTGAAAGCCTCATCGAGCTAAAGCTCTATATATAATCTTGCGAGTTCGTCGAACTCAACGTCGTTTGTTTTGTTTCAGAGGAGGACTTCACCGACCTCGAAGGTGGGTTCTTTGTGGACGTCGACGAGTAGTCTGGGGTTCCCAGGTGGCAGCTTGGGACATCCCGGAACAGCTGGCGCTGGATGTTTATCTGTAGGCCTCTTAGGCCATAATTTGGATCTTGTTGTTTAGAACAACCTAATTTCGCTTCCGCATGTTGTAATGTTGGGTCTGTGACCTCTGGTTGTAATTTGCTATCTTTCTCTATTATAAGAGTTGAACTATAATGATTTGTGTCGTAGAGTCTGTGATGTGCCAGTTGTTCCACAAGTCTTGATCTCTCTATTATGCATTGAGGGTTGTGCCTGTGTTAAGGCATCAATCGGGGTGTTGCGTTGCCGATGATCCATTCCGAGCAACGCCTGCCAAAGGTTTTGGCCGGGGATTGGTAAACCCGTAACCTCCGGTTGTATCGCTTAACCGGTGACACACAGCATCACTGTATAGCAGTCGGGTCGGGGCGCCACAAGTTGGTATCAGAGCAGTACTGCCTGTAGGAAACCCTTCTACTGGTCGACGTTGAGTCTAGTGTTTGTGAAAATATTTTAACCTAAAAATGAGTTGTGAAAACCATCTTAGGATTCTTTTTACTCCTTATCTGGTTACACTCTAATCTCGGAGCAATCTTACCTCGATTTGAGTTAAAGGTTTTACTTCTCGTCTGTTACTTCAAAATTATTAGTATCACGGGGTGGGTTCTACCTTTAGTGTTATGTGTCCAGTTGCTCCCGCTGCGTTGCAACTAAGTGATCATCCTCCATATTGTTGGGTTTTAACCCAAGGACTTGAACATAAGGTCCCGGATTGTGCCAACTAGAGTGTGTTGAATCACGTGGTTTCTTAACCATTGCATCCACGCTAGTAGTACATGATGCTGATCTTTGACCCAAGTTCTATCTTGTTGATTCCTTGTTGTTGTTACACAATGTATTATCGTCCCTAGTCTGTGTACTTGAGTAGACGCTAATGCTATTGTTTCAACCATTCGGAGAAGATACTAACTGTGTCATTGTCAAATCTCCAGAATGGCTCGAGGAGGCCGTGGTAACCACAATGATGAGGAACCACCGCCACCACCCTCGATGGCTCAGGTCTTGATGGCCATTGAGGAGAACCGTGGGCGCAATGAGCGCTGCTTGAGCAGTTGGTGCAGCAGAATGCACAGAGGAATGGCTGCAACACTCTCACTGAGTTCCTGCGCTCGCAGCCACCCACCTTTGCTGATGCTAAGGAGCCACTGGAAGCTGATGATTGGCTTCGCGCCTTGGAGCGCAAGTTCTCCGCGCTGCATGTCCCAGTGGCCGAGCAAGTCAACTTCGCCACCTACCTCTGGTTGGTGCAGCTGGCTGTTGGTGGGAAAGCCATGTGGCATTGTTTCCCGCCAACCATGTCTTCACTTGGGGATTTCCGCACTGCCTTCCGTGCGGCTTACATCCCTCAGCCGATCATGGATTTGAAGAGGAGGGAGTTCCTGGATTTGCAACAGGGACGTATGGACCTCCGCACTTATGGTTGTGAATTCAACCATCTCTCTCGTTACGCCCCAAGGGACGTGACCACTGATGCTGACAAGCAAGAGCTGTTCCGCAAGGGTCTTACGCCGCAGCTCCGCTATGAGTTATTGCCCTTCAAGTTCCAGACCTACCAGGAGCTGTTCAACCAGGCTCTTACTCTTGAGCAGGAAGAAAGGAACTTGAGGCTTCCAAGAGGCCAGCACACGGGGACCACCAGAGTTCCTCGGGTTCTGAGAGCAAGAAGCGCAGGGTGTTTGTTCCCTACAGCGCTGTGCCGCGTGCTCCATTCATGCCGAGGGCCGCGGGATACAGGCCACCACCTCCGCGCCCCACTACTTCGACACTTGGGCGAGCGGAGTGGGTACGTCCTATGCTACCTGCTCCACCTGGACTCACTTGCTACACCTGTGGCCAGGCTGGCCACTACTCCAGGGAGTGCCCCCAGAAGGCACCTATCGGGAACCTGCACGAGCCCCTGCCACTCCAGCTGGCAAGGCTGGACCTATTGTGCGTGGTCGCCTGAACCACGTCTCTGCTGAAGAAGCTGAAGAGGACCCCGGCGTCCTTATGGGTGAGCTACGAATCAACAACAATCTTGCTACAGTTTTGTTTGATTCTGGAGCATCGCATTCATTCATATCTATAGCGTTTGCAAAAGACCACAAAATACCGTTCGAGAAAATGAGCCATCCCTTGGTGATCGCCACTCCTGGCTCCAAATGGCAAACCGATGGGGTTACTCCTGAGTCAGATTACCATCGGTTACTATCCTTTCCTTTGCGTTGGTAGCTCTGAGGTCAAGTGGCATTGATGTCATACTGGGCATGAACTGGCTAGCCAAATACCGGGCTAATCTCGACTGTGCTGCCAAGACCATTACCGTGACCACTTCTTCCGGTGACATGTTGAGTATTGGTCTGCACTATCAAGACCTCCATCTTCAGTCATACCCAACTCACCCGAGATCCTCCTTTGCTTTATGGAAGGCGAATCCCTCCTGAAATCCAGGACATACACGTGGTGTGTGACTTCCCGGATGTGTTCCCGGAAGAATTGCCTGGCATGCCTCCTGACCGAAGTGTGGAGTTTGTCATAGATCTACTTCCCGGTACCGCTCCAATTTCCAAGAAGCCCTACCGTATGCCGGTGGAAGAGTTGGCTCTGTTGAAAGAGCAAATTGATCAGCTGTTAGCGAAGGATTTCATTCAGCCTAGCAGTTCACCTTGGGGTTGTCCGGTACTCTTTGTCAAGAAGAGGATTCTACCGTGCCTCGTCTAGTCTCTGACTATAGACCGTTGAATGCGGTGACAATCAAGAACAAGTATCCTATTCCTCGCATCAATGATCTGTTGGATCAGTTAGCTGGTGCAACGGTATTCTCCAAGATGGATCTGAGGTCAGGATACCATCAGATCAAATCAGAAAGGAGGATATTCCAAAGACGGCATTTGTTACTCGCTATGGCTCATATGAGTATACCGTCATGTCCTTTGGTCTCACAATGCTCCAGCTACTTTCATGAGGCTCATGAACTCCATCTTCATGGATTATCTTGACAAGTTTGTCGTCATTTACATGATGACATCCTCGTTTATTCCAAAACCGATGAAGAGCATGCCGAACATCTTCGTTGGTTCTGACACGACTTCGAGAACACCGCCTCTATGCCAAGTTCTCCAAGTGTGAGTTTGGTTGGATAATCTTGTCTTCCTTGGTCATGTGATATCCGCTAATGGTGTGGCTGTCATTCCCGACAAGATTCAGTCCATTTTGGATTGGAAAACTCCAATGTCAGTCAAGGACATCGTAGCTTTCTCGGATTGGCGGTTACTACCGCCGATTCATCGAAGGTTTCTCCAAGATAGCCAAGGCCTGACTGACCTTCTCAAGAAGGATAAAAGTTCGTATGGACGGCCGAAGCTGAAGAGAGCTTCAAAACACTGAAAGCCAAACTCACGTCCGCTCCTGTGCTTGTCCTGCCGGACACAAGCAAGGATTTCGTCGTCTTCTGTGACGCCTCTCTGCAAGGCTTGGGTGTGTGCTAATGCAAGATGGCCATGTGGTGGCATATGCTTCTCGCCAATTAAGCCGCATGAGCACAACTACCCAACTCATGATCTAGAACTTGCCGCTGTGGTTATGCTTTGAAGCAATGGAGACCATACCTGTTTGGTAACCGTTGCGAGATTTCTCGGATCACAAGAGTCTGAAGTACCTCTTCACCCAGCCGGATTTAAATCTCAGGCAAAGGCGTTGGTTGGAGTTAATCAAGGACTATGATGTGAGTCTGAACTATCAACCCGGCAAAGCAAACGTCGTGGCTGACGCGCTAAGTCGGAAGTCCTATTGCAACAATCTGATGATTGAAAAGGCCCAACCTGCCCTTCATGAAGAGTTCTCTCGTTTGAACTTAGAAATTGTTCCCTCTGGCTACCTTGCAAATCTGGAGATCAAATCTACTCTTGTAGACCAGATTAAGGATGCTCAAACCGTGACAAGGGTATTCTAAAAATCAAGAGAACATTGCTAGCGGGAAGGCCAAATGTTTTTCTGTCAATGAATCCGGAGTTGTTTATTTTGGTGACCGCTTGGTAGTGCCAAAGAAACGAAAATTGAGGGAGCTGATCCTCCAAGAAGCTCATGAATCTCCTCTCTCTATTCATCCCGGTAGTACCAAATGTACCAAGACCTTCGACCACAATTCTGGTGGACTCGGATGAAACGAGAAATTGCCAAGTATGTTGCTGAATGCGACACCTGTCGACGGGTAAAGGCTGAACATCAAAGGCCTGCCGGCACTCTTCGCCCTATTGCAGTCCCGAGTGGAAATGGGATGAAATTGGTATGGACTTCATCACCGGGTTTCCCCGATCTCAAAAGGGCAACAATGCAATCTGGGTAATCATTGATCGACTGTCCAAGGTTGCTCACTTCCTACCAGTCCGTGATGATATACGGGCAAGTCAACTTGCTGACTTATATTTGGCTCGTATTGTTCCATTGCATGGGGTCCCTCTGAGGATCATATCGGACCGTGGAAGTATCTTTGTATCCAATTCTGGCAGAGTTTCCAAACTGCTATGGGGTCCCGTCTCAACTTCAGTACCGCCTACCATCCTCAAACTGATGGTCAGACCGAAAGAGTGAACCAAGTGTTGGAAGACATGCTTCGGGCATGTGTAATCTCTTTTGGCAAGGGTTGGGAAAAGTATCTCCCTTTCGCGGAGTTCTCCTACAACAATAGCTATCAAGCTAGTCTGGGCATGGCTCCATTCGAGGTTCTATATGGAAGAAAATGCCGCACTCCTCTAAATTGGTCCGAGACCGGAGAGAGAGCACTCTTTGGTCCGGATGTGATCAATGAAGCTGAGGAGAAGGTTAGAATCATACGAGAGAATCTGAAGATTGCTCAGTCTAGGCAGAAGAGCTACTATGATAAGCACCATCAGGAAATTCACTATGAAATTGGTGATAAAGCTTATCTCCGCGTCTCTCCCCTTCGTGGCGTTCGCCGCTTCGGTATCAAAGGGAAATTGGCCCCTCGCTATGTTGGCCCTTTCACCGTTCTGGCCAAGCGAGGAGATCTTTCTTATAAGTTGGAGTTACCGGTCATCTTCCCAAATGTACATGATGTGTTTCATGTCTCCCAACTTCGCCGGTGTTTTAAGATCCTATCCATGGGGTCAATCATGAGGAGCTAGATCTCCAGGAAGATCTCACTTATCGCGAGCATCCTATCCGTGTCCTGGATGAAGCTGAAAGAAGACCCGTAACAAGACTACCAAGTTCCTCAAAATTCAGTGGTCTCACCATTCCGAGGAAGAAGCAACTTGGGAAAGAGAGTCTAGTCTTCGTGAGGAGTATCCCGACTTGTTTCCGCAATCTTAGAATCTCGGGACGAGATTCCTGTAAGGGGGGTAGAATTGTAACAACCCAAAGTTGAGGAACTAAAAACCTAAGTAAAATTTTCACTTTTGCATCTGATTCATGCATCATGGCATTATTTGTTCAAGTGCTCAACTTGAAACTAGGACTTGGAAAACAAAGTAAAACAAAGGAAGATAAAAGAAATAATGGTTTTCAAACAACTTAAACTCAAATGAGTTGTTGGTGACAAAACCAACTCAACTAAACTTCTATATTTGTCAAGGAAGTTCCAAAGGCTCCAAAGATAATTCTTGCAAACTATTTTTGATTTGTAAAATAAAATAAATGGAGAGAAACTCAACATTGCATGTGACCAATTCCTAATTTATTTTCCTACCAAATGAGTTTCAAATAATTTGGAAAAATTAGGAGAGCTTCATCTTGATGTGGGGAGGCTACCTAAATTTTCTCATAATTTTTCAGATAGTTAGGGGCCTCAATTAAATCTCTAAAACCTACTAGAAATAAAAGAAAAGAAGAAAAGGACTAGTTCGTGATGGAAGAAATCTGCCAGGGGGCTTTTTGTAAAATCATCTTCTTCTTCCCGATAGCCACAGGACAAGCTCGACCGCACCAGCTCGACCCGTGGTCGCCGTGCACGCCGCGCCGGGCCCCCTCCTCTCTGCCTTCACTGCCAGGAGAGCATCCCCACGAGCCGCTCTGCCCTCTCCTCGATTTTTCCCCGTTTCCCCTTCCTCTCTGTTCCTCCCGAGCCCGCGACCTAGCCGCCATGGACGCCGCCTGTCGCCGTTGATTGGAGCTCCCCCAGGTAAATCGAGGAACACCAGCACCTCCGCCATGTCCACCTCTCCTTCTACGCCAGAGGAATTGAAGCGAGACGCCGAGAATCGACCGCGCCATCCGCGACATCGCCGCTGCCGCTCGAGGTCCGCCATGAGCGAATACGCCGCCGACGACCTCCCTCCGGCCTCCCCGACCTCCCCATGGTGTTCGTGGTGAGCCCCTGGCCCTCGCTGGTCCCTTCCCCTCTCCCCTCTCGTGCTATTCCATGCTCCACGCCATAGTCACCGTAGCCGTGCTCGCCGTCGCCGTAGCTCGCTTTGCCCGGCCGCTAATCCAGCCTAAGCTAGGCTGCAGGCCGTTTTCCTCGGGCCCATAGCCGGCCTTTTTGCCGGCCCTGACCGGGCTGAGGGCCGGATGGTTATTTCACCTAGCCAGCCTCAGAGCCGGCCCAAACCGGGCGGACGGCCGGTCGTCTCCGATGCCAGGCCGGCCTGGAAACCGGCCCAGACCGGGCTGGAGGCCGGTTTCACTGTTTTTTCTCGCGGATCTTTTTTCTTCGTTCTCCCTCTTCGCGCATGCCTCCCGCTCCTCCCTCGCGCCATTAGGGACATCGAACTCCGATGATTCTTCCTGTTCCACCTCCCTCTCTCGAGTTGGGAATAAATGTTTTGTTGTTGAAAATAACTTAATTAAAAGCATTAAATTTAAAAGAGGAAATTCATAAATGTAATAACTTTTTATCGGGACCTCAGAAAAATGTGTTCGATATACCAAAATGTCCGGAAATTTGTGATCTAACCTTTAAAATAAATATCATGCATATTTGAGTACCGCTAAAGGACTACACTTGTTATAAGTTAGTAGAATCATTAAGTTTTAATATGGGGTTTATTCCAAATAATGCAATAAGTATAACGGGGACCCCATTTAATTTGTTGATCATGTTCAATGCTTTTAGGGTGCATTTAAAATGTCATTTCATCATGTTTGTGCATTGCACCTGTTGTGTCCGTGGTATTTATTTGTTCCTTTCGGGTGTTGTTTGTGTATCGGTAGATCAAGGAGCTGAAGTGCCACCACCGTATCGTGACGATCCCTATTATCAGCCATATCAGCAAGGCAAGCGTAATCCCCCCTCTGAGCATGTCTTATCCTATTTTCCGCAAATATTTTCTCCACTATAATATTGCATGCAGTTCCAAATGTCAATTTCATTGGATTAGAGTATCCTATAGTTGCATTAAGTTTCCGATGCCAATACCTGTTTCCCTCCTATTATCCATAGGTTTGTATTGTTGGCCAGAAATACTTAACTATGCAATGTTGATGCTTAGCCATGCTTAGTTAAATGTTATCCGTCCGATGGATGTATTATGTTGGGAACAAGTGCTTAAATGTTTGGATGATGGTGGAGAAATTGTGGTGACACGTAATAAAATGGTTAAAGGTGAGGATGAGAGGCCACTGTGGTTGTGGTGCTTTGTCTCGTTCTCGCCGCCTAGGTGCGAGTTCTTTACCTCTTGAACCAAGACCGAGCGTGCAACCATGCGTGAGGCCTATGCATTCGAAGTGCAGGAACCCTCATAGATTAAATAACTCGGGCGGGACTAGCCAGGGTCCTCTAGTTCGAGCTTCCATTTGCGCGTGCGTGATGATGGTGGCTAAGAATGGGATGAGGATTGTGGTGTTAGGAAAATAAGTGGCCGTGGGGCAGGGTGTTGGAGGCACTGAACCTGTCTTACCGCCACTGATGATCCTGGAAAGTTCTTAACGAGGGAGAAGTCGACGCCGCTCCCACCCAGCCGGCTTTCCATGGAAGAGAGCTAATGTACAGGTAATGGGCCGGACGGTACGCGTGGCAAACATTGTACACCCCTGCAGGGTAAATCTTTTCGAAAAGCCGTGTCCACGGTTATGGACGACTTGGGAAAGGACGATAAGATCATAGAATAACTAGAACGGAATGATTAAAACCTGAGTACTAGAGGTACTACTCAAGAATGCAAGGTTAGCTTCCTCGAGGGTGATTCGGGGAGGTGCCTTTGTAGAATAGGTACAGTGGTAAATGGTGGTTAATGTGGAGAAAGGTGATCTGGAGAAAAGAGTTGCTTCTTTTCCCCTTTTACAAATACTCTGTTTAGTCGATGCCATGGAGTTATGTTTTCATAAATAAAATCAGCTTTATGCAAAACAGCCATACAACTTTGGAAGCCTCATCGAGCTAAAGCTCTATATATAATCTTGCGAGTTCGTCGAACTCAATGTCGTTTGTTTTGTTTCAGAGGAGGACTTCACCGACCTCAAAGGTGGGTTCTTTGTGGACGTCGACGAGTAGTCTGGGGTTCCCAGGTGGCAGCTAGGGACATCCTGGAACAGCTGACGCTGGATGTTTATTTGTAGGCCTCTTAGGCCATAATTTGGATCTTGTTGTTTAAAACAACCTATTTCGCTGACGCATGTTGTACTGTTGGGTCTGTGACCTCTGGTTGTAATTTGCTATCTTTCTCTATTATAAGAGTTTAACTATAATGATTTGTGTCGTAGAGTCTGTGATGTGCCAGTTGTTCCACAAGTCTTGATCCCTCTATTATACATTGAGGGTTGTGCCTGTGTTAAGGCATCAATCGGGGTGTTGCGTTGCCGATGATCCATTCCAAGCAACGCCTGCAAAAGGTTTTGGCCGGGGATTGGTAAACCCATAACCTCCGGTTGTATCGCTTAACCGGTGACACACAGCATCACTGTATAGCAGTCGGGTCGGGGCGCCACACTCCTCGCGCGACCGCTTCTGCTTGGTTTGCACCTCAGCATTGCCTTCCTCGGCATCTGGTGTATGTGCGATGGCGAGTGAGGCCACTTCATCATCAGAGCGCGCCTCGAGTGGCTCATTGTCCGGCACTGCGCCGCTCTCGGGCAGAGGGGGCATCGACTCATACGTTATGTGTCCCTGCACACAGAAACATCATAAGAATCAATATCGCACATGCATAACATATAAACTTACACATAGTATCGACTGTTACCTCTGGTAGAGGGTTGCTGGTCTCATAAGGAGCCACAGGCGAGTTCATCTCGCAAGGCTCTTCATCAGTCAGTTTGGTAAGGCTTCTTACCAACTTCCCCGCTTCCGCATCAGAAAGCTCCACTGCGCGTGAGCGGGTTGGATCAGAAACCCCGCTGTATGCCCATAAAGCATGCGCTCGGGCTCGGAGAGGCTGCACTCGCCTCTTGCCCATAATGGCTAGCAAGTGGATGCCCGTAACCTCCCGACCAATAGTGGTTTGAAGCTTTAGCACCTTCTCCATCAGAATGTCAGCCTCTTTGGCTTCGACTCCGGTCGGCTGGGCGATCCAAGATGGCCTCTTCTTCACCAGAGCGTCTGCGTCAAAACGAGGCAACCCGAACGCTTGGGTGCCTATGGTCACATCCTTGATGTAGAACCACTTTTGGCGCCATCCTTGCACAGACTCGAGAAAGCTGATCTTGAAGTACTCGACGTCCGATCGAGTCTGTACTCCAAAACCACCAGGTCCCCTAGCGCTGTGCTGGCGCTTGACGTTGAAGATACGGCGAAACAGCCCAAAATGGGGCGCAACGCCCAAAAAGCACTCGCAAAGAACGAAGAAACACGCAATGTGCAAAAGCCCATTGGGCGTAAAATCGTGCAATTGCACCCCATAAATGTGCATCAGTGCACGAAGGAAGTTATGAACAGGGAAGGAGAATCCCCTGTTCACAAAATCCACAAAACAGACCCGCTCATTGGGGCCTGGACGCGGGATTACCTCGGCGCCGGGGATGCGAACTTGCGAGGTGTCCTCGGGAATCAGCCCGTCGTTCCGGAGACTGGTGAGCATCCTCTTGCTGCAGGTGCTCTTGGTCCACGAGCCTTTGTCTCTATTCAACCCACTCACAGCGGCTCCAGCGGCGCTGTCTGCCGATGCGTTCGCGGCGCTCCTGCTCTTCCGGGTCGAGGGCTTCGTCATCGCGATGGTGGGTGGCAGATGTTTGGCTGTTGGGCTATGGCAATGCGCTGGAGGAAGAAGAAGCAGCGGCGGCAGAGAACAAATGGCAAGTAAAAGTACTATTTACTCCGCCGCAGACTTTTAACCTCATCGCAAATGAATCCGCACCGTTGATGCGAGATCGTGGGTAACATAGCAAATCCAGCCGTACACGTGGCAGTCGTGGAGAGCAACCGTCGTCGGCCACTCCGCCCACTACGCACGGGAATCTAGGAATCGTCATCATAGTCCTGGAGAAATCGTGCCTGAACGGTCAAATCCAGTCCAAACGGCTGTATCGTGGGCCCACAGACGTGTCACGACCCATCTATCACAGCATAACGCGCGCCACGCATGTCAGGCAGCGCAATCGCCAAAAAACGTCATCCCTGACGTCATTGTGAGCGCTCTGATCAGAAATGCATTCGAATCTGCCCAGCGCATATCAGTCACTCGACTACCTTGTTTTGGTTCGGGTGTGAAACAGCAATGTTAAGGCAAAATTGTCACTCGACTATTCCTTCGACTGAGGCATATTACTCCCATCGGGAGCATATCAAAAAATTCTTCGACTGGAAATGTTCAAAATAAAATGATTT
This sequence comes from Poa pratensis, assembly GCA_947311845.1. Classification (NCBI taxonomy): domain Eukaryota; kingdom Viridiplantae; phylum Streptophyta; class Magnoliopsida; order Poales; family Poaceae; genus Poa; species Poa pratensis. The sequence continues at coordinate 106,410,098 of CAMZMU010000041.1, forward strand.
TGAAATTATCCTCCATTACAAGCAATACAGCATAATTTCGGGGGTTACTCCCATCGGGAGCACTGTCGTGCACCCGATAGACTTATGGCAAAAATATCTTCGATTAACACATACAGGGTAGGATGATTTGAGATTATCCTCCATTACGAGCAATAAAGCACAATCTCGGGGGCTACTCCCATCGGGAGCGCTGTCGCGCACCCGATAGAATAATGACAAAGTATCAGTCGACAAAAGTATCGACTCAGTTCATAAACAAAATCATACTCGAAACATTCCCGAGTTGCGTCCATCGTAAATACCTCGGATGCTGCACGCATAGTGCAAAGGTAAGACCCGCCAAACTTTCGAGCTGGGCTAAGGGCCGTTCCAGCAACGTTAATCCTTATACTTTCCGTGTCAGCAGACATGATGAAAAATCCTGACGGACGCGTTAGGTAAAATTCAAATCTGTACTGCATATCGACTCAGTAAGACCTCCGCGGCCTAGTCGAATCTGACCAGTTTGTTCCAGATTCGAGTCCGGGGACTCGAGTTTGATTGAAAATTAGTAAGGTTTTACCCGAATGTGTAGTTAACCAGTCCCGATCCGTCGAATGTACTGGCCTGCTAAGATATTATCCCTTGATCATCATAAACAAAAAACCACAGTCGATGAGACACTCGACATAGCCAACGTGTGCTATTCATACATGAATTCCAATTATAAAGCATATGACGTGCACTTACGAAAGAGTCCATGCCCGATTCTTCGAGTCAGACAAGTACTCGGGGGCTACTGACATGGATGTACATCTCGGGTACCCTACCATGAGGGTACCTGGTGCACGTAACTACTAAGATCCAATAGTGAAGAGCCTACTCGAAGCCCAAGACAAAAGGCTCAAGAAGATAGAGTACCCTCCAAGATTAGACATAGGCATAGTCGGTTTAGTCTTTCCATACGCGTAAACTAGGTCGGTTAAGAACTCCCGAGACCCAGCCTATTTAAAGGCTGGGAGGGGTGCCGATCTGGGGCAAGCCATACTCGAACCACCAAAAGCTCTAGCGAGATTGACATCTCGCCGGAACCACCTTGTAACCTCATAATCTCACGCGATCAATAATAGACAAGCAGGAAGTAGGGTCTTTACCTCCTCCCGAGGGGCCTGAACCTGGGTAAATCTTTGCCTCTACTTGTCAGCCGACGAAACTACCAACACTACCACGTTCTCTCCCCATAATCTCAACACTAGGTACTTAACCATGGGATTTGATGAGTGTACCCCTCGTCACCACCCAAGCCACCTGATACTCATTCTTGGTCCAGGCCGCCTGAAAATTTCTTGAAGATCAATTTCGATGGGGCCTTTGACACTAAGAGTGGGAATGGAGGCTGGGGCTACATCATCAGAGACCACCATGGTGAGTTTGTTGCAGCAGGCGCGGGGAAGTCAGTGCACCTCCGTGATCCCCTGCACGCAGAGACCGCCGCCTGTCTTGCTGCCATCGAGGGTGCCTCTAGGATGGAGGCGAGCTGCGTTGTCTTTGAGTCTGACGCCTTCAACCTGATAAAGGCTATTTCCACCTCCGAGTATGACCGTTCCTCCATTGGGGTGCTGGTGAAGGAAGCAAAGTCTATCTGTTCTTCGAATTTTGATAGGACTCTGTTTTCGTTCAGTCAGCGTGCCTGTAATTCTGCAGCCCATGTGCTTGCAAAATTTGGTGTTCAGTCAGTTTTACCTGACTATCTCTGGGTGGACTCTGCCCCCAGTTTTGTAACAAACTATGTAACCAGCGCTTCAGCTGATATCGTTGAGTAATAGAATGCTAAGTGAAAAAAAGAAGAAGGACTAGAACCATGAAAAAGCTTGCCATAATGAGCAAGGAATAGAGTTTGTACCCAATATTGCACCAACCACTCCCCAAGTGCATCTAGCCACAGTGCACCCCAAAAAAAGATGCTCCGCTGTTTCCACATTCCTACAAAAGGAACATATCGGAGAACCAGTGTAACATCCCAAATCTATAATAAGAGTAAATAAGACCCAAAATTCAGAACCAACAAAAACTTTTTGAATTATCTCACAAATGATTGTGTTTCCTTTTAAAATTGTTCTGTTTGACCTTGTGTGACTTGAATGCTTGTGATTGTTTGACTAGTAAATGTCAACCTAAGAACTCAACCTAAGTAAAAATATATTTTCAACACTGGTGACCATGTTATGACAAGAAAATATTCCATATGCCTTTCCCATTCTTATGATTGCCAAAAGTTTATTTCAAAAATGACTTGGTTCTAGCAACAAATAAAATGCCCTTTATTTTGAGACAGTAAAAGTATTTTCAACACTTTCATGTTTATAAAATATGGAGAACTCTCTGTGATCTCCTATCCTTTCCTCAACCTTGACTTTTCAAAATTCCAATCTTTATGAACCCCAAGGTTTCAACTCTGTTTAAAAGAAATTCTAGTGGGAAATATATTACCCCACATATTTCCATTCTCAAATCTTTTGAAAAACTATTCAATTATGAGTTGAGCCATTTCCTAAACTTCATCTTGTCATAATTAAGTATGATCATTTTTAAGGTAGTATTATTGATCATGAAAAGTGTGGCATGATTAATTTGTATGAATTGAGTTGTGTGGTTGATATTGTGTGTTGTTAATGTTGTTGTGATGCTGATCTTGGTTTGGTTGTTTGCTTGTGAGGATGATTCCTCAGGTAACCCTCAAATCAAATCTTGGTTACAAGAAATGATCCTATTAAAAATTTCCTCTCTATCTATTCCTCTATTCTCTGAAAACAATTATATTTTCTTTATCAAAATTCCAGGAGTGAGGTGAACTAATAATCATCCCCACTTCATATCACTCTCTCCTCTAGTAAGCCTACTTGTTGATTTAAAACAAACCCCTCCTTTATTTTATTAAAAAGAAATGAAGGTCATGGGTTAAAATGATCTTCATAAATAATTTTCCCTCCCAATTCCTCTATTTCCTCAAAACAAATGTTATCTCTATGAACATAAAACTTATTTGAAGATATCATATTTGTCAAGAAAGCTCCAACGGTTCTACAAACTATTTTACCACTGGTTTTAAATATTAAAGGAGTCTCAAATTATTAATTTCCAAAAATGGTTTATTTAAATCCTATGAACAAAAATGGAGCAAAACATTTTATTTTGCAAAACCAATTTTTGTGAAGCTTCTACACGTATATAGGAGACTCCATGAATTTTCTCAGAATATTTGAAAATGGTTAAATGCCCCAACTAAAATCCCTAAAACCTACTGGTTTTAAAAGAAATAAAAGAAATAGACAAAGGACTTAGTTGTAAGAAAGAAAAAGAATCTAGGGGGCGTTTTGCAATTTGTGCATTGACTTCCTGTGGCGGCAGAGCAACACGCCACCGACGCCGTGCTCCCTCGCCGAGCTCGCCGTGCTCCCCTTGCCTCGCCCCTGACGCACGCCTCGCCCTGGAGGAGAAGACAAGACCACTCCACTGCCTCGTCTGCCCTCCCTTGTCCCCCATCTTCCCTGTTGCAGCTGTACGGCACGGCACAGGCGCCGTGTTCCTCACCCCGTCGTCGCCGTGTCTCCCCGCGTAATGTCGACACCACCTGGACCCCGCTCCTCTCTGCTGCCCTGCGAGGCGATAAGAAGCACCACACCGCCTCCTTTGCTTCCCTGCTCACTCACTCTCTCGCACTCTCCCCCTCTCCATTTTTTTCCACGGACACGAACCACGGCCGCCGCTACCGACGCGCCTCACCGGCGATAGAGACCTTCCCGTCCAAATCCAAGCCCACCAAAAGCCTTACCGCGTCGCCCTCTTACACCCCGTGCAAGGAATCGAGAAGAGACGCCCGGGATCGCCGTCGTCGTCCTCAACTTCGTCCTCCCCGGCCGCTGCTTGTCGATCAAGCTCGCGATGGCCACCGTCCACCATTCGTCGTCATTGTTGTGCCATCGAGCTCCCCTCATCGCTCTCTCTCTTACGGGCATCTCCTTTTCTTTTTAGGAGCCCGGAACCGCCGATGCCATCCTCGCCGTGATTCCCCGCCGTCCCATGCCGTGCTCGCGTCGAGGAAGAAGACGCAGGCCCGGTACCCCTTCGCCAGCGCACATGGGCCGCGAGATGGGCCTCTCCCTGCGCCGTGCATCTGATCCAGCCCGTTAATCTTTTTTTTTCTAAGGTTGTTTAGTTATTTCCTTATAGATCTGTTTCTGGCAGTGTAGGTTTAAATCATTTGTGGTGGATCTAGGATAGATAATTGAGTGATTCAAATTTTGTTGAGTTCCTATGAGTTTTCTTAGACATGCAGAACTGGTTGCTTGCCAAAATACATTTTTACTTGTTGTGTAGATTAAATCTTGTAGAAAGTATATTTTCCACTAAATATTCAATAACTAGAGTTTTATAACTCCAAATATTGCAAACTAAAATTCCCTGGAATGCTTGAAGTGATACCTTTCTAGATCTGTTGGTCTTGTATGCAAATGAATCCTAAAACAAAAGTTCTATTCATTCTTGTAAACACACCAGTAGCACTTTAGTGATTTTTGTAGATTTTTGTGAAATGAATTTTGGAGTAAATCCAATTGGATTGTCTTCTGTATGCTTAGGGGTACCTAATCCTAGCTTGGTGTGATTTTTAGAGCTATGTATTATTTTTGGTGTGCATAACTAGTTTTAATGCTCTTTCTGTTAATTCTTGTTTATAGTTTATTTAATTTTGTGGAATGCATTAGTGTCTTATTTGTGATTTCTAGCATGCGTAGGTGCTGTACTCTCTGTTATGAGTGTGTTAACTCTTGTTTATAGCATGTTAGGAAAAGTTTAGTGTTGCTTGTGTTCATTAGGGAATACTATCACTAGTATGGAGATTCCCTAGAATTTCCTAGTATTTAGGATTTGTTTGGGTATAAAATCCATTATGTGGCATGATTTTAGAAAGTGTTGTTTGAGCATCAGTAGCCCTTCATATCTACTGATATTGTAGCCTGTCATCCCTTGTTACCTATTATTTGGTCCTTAGCAAGGCATGTCTAGTGGGGGAATAGTTATAATTATTTAGGACTCACCAGCATGAGTAGCCTTATGTTGTGTTGTTGTTTTAGTAAGTTTCCTATTATAGCCAGAGGATATTTAACCTCTTAATGCCTTGTTATGGTAGTGGAACACCCACTGATTCCATTGCATATTGATTGAAGAATAAGTTTCTCAATCATAAGCATAGTTCCGATAGCCTTTTATCTACTGGGTGTGAGTGGTGGTTTTCTCTGTTAAAAATTGAGTGGTTGTGTTGTAGTGAAGTATTTCCTGTTTAGATAAAATGCTTGCTGTTCACCCTTGCTTGAGATAGCTTTGTGATCTAGGCACCTAGCATGCACTAGTCTAAGGCCCTTATAAGCTTAGATCCTAGTTTGTTGCTTGAATAATTGGTTTGATGCTTGTGGTTGTTATCTGTCTGTGCACCACTTGTGATTCTGTTTGGTGTATTGATTATTGTTTATTTCCCTGTTTGCGACGCTAGATAATAACGCTACCGGAGTGGTTTTCGGAGAGATTTGATCGAGGAAGGATTGGATTTTTATTATATTGATCAACGAAGAGAAGTCCAGGGACATTTTGCTGAAACCAGGCAAGCTACTTCACTGAGCTTGCATCTATATACATCTATTTTGATTTACCTGTTTTACTTATAAAGAGCATAAATGATTTCTGTGGTGTCTGCCACGAAAGCGATGATTTTGAAAACCCTTTTTCCAAAATTACAAGTATATTGTTGAGGCACCCGATATAGAGGTGTTAGGTATACATGATTTCTAAATGAACTTGTTTTACTCAAAGCCTTCTATGAAAATCTTTTGGTGGGATTACAAACCACCCAAGTTTTGATTAAAAGTATTTTTGCTATGAAAATTAGAAATGATTGTGAAAACCTTTTTAAAAGTTTATGAAAAACTATTTTGCCACCTATATAGAAATAAGTTTGTTTATAAAACTATAGGATGGGAAAAACAATGTTTCTCAAAACTCTTTTAAAAATACTTGGATAGACCTGCCGGAAGGTCGGTGCTCAGTTGAAGAAGGTTGGTGTTGTTTTTGAGAAAAATGCACATTGTGTCCTAGTACTATGACGACCAACCATTATCCTGTGCGACCACACTTACCCACATATGGGCAAGGGCGTAGTCATATAATTTGCTCGTGTTAGTACTGGATGCCTCAACAACGAGGATAACCTCGTTCCATGAGGGGATGGTCTGAGGACCTACCCCCTGACCTGGGTCCTCTTCATGTTGGTCTACCGGAAGCCGGTATGGACGTGTTTGGAGGAAGAGGATTGAAGGGCTCCCTTGGGTCCGCCGGGCAGAACTACGAGTCCTCACACTTAGTTTCTGAGGATTTGAGTGTCGATGGAAGTGTCGTAGCGGCAGGGTCCTATACTAGCATGAGCAAAGGACAGGCTATGGCCGGGAACTCAACTTCGCATACCTCGGTATGGCGGGACGTGGCTGACACGATGAGTGACCGGATGGGTGTGGGAAAAGCGTACTACCTCTGCAGAGGGTAAAACTATTCGAATAGCCGAGTCCTCGGATACGGACAGTTGGAAGGCTGTCCTAAGACCATGTGCAAGTTTTGAGAAAGGTGTTGAGTTTTGGAAGGAAGTTGGCTGGAAAGGTTATTTCGTACCTGTACCAATGAGTTGGTTCGAGGTAGCGACGGGCTTGGAATCAGGGCAAGAAGTTGTTTTTCGAGGAAAAAGTTTTAAAAGAGGTTTCTTACCCTTTTCAAAAGAAGGTGTATTTTTCGGGAAAAGATTTAAAAAGATTTCTTACCTTTTTAAACAAAGATATTAAGAAAACTACTTTCCAAAAGGTTTTGTTTTTAACAGGATTAAAAATCTACTCTTCTCCTTTTGAAAGATTTGGGGAAGGTTTCCCTAAAAATAAAAGTCTTGAAAAAAAAAAAAAAAAAAAATTAGTGCATGTTCCTGTTGGGGTAGTTTGCGAGTACAATCAAATGTACTCATATTGGTTTCGTCCCTGGCTATTGTCTTAGCCAGATTCCAGAGAAGAGCAGTTCGACGAGGAGGAGTTCACTGACGTCTTTGCGAACTAGGGCGCTTCCCAGTCAGCTGCCTGTAGGGTAAAGGCGAATGACTTGGGCTCCACGTTGATTTGGTGATTCCGCTGCAAGTACCTTATTGAAGCTGATCACTTCAAGCACGTAAGTATAATTATTCGGTATTTGTGGGTGTTCTGTGATACCAACTCAAGTTATGTGCAACAGCACACTGATCATGGGACTGTTGCAGGAAACATAACGAGTATCTCGGATAATTAATCCGGGGTCCTCACAGACTTGGTATCAGAGCCATCCTGACTGTAACAGACCTTAGTTAGCATGGACGTTAGTTAGGAAGAGAATATTTTGTTAAAAATATGTTAACACCAAAAATATATCCTTATTTAGGGAAGTCCAAAAATGACTCCCGCTCTTCTCGCCTTCTCAATTAATTTCTGAGACTTACCTTTCTATTTTAAAATTTACCAAGGATTTCTCTACTCCCTCTTACCTGTTCAAAATACTTGACGATGTCCAATGGAGACCTAATTAGCTAGCACCTACAAGAAGAAGCTTCCATCGCAAATACTCAACATTCAACATCAAGGTGGTTGATATGCAAATGCCAAGATCGTCGACACCAACAAAGCAAGAGACCTCCGAAGACCTCAGCTCAGCCTCAGCAATTCTACTCAAGTTGCTACTTCGACAATCTCAGTTTTTCCAGCTGAAGACTAAGGCGACGAAATGAGGATTTCAGCACCCCTGTTTAACCAAGACCCATAGGAAAAACATATGATAGGAACCTTGGTTGTTTCACCCCTATTACCACGCGTACTAGACATCCGTTGGTACTAGACGTACCTTGTGTGCACCTTGCTTGTGTGTACTCTGCTTGTGTGTTGTTTGTGAGGTGGAAAAACGTAGTTTTACAAAAAGGAAAAGTTTAGTTTCCTTTTTGCCACCTAAGTGCACCTTGTTACGGATGTAAACCCGCCAAGGAAAAGCTTTCTAAAATATTCTTCCCTCTTATCTAAATCATCTCCCAAACAGAACTGACAGTTCCTCAAGATACCAAAAGACCCCCGATCTTTAACCAAATAGCCTGAGGTTTTGTATCCTTTCAAAAGTCCGACCTAGAAAACCCTCCAGAAAATTTTGACCTAGTAAGAGGAACAAGATACCGAATACTCTCTACTTCAACCTTGAGGCCCAAGACTCTACGACCTTCTGCAAGACGGATAGCGGCCTTCATACGTCGTTTTGAGCAACCACATCAAGCTATCGAGAAGGATGAAGATTCAAGACCCGACGTTCGATGACACTAGTTGGATTCTGTCAGACTAACAAAAGATTATGAAAGCTAACATAACTAACATAATTTATCTAACTTTAAATCTCTCATCTAACCAAGTTTTGCAAAGCTACTAACTGCTTTTTCTAGACAAAGGAAATAGGTGCCATAGGACGACTCAAAACTATTTGGTAGAAAGGAGAACTTTAGGGGATATACAAGTGTTGAACTATGAGATTATTAGTTAAAAGGGTCCCTTAAGAATCTAGTTGAGGAGATCAGAACTTGTTGGATGATATTGGTAATATCAAAAAAAAAATTTGGGGTTTAGAATAGAAGTGAAAACTTGGAGTGGATCGATAAATTAATTGGATTTGGACAAATGATATATCTGAATTATGCTTTGGGGCTAACCAGTTGTGGTCCCCAACCATTGGTGGTTATCTGGAGCTAGAAGATGTGACCCTTGATTTAAGGTTTAGAAATAAAGGTGAAAGTTCTTGGATTTTTAGGAAGCACTTGCTGATAAAAGGATAATTGGATTGGTTAGAAGCAAGTAGATTAAGAAAAATACTCCGGTGTGGAAATGTCTAGGGTGATTCTTGGCGCAAATGACCCTTGCAATAAACTCTTATGGAATTATGGGAAGTGATCAAGGATGAGTTAGCCAATGAGTAGATCGTTGTATGCAAGAAATAATTAGTGGAGGATAAATGAATGCTTATCGGATTCTAGGAGTCAATATGACTTGGTCTAGTAGCCAGACATTCTAGGTGCCAGAAGTTTTCAGAGCTTGTCACGCTCTGTTTGGATTGTTTTTGGAAAGATCATTTATTAAGAGATCAAGGCCCAAAAGTGTTGAGATAAAATCTGAATTTGGTTAGAAAGTGGGTCAATTCAGGATGATATGATCACATGATTGTTGGATGTTTTATGTAGCTTTGATGATATGGTCGTGGGAAAATGACCATCTGAAGGAGTCAGATATTATGAGGTATGCCTATCTGGAGAGAAAAATCAATAAGGAAATAATGGGTGGAGCATAATGATTTTGTGATAAAAAGGCAATGGGAAGAATATGCCTAAAAGGATTTGATGGGTACCCGATAGATTGAGATATACCATGATAAAGAGTTTATGCCCAAAGAAGATGAGGGCGGATTAATAATTTAAACTTGGGCAGGACCATGTTTCAAATTATTTGGTTGGTAGTAGTTGCCTTACCAGAGATATTGGAATGGTATTTTGAAGAAATCGAGAGTTAGAGACCTATGTAAAGTTGGTCGTTTAAAGATCTTAGGTATAATAGGTGTGATGTTTAGGGTATGGCACCCAACTCCCTTGAAAACTAACATGAGCCCTCAACCACAAAGTTTTCCCGGAGGCCCTAACCTTTCCGGTGCACTCTGACTTATGTGTGAAGCCACCTTCGAAGCTGTATGAAGACCCCTGCGAAGCTGTGTGAAGACCCGGAACCAAAGAAGAAGTGTACCAGACTATCATTGAGTATTTGGAGACTCCTATATCAGAACCTACTATTCTTAACCTCTCTAGAAATGGTGTGATCCTCCAATGTTCGGGTTATATAGAAGTAATTGGTAACAAGCCTCATGAACTTGTTAGCGACTCACTTTTGTATGCTCAAATAATGGAGTGTCATACACAAACAATCGGAACATCAGATAATTCAGTACATCTCAGCCTCTGGAGTATGAAAAGTGATTTGGTGACAAGACTAGCTACCTTGTTACCAAATTCTTCTTGTGTGACTAAGGCAATTTGATGTCAAAGAAGACACCCACATTCTTATACAACCAACCAATAGGAGGCCTCGCAACATCGAGTTGTTAAGATCTCACTTAGCGACCTTATTGAAAGAAGAACGACCTCGGAAGAATCTTCAGCCCAAAACCCGTGCCCTCATACTCCCCTGTACCCCCGGGCAAATCTCGAGGACGAGATTTATTTTAAGGGGGGAAGGATCTGTAACATCCCAAATCTATAATAAGAGTAAATAAGACCCAAAATTCAGAACCAACAAAAACTTTTTGAATTATTCACAAATGATTGTGTTTCCTTTTAAAATTGTTCTGTTTGACCTTGTGTGACTTGAATGCTTGTGATTGTTTGACTAGTAAATGTCAACCTAAGAACTCAACCTAAGTAAAAATATATTTTCAACACTGGTGACCATGTTATGACAAGAAAATATTCCATATGCCTTTCCCATTCTTATGATTGCCAAAAGTTTATTTCAAAAATGACTTGGTTCTAGCAACAAATAAAATGCCCTTTATTTTGAGACAGTAAAAGTATTTTCAACACTTTCATGTTTATAAAATATGGAGAACTCTCTGTGATCTCCTATCCTTTCCTCAACCTTGACTTTTCAAAATTCCAATCTTTATGAACCCCAAGGTTTCAACTCTGTTTAAAAGAAATTCTAGTGGGAAATATATTACCCCACATATTTCCATTCTCAAATCTTTTGAAAAACTATTCAATTATGAGTTGAGCCATTTCCTAAACTTCATCTTGTCATAATTAAGTATGATCATTTTTAAGGTAGTATTGTTGATCATGAAAAGTGTGGCATGATTAATTTGTATGAATTGAGTTGTGTGGTTGATATTGTGTGTTGTTAATGTTGTTGTGATGCTGATCTTGGTTTGGTTGTTTGCTTGTGAGGATGATTCCTCAGGTAACCCTCAAATCAAATCTTGGTTACAAGAAATGATCCTATTAAAAATTTCCTCTCTATCTATTCCTCTATTCTCTGAAAACAATTATATTTTCTTTATCAAAATTCCAGGAGTGAGGTGAACTAATAATCATCCCCACTTCATATCACTCTCTCCTCTAGTAAACCTACTTGTTGATTTAAAACAAACCCCTCTTTATTTTATTAAAAAGAAATGAAGGTCATGGGTTAAAATGATCTTCATAAATAATTTTCCCTCCCAATTCCTCTATTTCCTCAAACAAATGTTATCTCTATGAACATAAAACTTATTTGAAGATATCATATTTGTCAAGAAAGCTCCAACGGTTCTACAAACTATTTTACCACTGGTTTTAAATATTAAAGGAGTCTCAAATTATTAATTTCCAAAAATGGTTTATTTAAATCCTATGAACAAAAATGGAGCAAAACATTTTATTTTGCAAAACCAATTTTTGTGAAGCTTCTACACGTATATAGGAGACTCCATGAATTTTCTCAGAATATTTGAAAATGGTTAAATGCCCCAACTAAAATCCCTAAAACCTACTGGTTTTAAAAGAAATAAAAGAAATAGACAAAGGACTTAGTTGTAAGAAAGAAAAAGAATCTAGGGGGCGTTTTGCAATTTGTGCATTGACTTCCTGTGGCGGCAGAGCAACACGCCACCGACGCCGTGCTCCCTCGCCGAGCTCGCCGTGCTCCCCTTGCCTCGCCCCTGACGCACGCCTCGCCCTGGAGGAGAAGACAAGACCACTCCACTGCCTCGTCTGCCCTCCCTTGTCCCCCATCTTCCCTGTTGCAGCTGTACGGCACGGCACAGGCGCCGTGTTCCTCACCCCGTCGTCGCCGTGTCTCCCCGCGTAATGTCGACACCACCTGGACCCCGCTCCTCTCTGCTGCCCTGCGAGGCGATAAGAAGCACCACACCGCCTCCTTTGCTTCCCTGCTCACTCACTCTCTCGCACTCTCCCCCTCTCCATTTTTTTCCACGGACACGAACCACGGCCGCCGCTACCGACGCGCCTCACCGGCGATAGAGACCTTCCCGTCCAAATCCAAGCCCACCAAAAGCCTTACCGCGTCGCCCTCTTACACCCCGTGCAAGGAATCGAGAAGAGACGCCCGGGATCGCCGTCGTCGTCCTCAACTTCGTCCTCCCCGGCCGCTGCTTGTCGATCAAGCTCGCGATGGCCACCGTCCACCATTCGTCGTCATTGTTGTGCCATCGAGCTCCCCTCATCGCTCTCTCTCTTACGGGCATCTCCTTTTCTTTTTAGGAGCCCGGAACCGCCGATGCCATCCTCGCCGTGATTCCCCGCCGTCCCATGCCGTGCTCGCGTCGAGGAAGAAGACGCAGGCCCGGTACCCCTTCGCCAGCGCACATGGGCCGCGAGATGGGCCTCTCCCTGCGCCGTGCATCTGATCCAGCCCGTTAATCTTTTTTTTTCTAAGGTTGTTTAGTTATTTCCTTATAGATCTGTTTCTGGCAGTGTAGGTTTAAATCATTTGTGGTGGATCTAGGATAGATAATTGAGTGATTCAAATTTTGTTGAGTTCCTATGAGTTTTCTTAGACATGCAGAACTGGTTGCTTGCCAAAATACATTTTTACTTGTTGTGTAGATTAAATCTTGTAGAAAGTATATTTTCCACTAAATATTCAATAACTAGAGTTTTATAACTCCAAATATTGCAAACTAAAATTCCCTGGAATGCTTGAAGTGATACCTTTCTAGATCTGTTGGTCTTGTATGCAAATGAATCCTAAAACAAAAGTTCTATTCATTCTTGTAAACACACCAGTAGCACTTTAGTGATTTTTGTGAAATGAATTTTGGAGTAAATCCAATTGGATTGTCTTCTGTATGCTTAGGGGTACCTAATCCTAGCTTGGTGTGATTTTTAGAGCTATGTATTATTTTTGGTGTGCATAACTAGTTTTAATGCTCTTTCTGTTAATTCTTGTTTATAGTTTATTTAATTTTGTGGAATGCATTAGTGTCTTATTTGTGATTTCTAGCATGCGTAGGTGCTGTACTCTCTGTTATGAGTGTGTTAACTCTTGTTTATAGCATGTTAGGAAAAGTTTAGTGTTGCTTGTGTTCATTAGGGAATACTATCACTAGTATGGAGATTCCCTAGAATTTCCTAGTATTTAGGATTTGTTTGGGTATAAAATCCATTATGTGGCATGATTTTAGAAAGTGTTGTTTGAGCATCAGTAGCCCTTCATATCTACTGATATTGTAGCCTGTCATCCCTTGTTACCTATTATTTGGTCCTTAGCAAGGCATGTCTAGTGGGGGAATAGTTATAATTATTTAGGACTCACCAGCATGAGTAGCCTTATGTTGTGTTGTTGTTTTAGTAAGTTTCCTATTATAGCCAGAGGATATTTAACCTCTTAATGCCTTGTTATGGTAGTGGAACACCCACTGATTCCATTGCATATTGATTGAAGAATAAGTTTCTCAATCATAAGCATAGTTCCGATAGCCTTTTATCTACTGGGTGTGAGTGGTGGTTTTCTCTGTTAAAAATTGAGTGGTTGTGTTGTAGTGAAGTATTTCCTGTTTAGATAAAATGCTTGCTGTTCACCCTTGCTTGAGATAGCTTTGTGATCTAGGCACCTAGCATGCACTAGTCTAAGGCCCTTATAAGCTTAGATCCTAGTTTGTTGCTTGAATAATTGGTTTGATGCTTGTGGTTGTTATCTGTCTGTGCACCACTTGTGATTCTGTTTGGTGTATTGATTATTGTTTATTTCCCTGTTTGCGACGCTAGATAATAACGCTACCGGAGTGGTTTTCGGAGAGATTTGATCGAGGAAGGATTGGATTTTTATTATATTGATCAACGAAGAGAAGTCCAGGGACATTTTGCTGAAACCAGGCAAGCTACTCACTGAGCTTGCATCTATATACATCTATTTTGATTTACCTGTTTTACTTATAAAGAGCATAAATGATTTCTGTGGTGTCTGCCACGAAAGCGATGATTTTGAAAACCCTTTTTCCAAAATTACAAGTATATTGTTGAGGCACCCGATATAGAGGTGTCAATGGTATACCATGATTTCTAAATGAATTTGTTTTACTCAAAAGCCTTCTATGAAAAACCTTTTGGTGGGATTACAAACCACCCAAGTTTTGATTAAAAGTATTTTTGCTATGAAAATTGGAAATGATTGCGAAAACCTTTTTAAAGAGTTTATGAAAAAAAAAAAACTATTTTGCCACTCTATGTAGAAATCTCAGTTTGTTTATATAAAACTATAGGATGGGAAAATCCATTGTTTATACAAAACTCTTTTGAAAATCCTTGGATAGACCTGCCGGAAGGTCGGTGCTCAGTTGAAGAAGGTTGGTGTTGTTTTTGAGAAAAATGCACATTGTGTCCTAGTACCATGACGACCAACCATTATCCTGTGCGACCACACTTACCCACATATGGGCAAGGGCGTAGTCATACAATTTGCTCGTGTTAGTACTGGATGCCTCAACAACAAGGATAACCTCGTTCCATGAGGGGATGGTCTGAGGACCTACCCCCTGACCTGGGTCCTCTTCAATGTTGGTCTACCGGAAGCCGGTATGGACGTGTTTGGAGGAAGAGGATTGAAGGGCTCCCTTGGGTCCGCCGGGCAGAACTACGAGTCCTCACACTTAGTTCCTGAGGGTTTGAGTGTCGATGGAATGTGTCGTAGCGGCAGGGTCCTATACTAGCATGAGCAAAGGACAGGCTATGGCCGGGAACTCAACTTCGCATACCTCCGGTATGGCGGGACGTGGCTGACACGATGAGTGACCGGATGGGTGTGGGAAAAGCGTACTACCTCTGCAGAGGGTAAAACTATTCGAATAGCCGAGTCCTCGGATACGGACAGTTGGAAGGCTGTCCTAAGACCATGTGCAAGTTTTGAGAAAGGTGTTGAGTTTTGGAAGGAAGTTGGCTGGAAAGGTTATTTCGTACCTGTACCAATGAGTTGGTTCGAGGTAGCGACGGGCTTGGAATCAGGACAAGAAGTTGTTTTTCGAGGAAAAAGGTTTTAAAAGAGGTTTCTTACCCTTTTCAAAAGAAGGTGTATTTTTCGGGAAAAAGATTTAAAAAGATTTCTTACCCTTTTTAAACAAAGATATTAAGAAAACTACTTTCCAAAAGGTTTTGTTTTTAACAGGATTAAAAATCTACTCTTCTCCTTTTGAAAGATTTGGGGAAGGTTTCCCCTAAAAATAAAAGTCTTGAAAAAAAAAAAAAGAAATTAGTGCATGTTCCTGTTGGGGTAGTTTGCGAGTACAATCAAATGTACTCATATTGGTTTCGTCCCTGGCTATTGTCTTAGCCAGATTCCAGAGAAGAGCAGTTCGACGAGGAGGAGTTCACTGACGTCTTTGCGAACTAGGGCGCTTCCCAGTCAGCTGCCTGTAGGGTAAAGGCGAATGACTTGGGCTCCACGTTGATTTGGTGATTCCGCTGCAAGTACCTTATTGAAGCTGATCACTTCAAGCACGTAAGTATAATTATTCGGTATTTGTGGGTGTTCTGTGATACCAACTCAAGTTATGTGCAACAGCACACTGATCATGGGACTGTTGCAGGAAACATAACGAGTATCTCGGATAATTAATCCGGGGTCCTCACAACCAGGCCATTTACGCTTTTTTCATATTATTTCTTGTCAAGATAGCATTTCTAAAAAGTTGCCACATGAAACACATTAATTTTCAGGGGCAGCTTACCCTCCCAAATCCATTTATTATTAGGTCCAACTATGTCTTTTTCCAGCCAGCAATAAACTGACTTAGTAGTGAATCTACCATTTTTAGTTAGGCTAGTCACAGTGGGAGTAACTTAGGCCTATGCCAATGTATTGTATCTTAGCACGTCATCATAGGTGTAATAAAAACTTAAGAAACAACTAGTACAATGCATTGTTTCTTATGAGTTGTATCTAATTTAATGATTTTGGACTCATGCATGCATGTGATTTGGCTAGCACAATTTTTTGCCTATGGCCACATGCAAAGGTCGTATGTTAGCTAAGATATAACCTCACCATCTCTCTTCATTAACTAGTGTGCAACATAAGTAAAATGCCTATGAAACCGTGCTAAGAGACTTGCATTGGCATAGGCCTTAGACTAGCCATAGTGAGAGTATCATAGGTAGTATCATGCATGCCATGTTGACAAAAAATTGACGTGTAACTGCAATTAATAAGGAGAGAGATGATGGTGGTATCATAGGTAGATACCGTAAGATAACGAATTTCGAGACAAGATGAGTCTATAGCCTAATAAATGCATGATTATATGATACCACACATATGTTACTACCCACTATGAAAGTAGTAACATAGACTAGTATCATCTGCATGATATTAGTATATGATACTTCCCACTATGACTAGTCTTAGCCAGTAACATCACATATTTCAAGACAAGTTTGCTTATGTGGCATGTATTTAATGAGAAGAGAGTTATTTGTGGTAACTTAGCTAGTTACTGCAACATCACACTTATCAACACAAAATGAGTTTATAACCTAATAAATAAAGTTTATATAACACCACACATATGTTACTCACCACTGTGGAGTTAGTAACATAGTCTAGTAACATCAGCATGTTACTACTCTATGTTACTCTCCAGTGTGAGCAGGCTTAGGGGCAAGAGATATTATCAGGATCATTCGAGAGAGTAATATTATTCATCTTACCCCGTATCAGGTTCCACTATTCCAGCATATTACCACGAAGGATACACCTGAAAGGAAGGTCAAATCCACTCTCTGCAGCTTCAGCCATAGTACACAATCTTGATTCTTGCAAACATAAAAAACCATAGGGTACTGAACACAAAGAGGAGGGCCCTCCCCAAAATCATGAAGCCAGAAACGAACAACATCACCTTTTCTCAATGAAACCTTTCTTCCGGCCATATACACAACTTTTATTTTTAACAACATCTTCCAAATAGGAGAATCATTAAATCTTGCTTTTACGTTTGCAACAGATTTGTTATATAAGTATCTTCCTTTCACTATTTTCTGCCAAATACCATCACATTTCTCTAACTTCCACCACCACTTGGTCAAAAGGCTCGCATTTTGCTTTCTTAAATCATTTTGCCGTTGACGAGGCCTCCCTTAGCTTTAGACCTACACACTCTCGACCATTTTACCATATAATACCCTTTCTTTTTCTTTTTCTCATGCCAAAAAGAATCTTCTCCGATGTTTGTCTAATCTTAATGAAGGTTTTATTGAGTAAGAACATGGTCGAAATAAATTTGGTTCCTCGTTTCAAAAAGAAATAAATTTGGTTCCGCTGGTACAGATACGGTACGCGTGCACCGGTGTGTCTCTTGGGTTCGCACGCAGTGATTCGACTGCTCGTATGATGCGCCTGATTAATGCAGCCATTGCCACATATAAGAACCTCTCTTCTATATTCCATTGTTGTCAATTTAGCGAACTCACCCTCCCATCTCCACCTGTTCTTCCCCAGACACGAATTGATCCTCTCATTCATACTATTCGATTGCTGTCAATTAGCTACCCCGGACTTCGCGCTATGTCCAGCTCTACCTCGTCTTCTGTCGGCGGCGGCACGCCGTGGCAGACAGGATCGGCCATCGTGGCCCGGCCATTGCCCGTGTCTGGTTCTCACGTCCTCAAGATCGATGGGTACTCCGGCACCAAGGGCCTCGTCAACGGCAAAGGAATCACGTCCGAGACGTTCGCCGTCGGACGCCATCGCTGGTACATCAGGTACTTCCCAGATGGATATTCGTCAGGCGATGCTGGTTGGATATCTATCTATCTCCATCTTGTTCAAGCCGATCATGCTGACGAAGAAGTCGATGCGCGATTCAAGATCAGTTTGCTCGACCAGGACAGAAAACCGGTGCCGTCGTACGGCACGGAGAGCAATATGTCCTGCTGCACCTTCTCCAGCAGCTCGGGGCCATGGGGTTGTCCCCAGCTCATCACCAGGAAGGATCTGGAGGAATCGGTTTACCTCAAGGATGATGTTTTCAGCATCAGGTGTGAAATCACCGTGCCAAGGGAGATCTTTAAGGAGCCCATCTCGCTGCTAGAGGGCACACCTCCGTCCGACATGCACCGCCATTTTGGCCAGCTCCTCTACGGCGGCGAGGGTGCCGATGTCACGTTTAAGGTCGGCGGTGAATCCTTTTCTGTGCACAGGTGCGTGCTTGCTGCTCGATCCTCGGTGTTCATGGCGGAGCTCCTTGGACCGGTGAAGGTGAACACCGGCACCTGTATATGGATCAGTGCAGTGGCGGAGCCGGAAACGGAGAAAGGGTGGTGCTAACGCATCTGCACGCAAAAATTTCTACTAGATGGCAACAAAAATTCAGCATAGTAAAAGTACTTTGCTTCTGACAAAGACATAAGTTACATACGTGCTTTTTTTTGTGTTGCTATACTCGTACTAGAGGCATCTATTTCTGCACAAAATCTCTCCCCACCCTACTAGATTGACAGAATTATTTGGAACAACCTAATTGGAATCAAATTATCAAACATAATTCACTATTTGTGTCGAAAAATCAAGATTTTACCGTCTGAAAATCACACCTTACCAGTACACAACGAACTGAACCGATCAATGTTGACGGGTGATGGCAGATCGGTGGAGGCCAGGCAATCCCCTGAGGCCACAAGAAGCAGATTGCAAACAATTGTAGAGTGTCCGCCGGTCTACCGCTCAGCTGATTGCCTGATGCACACTAGTATTACTACCGCCGAGGATCACCAGCGTCTAGGCGGCCTGCCGGGGGTGCCGTCGGGGGTTGGATCAGATGGAGATGAGGAACACTGGAACAGATGGTAGATGTGAAGTTGTCAACCGGCGCGACGCGACCTGGGAGCGTCGCTTCGTTCAAGAACTGCACGATCGATCGTATTGTCCTGGGCAACCTAACGGGCCAGCGGAGCAGACAAGTAACGGGCTGCGGCGTTTCTTGCCGAAATTTCTCATATTCCGCCCCTGGATCAGTGATATGGAAGCTAGAGTGTTCAAAGCTATGCTGCATTTCATCTACACCGACACACTGCCGGACATGGAAGAGGATGGTGTGATAACGATGATTCAGCATTTGTTTATAGCAGCCAAGAAGTACAATCTGGAGAGGCTAATGTTGCTTTGCACGGAGAAGCTGTGCAACTACATGGACGTGGATTTTCTATCAGTTCCACTACCACCAAGTGGTGGGGCGTCATCCACCGTTCGTGGGTGTTGTTTGATGAGTGTTCTTGTTTTGGTATTCGGCATTTCCTACATTGTACTTCGTCCAGGTCGTGTACTTTGAACTATGTTTGTAAATTATGCGCAATGGTATTGATAATGTTTTTTGCACTTTTGTATGTCCACTAACTATCTTTTTTTGAATTTTGTCCACTAACTATCTTAATAATTTGCATTTACAACATTGTACATTTTAACTCACCAAGTGTATAGACGGAAGGTCACTCACCTATCTCGACCCCACCCGACAATCTGCTGGACAAACCTGCGATCTTTTTGTTTTAAAGTAACAGCTTATTTCACAAATCAAGAACAATTTACTCTAAAACACAATTCGAAATTAATAAACAAATTAGGATAAAACAAATATCTTAGAAACCTTACATAAAGACAAAAAAATACAAAACAATCCTAGGGGTCATGCAAACATCGAAGCGGGCGGCCACCGCCATGCTCTATCCCGGCCGAGGCACACGCCTCTTAAGCAGCATCGCTATATGGGCTTTGAAAGTAGATGAACAGAACTGATGCAACCCTGTCTTACGGTGCCATGTTGACTGGGGATCGTCCCGTGCCACCCTGGTTTGTTGCATCCCAACAACCGAGTCAGGGAAAAACATCACATTCGATAAACTGTGATCAAGACCGTATTCCTTCATTCTTGTAGCTGTTAATCCGTGGCAATGTGCTAATCTACTACTCCCTCCGTTCCACAATATATGACGTTTTAGCATGTGTGCATGTTCACATATATGTAGATGTATGTAGACATGTTTTAATGTGCATGTTCACTCATTGTAGCATGCATTTAGACAATATATGTGAGAGCTAAAATGTCTTATATTATGGAACGGAGGGAGTATGTGATAACACATGCAGTACATTGTGTTTATTCGCTCTTCATGTATATTCTACATAATGCACACCAAGAATTTTCAAGATATAGGGGAGCTCTTCATGATTTCAATTAATGTGCACGTGCATTCAAATGCAATCTTAGAAAGTGCACATGCTTAGGGGGAGCCTCTCCATATTGAGGAATTCAAAACTGATAGCTTCATCAATTTCCATATCCTATGAAGATTCAATCGTGTTGACATGATCACATTAAAAGAGGGAGATTGAAAGTGCGTCTAATGCCCTCCTCATGGATTTTGGGTGATCAACAACAACATAATTAAGGGACTAATAATTTCATCTAGTATACGCATAAATTTAGTCTCTATAGTCGGTTTGGTTTAACCACCGACAACTTGATCCCTTGTTTTGAAGCAAAACTATACCGAATCTGTTGGAAATAGGGCTTATTACTTCTGTGCCCTATTTCGCTCAACTTTACTCGTCTGTGCCCTACCTGCGTAGTTTTCCTCATCTGTGCCCTACCTGGCTCTTTCGAGGCTCGAAGATGGCGAAGACGGACGTTTCCGTCTGGTCAACCTCCTTTGACCGTCACCGAAGCTGTGACATGTGGGCCCAGCGAAGTGCATGTACCCGTGCGCACCCATGCTGCTCGCCGTCCCCACTTAAAGCTTACAAGTGGGGCCAACTTAGGAGGAGTGCTTGCATGCAGCCGTATGAGCGCGTCCATGCCTGCTCGCCGTCCTTGCGCCTTCAATGGCGTGCCCTCCTGGCCGGCAAAAAGCTGCCTCGCCGCCTACGCTGCCGGCCCGGCCGCGCATCTACTCCGCCGCCTTCGTGTCTCTCTTGCCTAGTCTGTCCTGCCGCAAGCTGAGCAGTCTGGCGAGCCGAATCAATGCCCAGTCGCCATTACTGCCAGTCCAGACGTGACGCCGTCCAGACCGCATATGGCTAGAAAAGGAGCCATTTCCTTGCCATTGCGCCCAGTGATCCCCTCTTCCTCTCCTTGCCACCCTCGCCCAGTCCCTCATCTTTAAATGGCGCATGGTGGTGGCCGCTCCACTCCCAGCTCGAACCGCCGCCGCCACGTCCGCTATCATTGGTTTCTTGAGTTGAGCGAGGGCAGCGGCAGCGTGGGCGCACTCCTCCAAGGTCGAGCAGGATCCGTGCATCCTGGGAGTCTCCTCTGAGCTCGAGCAGGCGCAGCGGCAGTGACATGGGCAGCGCCATTGCTCCCGATCCCATTCCCTTCATCGATCTATCGAGGAGGAGGGGGGGAGGAGGAGGAGATCATGGACCCAGGTATGGCCTGGGCTAGGGCCGACTATCAAGCCACGGAGCAGGATAGGCATTCAGCCGAGCAGCAACATCTCATGGATGCTATGGTCGCTTCTGTTGTCGAATCAGAAGTCGCGGAGAAGACGAGAGCCGCGAAGTATGCGGACGACCTGCAGAAGGCTCTGAACTGCTCGGAGAGCAAGGGCAATGCCCCAATGGAGGTCGACGGCAAGGCCAAGTCGGTGGACGTTTCCGATGACGAGAACGAGTGGTAGTCCATTTTAGTTATTAGTTGTTTTATTAAGGGCAAGGCCAAGGGTACCAAGGAATTTTAGTTGTTGATCTATTTTATAATTTTGTCCTATGCACCAATGAATATTATGTTGTCTCGTTATTAGTTGTTTTAATTACGGATTATGACAAACTCTTGCAAAATTCGTTTTTTCTGTGCCCAAATTCACAACTTAGTCTACCATGAATCTACGCAATTGCAAAGAAAAAGTCGGAAATATTCACCCCTTAGCTATGAAATTTGGCCTTGTGCATTGACATTTTGAACTTTCCAATTATGTGTGAAAATCCCATTTGGCCTTGTGCATTGACCAATCAGATCACAGAATGAGCTTCTCGCGGATCGCCCAGAGTCTGCCCGCAGATTCCTTCTAGAAGAACGATCGGACGGCTGCAGTTCGGCGAGGTTTGGGACGGGGTTTGGAGGCAGTCAACGGGGTTTTGAAAAGTTTGACAAAGTGTCAAAATTTCATTTTGGAGTGACTAAGAAGGATCCAGACTTAGTTTTTCATTTTCATGTTTTAAACTTGTTTAAATGTTGGTCAAAGTTCGGTTCGACCAATATTTGAAATGAGTTTCAAAAATTCAAAAAAATTAATAAAAGGAAAAACCTGCTTACATAGTCTTCTTATGTCGTATACTAACGATTCAAATTGATAAACAAGGTCTATATACATTCAGGCGAAAAAATCACGTATCTAATGTGATATCTCAAACTATCTCGTATAAACTCAAGGGTGAAGAGAAGGGGTTTTGGATTTGCAACATGAAAATTTCAAAAACCTCACCAAAGTTTCATTTTGGAGTGATTAAGAAGAATCCAGTCTTAGTTTTCATTTTCATGTTTTAAACTTGTTTAAATGTTGGTCAAAGTTAGATTTGACCAATATTTGAAATGAGCATAAAAAATTAAAAAACAATCAAAAAAAAACCAGCGCACATAGTCTTTCTTATGTCATACACTAACGATTCAAGTTGATAAATAAGGTCTATATACATTCAGGTGAAAAAATCACGTATCTAATGTGATATCTCAAACTATGTCGTATGAACTCAAGGGTGAAGAGAAGGGGTTTTGGATTTGCAACATGGAAATTTCAAAAATCTCACCAAAGTTTCATTTTGGAGTGACTAAGAAGGATCCAGTCTTAATTTTTTATTTTCATGTTTTAAACTTGTTTAAATGTTGATCAAAATTAGGTTTGATCAATATTTGAAATGGGCATAAAAAATTCAAAAACAAACATGGGCTAATTTTACTGAGCTAAATCATCATATTATTGAACCAATGGATTTATCGATGAATCCTGCACACCGTAAGCGTTATCGTGACCGGGAAAGATATTTACAAATGGCACCAGTTCAAAGAGAAGCTTATTTACAGAGGAATCGTGAGTACAAACGAGCTAAACGAGATAACAATGCAAGTAGTTTGCAGTCCACGACTATGCAAACTAATATGAGGTACAATGACCAGAGACACATGCTTATGGAATCCTCTCAGGTGGCAGAAGGTAATTTTCTGGTGGATTGTAGTAAAGATAATTTGATAATTACTATGTATGCCCTGCTGACATAATATCTCACTTTTTTCAGATTGTTGCATGCCCATTTCAGCGGTCGATCGACAAGGATGTTCGTCAAAAATGAAACAAGGTTTGATAAAAATTTCTACTGTCAGTATCTATTGTTTGAATGTATTACTAATTGTACTATAATCTAATCTGGAATATATGCATCTTCTGTTTCTCTTAAAGATCAAGCTGCAGATATTACATTGACAAATTGTAGCCGACGTAAGCGACAACGTGGCACTAGCTGGTACTCACGCTTGACACCTGAACAAAGAGAAGCATACTTACAAAGGAATCATGAGTACAAGAAAGTAAGAAAATCTCATGGAGCAGGTCATATTAATGCACATGATAAGACTGATTGGGAAAGTTGTAATAATAGACAAAATATAGCTGGACACTGTGACAGCTTGTTTAGTCAACATACTGTGGAAGTTAAAGACCATGTCGTTTCTGAATCTGAAGATACAATCTACATGCCAACAATGGACATTTTTCCTGCTAACCAAGGTAATTTCAGCACAGATAACAATTTTTTTGATAAATTACATATGCTCATGACTATTGTTAACTGTGGCCACTAATTTTATTAAAATGATTCGATACTCATCAGATAATATTGGGAAAACTGGAGATGATATAATAGGTGAATATTGGCAAACCCAAGATATGCTTGAAGGCGACGATGAAGATGATGAGAGCTATATATTCCGTGGACAAGGTAAACATGGTAGTAAATATGTAGCCTGATGGATTTTTTTTCCTTTCATCGTGATCAGTACCTAATGTGTTCTCACTTCCCATTAACGATGGACAGGATCTGAATATGTACCATATCAGAAACCACACCGTGCTATTTGTGAAACACGAGTTGATCCATACGATCACATATATCTGAATTTACCAAGTGGGCATCATGTCTTGGAGGCAGTACCCAATTGCAAACATTGCGGCGCAAAAAGGTTTCAATATGAGAAACCAACATTTTGTTGCATGGGAGGCAAAGTCACAATAGTAACTCCACATGTCCCTGAAGAAATGCGTCGATTGTACACAAGTCAAGATCCAGAAGCAAAGTATTTCCAAGATAACATACGGTACTTCAATTCACACTTTTCTTTTACCTCGGTGTTATGTTGGACCAAAGATATTGCAATAAAAGGTCTGGAGTTTACACTTTCCGTGCACAAGGTCAGATATATCATGGGATTGACCAATTGGTTCCAACAGGGGATGGCCCCAAACATCTACAACTGTACTTTTATGACACTGATGCGGACTTGCAACATAGATTCCGACACTCCCCTAATCTTGATAGAGTTCTCATCCGAAAGTTGACGCACATACTTTCACAGAATCCTTATGCCCAAACATTCCGAAGCCTTGGTTCAGTCTCAAATCTTGATGAATATCGAATTGAGCTTAACATAGACATTTGTTTAGATCAGCGGGTATATAATACACCTACTACATCACAAGTAGCAGCAATCTGGGTAGAGGGAAATAATACTCAAGGTCACTTCGACAAAAGTATAATTGTATATGGTAAATCAGATAAGACACAATACATAAAAGCGTACCAAGGTTGCTATGATCCATTGTCATATCCACTTTTCTTCCCGAACGGGGAAGTAGGTTGGAATATGAATATATAGAAAGTGGGAGCAAATGAAGCTCTTAATATTCGCCATCAAGTAAATGACCTCAATGAAGAAGGTAAGAATAGTTATGTACACTTTGGCGGTCTAATCATTTCTATTTACTTCATATTTTAATGTAGACCTTTTTGTTCATATAAGGCAAGAATACAACTCTACTTCTTATGTTTCACCAAGGGAATATTATTGTTTCAAACTGCAAATTCGAGCGAGAGAATTTAATGTCTTACTTTTTGGAAAACGACTCACTCAACAGTACATTGTTGATATGTACATAAAAATTGAATCAATAAGACTGGCATTCTACTTAAAACCAGCATATCAAATTCTTATACGAGCAGATCTGTATCAAGGGTTGGTTGATAGTGTTATCGCTGGTGAGACCCGTGCATGCATGATTGGCAAGCGCATTGTACTCCCTCCCTCTTTTATTGGAGGTCCAAGGGACATGCGCCGAAGGTATCTGGATGCTATGGCATTGGTACAACGGTTTGGGAAACCAGATTTATTTCTAACAATGACATGCAATCCAAGTTGGGAAGAGATAATAAAAGAGCTCGCACCAGGCCAATCAGCACAAGACCGACCAGACTTAGTAGCACGGGTTTTTAAGGCAAAATTAGAGGATCTGAAGAAGCTTATATTCAAGAAGAAATTCTTTGGTGAAGTTGCTGCTCACGTGTATGTGATTGAATTTCAGAAAAGGGGACTTCCTCATGCTCATTTCTTGATAATTTAAAGTCAAATTACAAAATAAACAACCCTGATCAGTATGATCAGATTATATCCGCAGAAATTCCTGATAAAGATAAGTACCCTGTGCTACATGATTTACTTATTAAACACATGATACATGGTCCATGTGGTGTTCTCAATAGCAAAAATTCCTGCATGCAGGATGGAAGTTGTAAATACCACTAACCCCGCCCATTCTCGGAGGCTACGCTTCAAGGGGATGACTCATATCCAATCTATAGACGCAGGAATGAGGGTTGTCAAGTCCGTATTAGGGGAGCAGTTTTGGATAACAGATGGGTTGTTCCATATAATCCGTACATACTTATTTCACCCTTATATAATCTGTATTTCTGCATGTTCCCTACAGGAGGTGTCCAAAGCAGAACTATTTCACCCTTCTTTGCCATATGTATGCCATATTGCCATGATCAATTATGTAAGGTGATTAGCAAACTTCCAGTTGCATGATGGCGGATCAGAGGATGATAGTATTATTAATCACGGTGTCATGTTTCATGTGCATCACATCATCTATGTGACCAAACTTTCTATAACTGAAGGTGCTCGCACTTTATGTGGACGGATACACAGCCTCTGTCAGACTGTCATGTATGGCTTATTTGAAGAAGCTTCAAATATCAAGCTGATATGCCCGATGTCAACAATGAAATTATATATGCCCGCTGCAATAATATTCTAATTTCTTGACTGCCTAGATGGCTTGAGTAAAGCTAACGTGTGTGCTCAATAAGACCTCCTAGCACAACTTTTATTTTTTCTGGAACGACATTTGAGATTGCAGAATGTGTGGACTGCTCTGAAGTCAGGATAGAGCTCAAGTAAATTATTAGCTGGCCAGACAGTTGCAAACTTCCTGAGAACAGGGCAAACATATGGTCTTTGGACATTTGTTTGTACAATAAAACAGATTAGCACACGATTTTGTACAACAGGTTCTGTAATGTACTATGTATGAAATGATGAAACTCATGGTTCGTCCTTACATCTATGTATTAACATCGTTTCTTACCCCGACGTGCATTGCACGTGCATACGCATTAGTGAAGTCAAGGGTGAAGAGAAGGGGGAGAAGGGGTTTTGGATTTGCCAAAACTCACCAAAGCTTTGAAGAGAAGGGGGATCTGAACTTACTTTTTCATTTTCATATTTTAAACAGTTTTCGTTTGTTTTTCGTGTCCTAGAGCGTCCAGTTCACGCTCGGTGGCATGACACGAGTGCACGCATGCAGGTTGGCACGTAAACATAAAGGGTGATCGCGTCAGTTCATGCAAAAAATGGTTGCAACATGTCTAGACATGTCTAGATGGATCAAAACGTTCCCAATTGCGGTCAATTTGACCAACACGTCCATGCACGGTAACTGTTCGACAGATGTACAACACGCGTCTAGATGCTCTAGATGATGTGGTGAACAATTACTGTCCTGTCATTTCATCTGAACGCCATCGAGTGTGAATATAGCCGTAATGTGCAGTCTTTTCACACTGGCAAAATACGAAGCGACCGTCTATTCATTTCCGAATGCGGTTATCGATGGACGCGCCGTCGCAGTTAATTCCTCTCTATCCTTCTCAAAGATAAAAATCCCAATGCGTATGCGGTTCCATAGCAGTTCTTCTCTCTTCTCTCCCCAAAAAACCCCATTCTCTCTGACCTCTTCTTCTCTCCCAAAACCCCAATATCTCTTCCATGGCGGACGAATGGTGGCAGAACGACGTCATTCTGAGCGACTCGGACGGCGAGGGCAACCCCGTCCCGTACTGGGAGGAGGGCCACGACGGGTGGCAGGAGGCCCTGGATAGCGACGACGACGGTGAGGGCGATGACGACGGACAAGGCGAGGGCGGCGGCGACGACGACGACGATGATGAGGAGGAGGACGACGACGAGGAGGACGAGGAGGATGACCCTCCGATTGACTCCTCCGATGAGGATGAGGAGGATGACGAGGACGGCTCCGACTCTGACTCCGACACATCACCGGCGAAGCGGCGGAGGAAGTAGGAGCCCACACCGCCGGCGAAGAGGCGGAGGAAATAGGAGCCCACCGCCGGCGAAGAAGAAGCCACCACCATAGCAGCAGTAGTAGTATTAGCAGTAATTAGTAGTTAGTGTAATTAGTATGGATCTTTTCTAATGAAAATATTTCGTACTAGTAATGAACGAATGTGCAAATCAGTTGTAAATTTCAGTTTCCTAAGTTTCCATTCAGTTCCCGCTTGTTATTTAAGTCTTATAATCCTCCAAATTAAATGTGCAAATTTAATTACAGTGTTAATGACATACTAATCAATGAATTCTCACTAAACAATGAATAAATAAATGTTGATTCAGACAAAAAATTATTCATCGAAATATTTGTAATTAAGTTCAAAATTAAATGGTTAATCTTGGGGCAGAGATGTCCCAACCTGGGCGTCAGACTCGCTTCCTGGCAAGCCGTCACCACCTACATGTCCCACTTGAGCGGTCCCACTTGTCAACTCACGAGGTGCCCCAGGCCGACCCCACTAGTCAGGCCAAGTGACAGTCAAAGGAGGTTGACCAGACGGAAACGTCCGTCTTCGCCATCTTCGAGGCTTGAAAGAGCCAGGTAGGACACACACGAGGAAAACTACGCTGGTAGGGCATAGACAAGTAAAACTGAGCGAAGTAGGGCACATAAGTAATAACTAATAAGCCCTTGGAAATATGCCCTAGAGGCAATAATAAAATGTTATTTTCTTATTTCCATGTTTATGATAAATGTTTATTCTCCATGCTAGAATTGTATTAACCGGAAACATAATACATATGTGGTTTATAAACAACATAGTGTGCCTAGTACTCCCTCCATCCACGAAAGAGTGGACGTTTGGGGGTCTAGTATTTTTCCAATGCACATTGCCTCTAATGCATTAGTTTTTAATTGACTGCATACTCACTTGAGTCCCTTGGGTTACTGCCTTAATTACTGCATGCGGGAAACCTTCATTTAATGGCCTTCTCTCAATGGTTGCATGCACGCATGGGTCTACTACTTTTCTGTATTAATTAGGCTATGGAGCAAAGTCCGGCATTTTCGTGATCTATGTGTAAATATCCAAAAGCACATTCTTTCACGGACGGAGGGAGTATGTCTCTACTAGACTAACTCGTTGATTAATTGATGGTTATGGTTTCCTAACCATGGACACTGGTTGTCAAATTAATAACGAGATCATGTCATTGAGAATGACGTGATGGACAAGACCCAACCAAACATAGCAATTTGATCATGTCATCTAGTTTTAATTGTCATGTCTTTTATTGTGAAGTATCCTATTCCTTAGACCATAAGATTGTGTTATTCCCGGGTGCCGAAAGAATACTTTGGGGACATCAACCGTTGCTCGTGACTGGGTAAATATAAAGGTGTCTTATGGGTATCTTGTAAAGTACTTGTTGAATTACATAGTCAAGACTGGGATTTGTCCCTCGTGTATCGGAGAGATATACTCTGGGCCCACTTGGTAATGCACATTTGACAACGCTTGCAAGCATGTGATTAATGAGTTAGTCACAGAGAACGTTGTATTACGGAACGAGTAAAGAGTACTTAACGGTAACGAGATTGAACTAGGTATAGTGATACCGACGATCAAATCTCGGGTAAGTAAAATATCGTGTGACAAAGGAAATCGAATACGGATTATTTGTAATCCATGACATAGTGGTTCATCTGATAAAGATATTCGTTGAATGAGTGGGAGTCATTATGGATATCCTGGTCCCTCTAATGATTATTGATCGGAGAGGTGTGATACGTCTCAAACGTATCTATAATTTCTGATGTTCCATGTTGATATTATACCAATTGTTACATGTTTTATATACACTTCATAGCATTTTTATGCATTTTCTGGGACTAACCTATTAACAAGATGCCACAGTGCCAGTTCCTGTTTTTTGTTGTTTTTGTATTCCAGAAAAGCTAGTCTGGAAATATTCTCGGAATTGGACGAAACTTGGACAGAACCTCCTATTTTTCCAACACGAAGACGGAGTCCAGAGGAAGACGGAGGAGGGCCACGTGGCACCCACACCATGGGGCCGCGCGGGCCCCCCGCCACGCCGTGGGGTGGTGTGGGGCCCTCGTGGCTCCGCAGCCGCCGCCCTTTCGCCTATTTATTCTTCCCGACGCGAAAACCCTAAAACCCGAGCCATTATCCACGAAAAGTTCCAGAGACGCCGCCGCCGTCAACCCTAGCTCGGGAGGGTTCAGAAGCTCTTCCCGGCACCCTGCCGGAGAGGGGAATCATCACCGGAGGGCTCTACATCACCATGCCTGCCTCCGGAGTGATGCGTGAGTAGTTCATCCTTGGACTACGGGTCCATGGCAGTAGCTAGATGGTTGTCTCTCCACTTTATGCTATCATGTTTAGATCTTGTGAGCTGCCTATCATGATCAAGATCATCTTATTGTAATGCTACATGTTGTGTTTGCTGGGATCCGATGAATATTGAATACTATGTCAAGTTGATTATCAATCTATCTTATATGTTATTTATGATCTTGCATGCTTTCCGTTACTAGTAGATGCTTTGGCCAAGTAGATGCTTGTAACTCCAAGAGTGAGTATTTATGCTAGATAGTGGGTTCATGCCTCCGGTAATCTGGGAGAGTGACATAACTTCTAAGATTGTGGATGTGCTGTTGCCACTAGGGATAAAATAACCGATGCTTAGCTTAAGGGTGCGCCGTTAGGTCTAATGCATTTGTTTACATTACGCACATTACTTAATGCAATTATCCGTTGCTTGCAACTTAATACCAACGGGGAACTCGGATGACAACCTGGCGGTGGATTATTAGTCATAGACGCTGTTGGATAACGGTCTATGTATTTTGTCGTAATGCCCACATGAATATCATAGTAATCATCATGTCATATATATGCATTGTCATGCGCTCAATATTTTGTCAATTGCCCAGCTGTAATTTGTTCACCCAGCATGTTAGTTATCTTTTATGGAGAGACACCACTAGTGAACTGTGGACCCCGGTCCATTCTTTTACACTGATAATACAACCAACTGCAAACATTGTTCCTTTTCATTCTCTGCAATTTACTACTGTTTTCCACACCATACGTTTAATCCTTTGTTTTCAGCAAGCCGGTGAGATTGACAACCTCACTGTTTCGTTGGGGCAAAGTAGTTTGATTGTGTTGTGTGCAGGTTCCACGTCAGCGCACCACTGACAACCTTCAGAAGTGATTTCTTGCTCCTACTGGTTCGATTAAACCTTGGTTTCATACTGAGGGAAACTGCTGCTACACTGCTTCATACCTTCCTCTTGGGGTCTCCCAACGAACGTGTGATCCACGCAATCAAGCACTTTTTCTGGCGCCGTTGCCGGGGAGCAAGAGGATTTCTGCAAGGGGAGTTTCACGCTTCCAATCTCTTTACTTTGTTATTGTCTTGCTTAGTTTATTTTTATTTAGTCTTGTTTGCTTTATTTATCAAAAACACAAAAAAATTAGTTACTTGCATCTAGTTTATTTTCTGTTTAGTTTCTTTATTTCATCATGCTTCTCCCTAAGTATACTTTAAAAGTATACTGTGGGTAGTGGGTCTATCATTGGAAGAGATAACATTGAGAATTCTTGTCACATTAGTAGGCTTAAAGATTTTGAAGATAGATCCTTGGTAGAACTTGCTCCAAATTATGAAATTGCTACACTTCTCTAGTTCACATGTTGGAAGCTAGGTTTGTCAATCTGAATCCTATAATGCAGCATATGTTTCTTAAACTTCATGATATGGAAGATGGTGAAAAGAAAGATTTTGTTCTAGAAACCTTGCTTAAAGAATTTGGTGATGTTGCTAGAGAAGCTAGAAAAGTTTTTATTCGATATAAGATGCTTGGCTATTTATTGATGTTGCTAATACACTTGAGAAACTGAAAAAGAGAGGCTTAAGTACACTAAAGAAACTAATTATGAGGGGAAGTTAAGATACCAATACCTTTTAAGTTTGTAGGAATGCATGAGGCACTAGAAAAGAATTTTGATTGGATTGTTCCTGAAAATTTATTTGATGAGGATAGTGTGCCTAAAAGTAATGAAAGAGGAGTTTCTGAAACTTATATAGATAAGATACAATGCATTGTTGAGAAAACTTCCAACCTTTCTGTTGATGCTTCATCACTTGGAAACACTTGATTCTTACTTTCTGCGCCTAGCTGAAAGGCGTTAAAGAAAAGCGCTTATGGGAGACAACCCATTATTTTATTTCTGCAATTTTTCTTTTCTTTTTGAGTCAAGGAGTTGTTTACTTCTGTAACAATTCCTTTGTATCTTTATTTTATCGCATTGTTGTGCCAAGTATTGCCTCTAATAGGAAGATGATGCTAGATTTGGATTTCTGCGCAGGAACAGATTTCTGCTGTTCACCGTTTTAATTCTGTAAAATCACAGAAAAATTATTTAAATCTGCAAATTTTTGTGCGTGATCCTCAGATATGTACGCATCTTTCGTTAGTTTAAAGTTTTTCGATCTGAGCAACGTAAGTGCCTCGAAAAAATTCGTCTTTGCGGACTGTTCTGTTTAGACAGATTCTGTCTTTTATTTTTCGCATTCTCTCTTTTACTAGTGTTGAGTGGAATTCTTTTTTAGGGTGAAGAGCTTCACATAACATCAGTGGCAGTAGCTAATGTTAAAAGTAACGGTCATGTTTGTGTCCTTATAGAACATGTGAGTTTTTGATTGTGCACTAACCCTCTAATGAGAATTACTTTGAGTTTGGTGTGGCGGAAGTTTTCAAGGGTCAAGAGAGAAGGATGATATAATGTGATCAAGAAGAGTGAAGAGCTTAAGCTTGGGGATGCTCCCATGGATCACCCCAGCATATTTCAAGAAGACTCAAGCGTCTAAGCTTGGGGATGCCCAAGGCATCCCCTTCTTCATCAGCAACTTATCAGGTCATCTCTAGTGAAACTATATTTTAATTCTTTCACATCATATGTGCTTTACTTGGAGCGTCTGTGTGCTTTTATTTTCAGTATTTTATTTTTTTATGGTCAACTTGATTGGACCCAGCATTCTTGATTGGGAGAGAGACACGCTCCGCTTTTTCATATGAATACTCCTATTCTTCACTTATACTTGTTGAGTATTCTTATCTAGCTATTGCTATGCTTTTAGCTCCTGTTTTGCATGCATCTCTTATTCAGAGCTGTTAGTTCTTTTAAAGAAAGTACTCTCTTGCTTCACTTATAATTGTTTGGAGAGTTTATGTTGAAATAAATTGATTGGTGTTTGGTTGGAACAGAAAATGTTGCATGTGGTAGATGGTATAATGGAAAAAGCTTACATATTCTTGTAGATCACTGTATTGGATAATTTGATACTTGTCAATTGTTTTGAGTTATCAAGTAGTTCATGTTTAAGCTTTTGTATCATGTAGTTAAAACCTATTAATGAAGAACTACCGTAAAGCTCGTTGAAATTTGGTTTGCATGATTGGTATCTCTAAGGTCTAGATATTTTCTAGTAAAAGGGTTTGGTTAACAAGGAAGACAGTGTAGAGTCTTATAATGCTTGCAATATGTTTTCATATAAGTCTTGCTGTGTCGGTTGATATCCTGTGTTTGCTTCAAATAACCTTGCTAGCCTAAACTCTGTACTGAGAGGGAATGCTTCTCGTGCATCCAAAACCTTGAGCCAAAATCCATGCCATCTGTGTCCACCATAACTACCTATATGTGGTATTTCCTTGCCATTCCAAGTAAATTTTTCATGTGCTACCTTTAAACTATTCAAACTTTATTACTCCTATTTTGTGTCAATGTTTACCAAGCTCATGAGGACGGGGTGGATGTCTTTATGTCAACTGTCAAACAGACTTTACCACCGGACTAGCGGCATATACATCCGCTTATCCATTAATTTTGCAAAAAGAGCTGGCAAATGGGGTGCCCAGTCCCAATTAATTACAACTTTAACCGCTTAATTCTCTTCACATTTTTGCCCTGATTTATCAGTCAAGCAATGACAAACAGTGAAATATCTGCATGTGTAAACAAAAGAGAAAGAGGGATGATCTGCCTTGCTGGTAGAAATAACGTCCTTCATGGGAGCCGCTCTTAAAAGTCTGGTTGGCAGGGGTCATATTGTACTTTCCATTTTCTGATTCGTTGACAATTAACAAACACCTCTCAAAACTTATTTTTACTCTCTATATGATTTCAAAAACTTAAAAAGCTCTAGCACATGATTTAATCCCTGCTTCCCTCTGCGAAGGGCCTTTCTTTTACTTTTATGTTGAGTCAGTTTTCCTACTTCTTTCTATCTTAGAAGCAAACACTAGTGTCAACTTTGGTGCAACAATTTTTATATGCTGTATATTGCACTTATTATATGCTTTGTGTTGACAAATATCCATGAGATATATATGTTGAAAGTTGAAAGCAATTGCTGAAACTTAAATCTTCCTTTGTGTTGGTTAAATACCTTTTACTTAGAATCTATTGCTTTATGAGTTAACTCTTATGCAAAACTCTTTGATGCTTGTCTCGAAAGTACTATTCATGAAAAGTTTTTGCTTATATGATTCAGTTGTTTGCTCATTATCTACTTGCTAGCAAACTATAGACCATTGACCTGGATCACTTCATTCATAACATGTGCTTTACAATACTATTTGATCAAGATTATGATTGTAGCATGTCACCTCAGAAATTATTTTGTTTTTATCGTTTTACCTACTCGAGGACGAGTAGAACTAAGCTTGGGGATGCTTGATACGTCTCAAACGTATCTATAATTTCTGATGTTCCATGTTGATATTATACCAATTGTTACATGTTTTATATACACTTCATAGCATTTTTATGCATTTTCTGGGACTAACCTATTAACAAGATGCCACAGTGCCAGTTCCTGTTTTCTGCTGTTTTTGTATTCCAGAAAAGCTAGTCTGGAAATATTCTCGGAATTGGACGAAACTTGGACAGAACCTCCTATTTTTCCAACACGAAGACGGAGTCCAGAGAGAGACGGAGGAGGGCCACGTGGCACCCACACCATGGGGCGCGCGGGCCCCCCTGCCGCGCCGTGGGGTGGTGTGGGGCCCTCGTGGCTCCGCAGCCGCCGCCCTTTCGCCTATTTATTCTTCCCGACGCGAAAACCCTAAATACCCGAGCCATTATCCACGAAAAGTTCCAGAGACGCCGCCGCCGTCAACC
Source organism: Poa pratensis (assembly GCA_947311845.1). Taxonomy (NCBI): domain Eukaryota; kingdom Viridiplantae; phylum Streptophyta; class Magnoliopsida; order Poales; family Poaceae; genus Poa; species Poa pratensis. Next base: position 106,445,083 of record CAMZMU010000041.1, read on the forward strand.
CTAGCTCGGGAGGGTTCAGAAGCTCTTCCCGGCACCCTGCCGGAGAGGGGAATCATCACCGGAGGGCTCTACATCACCATGCCTGCCTCCGGAGTGATGCGTGAGTAGTTCATCCTTGGACTACGGGTCCATGGCAGTAGCTAGATGGTTGTCTCTCCACTTTATGCTATCATGTTTAGATCTTGTGAGCTGCCTATCATGATCAAGATCATCTTATTGTAATGCTACATGTTGTGTTTGCTGGGATCCGATGAATATTGAATACTATGTCAAGTTGATTATCAATCTATCTTATATGTTATTTATGATCTTGCATGCTTTCCGTTACTAGTAGATGCTTTGGCCAAGTAGATGCTTGTAACTCCAAGAGTGAGTATTTATGCTAGATAGTGGGTTCATGCCTCCGGTAATCTGGGAGAGTGACAATAACTTCTAAGATTGTGGATGTGCTGTTGCCACTAGGGATAAAATAACCGATGCTTAGCTTAAGGGTGCGCCGTTAGGTCTAATGCATTTGTTTACATTACGCACATTACTTAATGCAATTATCCGTTGCTTGCAACTTAATACCAACGGGGAACTCGGATGACAACCTGGCGGTGGATTATTAGTCATAGACGCTGTTGGATAACGGTCTATGTATTTTGTCGTAATGCCCACATGAATATCATAGTAATCATCATGTCATATATATGCATTGTCATGCGCTCAATATTTTGTCAATTGCCCAGCTGTAATTTGTTCACCCAGCATGTTAGTTATCTTTTATGGAGAGACACCACTAGTGAACTGTGGACCCCGGTCCATTCTTTTACACTGATAATACAACCAACTGCAAACATTGTTCCTTTTCATTCTCTGCAATTTACTACTGTTTTCCACACCATACGTTTAATCCTTTGTTTTCAGCAAGCCGGTGAGATTGACAACCTCACTGTTTCGTTGGGGCAAAGTAGTTTGATTGTGTTGTGTGCAGGTTCCACGTCAGCGCGCCACTGACAACCTTCAGAAGTGATTTCTTGCTCCTACTGGTTCGATTAAACCTTGGTTTCATACTGAGGAAACTGCTGCTACACTGCTTCATACCTTCCTCTTGGGGTCTCCCAGCGAACGTGTGATCCACGCAATCAAGGTGTCTCGACCATGTCCACACATTCTCGAACTCGTAGGGTCAATCACACTTGACATTCGGTAAAGTAGAGTAGCTCTGGGATAATTTTATAATGGTGTCTGAATATTGTTCGAAGTCTCGGATGAGATCCTAGATATCATGAGGAGCTCCGTGTGAGATCCTGTCTCAGGGCTTAATAGGATTGATTGAATAAACATATCAACAAGTTGCAACTTCTTTTTCAGAAGTTCGTCTGAAAAGAACTCCGAGGTTAAGCGTGCTTGGCCCGGAGCGATTTGCGTATGAGTGAGGACAAAGTGCGCAGAAAAGACTAGTGTTGATTTGTGGGGACAGTCTAGATATTCTAGAGGGCTACCAGGGATGACAGGCCCGGTCCGGGGTGGGCTGGGGTGTTACAATCCGGAATATTCCGGAGATAAAATTTCATATAAATAAAGTTTATTTTGGAGTTTCAGAAAAGTTCCGGAATTTTTCGGTAAAGTAACAGAACATTCTAGAAGGTTCTAGTGGGTTCCATGGTGGGCCCACTTGCCCCAAGGGTCCACATGGTAGGCCCATGTGGCTGGATACATTTGAAGAATGTTTAAATTAAAATTATATAAAGAGATAAGGTAAATCCTTAAATTTTAGGGATTTTACATTTGGGTATGTAGATCTTCGAGGGTATGTAGATCTATCCTCCCGTAGATAGCATCTTCTATATTGGATCTTGAGAATTGCTTCCGCATGTGAGATAATTTTTTTTGTTTTCTATCGCGCAATCTCCTACAGAATCAAGCGAAGACTGAAGTGGACACATCTCAAGGATCCCTGAAGAATAGATACAACGTAGGCACTCATGCATCCTTCTCAACCATGAGGAGTGTCGGTACACATACGGATCAAGAAGCAACCATGTCCAATTACATAATTGGATGAACCTTCTCAAACAATGGACTGTTTCAATGAATTGCTCCATCTTCAAACGCCAGCTCCACTCATCTATTTCAATATCAGCTGAGTTGGCTCAATGAGGTAAAAAAAATCTTCAAAGGCTCAAGAATCAACGTCATCTACATCAACGTATCAGGCGTTCTTAAGGACCACTAGAAGATAGTGTTGAAGACATCACTACATGAAAAAACACAAAGGCGCAAACTTCGCTTGATGATTCCATCTCGCACCTTTGAGAAATATCCGATGTGAGACGACAAGCTGAAGACCAGGACACCAACAGTACCTTGACTCGAGAAGTGATCATGGTGTACATGAAGATTCCTCGCAAAACAAGACTGAAGATTCCTGTCCAAATATGCTCAACCATTCTCATTCTCTGGCAAGTTCCCTTGGAAATCTCACTAGGGATGAGTCTGCATTTACAAGGTGATACACTTGTCTCAACACGCGGTGGAAGAAGAGGTTGCGGCCTAGTAAACCTGTGATGAGCTTAGTGCCTCATGTGTAATAAGTAGATGCCTAAGAGTTAGAGCTTCATGGCCATGATTGAACCTCTAGATGACCGTTGCATTCATGCACATCATCATCTTTGGTGGGAATCGAGAATCACTTCACTTTACTTGCTTGAGATATGGATTGAACACAAGGATGAAGAAAAGAGGCCGCGGCCTAGTAGAACTGTGTTGAGTTCGTGCCTCATTCCGCTAGCATGATTATGATTGTAGCATGTCACCTCAGAAATTATTTTGTTTTTATTGTTTTACCTACTCAAGGACGAGTAGAACTAAGCTTGGGGATGCTTTATATGTCTCAAACGTATCTATAATTTCTGATGTTCCATGTTGATATTATACCAATTGTTACATGTTTTATATACACTTCATAGCATTTTTATGCATTTTCTGGGACTAACCTATTAACAAGATGCCACAGTGTCAGTTCCTGTTTTCTGCTGTTTTTGTATTCCAGAAAAGCTAGTCTGGAAATATTCTCGGAATTGGACGAAACTTGAACATAACCTCCTATTTTTACAACACGAAGACGGAGTCCAGAGAGAGACGGAGGAGGGACACATGGCACCCAAACCATGGGGCTGCGCGGGCCCACCCCTGTCGCGCCGTGGGGTGGTGTGGGGCCCTCGTGGCTCCGCAGCCGCCACCCTTTCGCCTATTTATTCTTCCCGACGCGAAAACCCTAAAAACCCGATCCATTATCCATGAAAAGTTCCAGAGACGCCGCCGCTGTTAACCCTAGCTCGGGAGGGTTCAGAAGCTCTTCCCGGCACCCTGCCGGAGAGGGGAATCATCACCGGAGGGCTCTACATCACCATGCCTGCCTCCGGAGTGGTGCGTGAGTAGTTCATCCTTGGACTACGGGTCCATGGCAGTAGCTAGATGGTTGTCTCTCCACTTTATGCTATCATGTTTAGATCTTGTGAGCTGCCTATCATGATCAAGATCATCTTATTGTAATGCTACATGTTGTGTTTGCTAGGATCCGATGAATATTGAATACTATGTCAAGTTGATTATCAATCTATCTTATATGTTATTTATGATCTTGCATGCTTTCCGTTACTTGTAGATGTTTGGCCAAGTAGATGCTTGTAACTCCAAGAGTGAGTACTTATGCTAGATAGTGGGTTCATGCCTCCGGTAATCTGGGAGAGTGACAATAACTTTTAAGATTGTGGATGTGCTGTTGCCAGTAGGGATAAAATAACCGATGCTTAGCTTAAGGGTGCGCCGTTAGGTTTAATGCATTTGTTTACATTACGCATATTACTTAATGTAATTATCCGTTGCTTGCAACTTAATACCAACGGGGAACTCAGATGACAACCTGGCGGTGGATTATTAGTCATAGACGCTGTTGGATAACGGTCTATGTATTTTGTCGTAATGCCCACATGAATATCATAGTAATCATCATGTCATATATATGCATTGTCATGCGCTCAATATTTTGTCAATTGCCCAGCTGTAATTTGTTCACCCAACATGTTAGTTATCTTTTACGGAGAGACACCACTAGTGAACTATGGACCCCGGTCCATTCTTTTACACTGATAATACAACCAACTGCAAACATTGTTTCTTTTCATTCTCTGCAATTTACTACTGTTTTCCATACCATACGTTTAATCCTTTGTTTCAGCAAGCCGGTGAGATTGACAACCTCACTGTTTCATTGGGGCAAAGTAGTTTGATTGTGTTGTGTGTAGGTTCCACGTCAGCGCGCCACTGACAACTTTCAGAAGTGATTTCTTGCTCCTACTGGTTCGATTAAACCTTGGGTTCATACTGAGAGAAACTGCTGCTACACTGCTTCATACCTTCCTCTTGGGGTCTCCCAGCGAACGTGTGATCCACGCAATCAAGGTGTCTCGACCATGTCCACACATTCTCGAACTCGTAGGGTCAATCACACTTGACATTCGGTAAAGTAGAGTAGCTCTGGGATAATTTTATAATGGTGTCTGAATATTGTTCGAAGTCTCGGATGAGATCCTAGATATCATGAGGAGCTCCGTGTGAGATCCTGTCTCAGGGCTTAATAGGATTGATTGAATAAACATATCAACAAGTTGCAACTTCTTTTTCAGAAGTTCGTCTGAAAAGAACTCCGAGGTTAAGCGTGCTTGGCCCGAGCGATTTGCGTATGAGTGAGGACAAAGTGCGCAGAAAAGACTAGTGTTGATTTGTGGGGACAGTCTAGATATTCTAGAGGGCTACCAGGGATGACAGGCCCGGTCCGGGGTGGGCTGGGGTGTTACAATCCGGAATATTCCGGAGATAAAATTTCATATAAATAAAGTTTATTTTGGAGTTTCAGAAAAGTTCCGGAATTTTTCGGTAAAGTAACAGAACATTCTAGAAGGTTCTAGTGGGTTCCATGGTGGGGCCCACTTGCCCCAAGGGTCCACATGGTAGGCCCATGTGGCTGGATACATTTGAAGAATGTTTAAATTAAAATTATATAAAGAGATAAGGTAAATCCTTAAATTTTAGGGATTTTACATTTGGGTATGTAGATCTTCGAGGGTATGTAGATCTATCCTCCCGTAGATAGCATCTTCTATATTGGATCTTGAGAATTGCTTCCGCATGTGAGATAATTTTTTTTGTTTTCTATCGCGCAATCTCCTACAGAATCAAGCGAAGACTGAAGTGGACACATCTCAAGGATCCCTGAAGAATAGATACAACGTAGGCACTCATGCATCCTTCTCAACCATGAGGAGTGTCGGTACACATACGGATCAAGAAGCAACCATGTCCAATTACATAATTGGATGAACCTTCTCAAACAATGGACTGTTTCAATGAATTGCTCCATCTTCAAACGCCAGCTCCACTCATCTATTTCAATATCAGCTGAGTTGGCTCAATGAGGTAAAAAAAATCTTCAAAAGGCTCAAGAATCAACGTCATCTACATCAACGTATCAGGCGTTCTTAAGGACCACTAGAAGATAGTGTTGAAGACATCACTACATGAAAAAACACAAAGGCGCAAACTTCGCTTGATGATTCCATCTCGCACCTTTGAGAAATATCTGATGTGAGACGACAAGCTGAAGACCAGGACACCAACAGTACCTTGACTCGAGAAGTGATCATGGTGTACATGAAGATTCCTCGCAAAACAAGACTGAAGATTCCTGTCCAAATATGCTCAACCATTCTCATTCTCTGGCAAGTTCCCTTGGAAATCTCACTAGGGATGAGTCTGCATTTACAAGGTGATACACTTGTCTCAACACGCGGTGGAAGAAGAGGTTGCGGCCTAGTAAACCTGTGATGAGCTTAGTGCCTCATGTGTAATAAGTAGATGCCTAAGAGTTAGAGCTTCATGGCCATGATTGAACCTCTAGATGACCGTTGCATTCATGCACATCATCATCTTTGGTGGGAATCGAGAATCACTTCACTTTACTTGCTTGAGATATGGATTGAACACAAGGATGAAGAAAAGAGGCCGCGGCCTAGTAGAACTGTGTTGAGTTCGGTGCCTCATTCCGCTAGCGATCAAGAATCAGTCCACTCTGGTTGCTTGAGTCTCTGAATTGAACGTTAGGTTGAAGACAAAGCCTGTGGCCTAGTAGATATGTGCCAAGTTCAACACATCAATTATGAAAAGGCGTTTTGCTAGAAACCAGAATCAGTCCGCTTGAATAGGTTCAGATGTCGTACTCAGCATGAGGTTGAAGCAGAGGCTGTGGCCTAGTGAACATATGTTGAGTTCACCATCTCATTTGATGAAAAGTTGATTCTGGTTGAGTGTGAGCTTCATGACAATTGCATGAAAACTCTATGTGGTTGATCTCGTCCTTGTGTACGGAGCCTCAATTCAGGACATCCTTATCTGAGATGAGCCATAGTCATCGACTAGCCATTGTGATCATCCGCGTACACAACTATCTTTTCCCAACAACCAGAATTCCCAAACGCCTATAATTAATTAGCACTTAGACCCCAATGGGCAATGATGGTGAATCAGAAGGACACTTACCACATATCTTGTTCATCCCAATTTCCCCTCACTCTGTCACGTATCCACTCTTATCCACGGAAAGGGTGACCGAGTTGTTAGATTAATGGTCGGGTATACAAGAAGACATCTATCCAAAAAAGAATCATCCTTGTTATTCGCGGAGATTTGGCGTCTCCTAAACAGTGACGACCGTTGAGCGTCCAAGGTGTGGACTGCCATGTTGGCCTTCGATCATCTAAGGTGTTAATTTGCCGTGAGGTAAGGTTTGGAGATCACCTATCAAAAATCTGCCTAGTGATCCGGTCAAGCATGTGAAGCTTGACCAACAGAGAAGAAAGTTTGGTTCGCGAGCGTGAAGCTCGTATGCAAGTGGGTGATACTTGTGGGTCAGATGCTGATGAACCTAAGTACATGTCACAGACTCGATACAGATTCGATGGGTAACTAGAGTTTACGAGTCTAACAAGCCCCAGCGTCACGCCGGGAGGATGGAAACCTCGATGAACTCATGAGTTCATCGGAGTAAAGGAAGAAGAGAGAAACACTCGCGGTGTCTGTTTACAGGTATGATTCAAGATGCCCCTTTCCCCTGCTAGGCTCTGCCTTCTGTAGCACGAGCGACGGACATGGTTGCGGCGCGAGTCCGGGCCTCGTCTTCTTGGGCCTTGCGAAGTGCTTGCCTTCTGGCGCCCGCTTGATGGTCCTCATAGCGTCAGGTAAGTGGAGTGTCGTGACAATGCCTCCTCCTAAAGTACCAGCTTGTCCCCAAGCTGGCGCCCGCGGAAATGCCTCCATCATAGCATACAGGCGCTCCCAGGATGCACAGCTCGTCGGCAACCCTTCCCACTGGAGCTTCACTTGAGGAATCATTTTGCCCCCTCTTCTGACGAACCTTTCAGCTACGACAGCACAGGGTTGAACTGCATCAAAAATGCAATTAGCTGGTAGAGTGGAGCTTACCGGCTCAGATGGTTTGATGGCCTTCTTCAGCTGCGACACATGAACGACAGGATGTATCCGCGCGTCTGGAGGGAGAAGGAGTTTGTAAGCAACAGCTCCCACTCTCTTCAGTACTTTGAATGGACCGAAATATCGAAATGCCAATTTCTGGGACAGGCGTTGAGCCACAGATGTCTGAATGTACAGTTGCAGTTTTAGGTACACCTCATCTCCTGCCAGGAACTGACGTTCACATCATTTCTTGTCAGCCTGTGATCTCATGCGTTGCTGTGCTCTTTCAAGGTGTTGTCTGAATATTGGTAGCATTGCTTGCCTCTGATGCAGCCAGTGATCAACATCAGTAACTGCTGGCTGCAAGGAATTTTGAATCCCAAAATGTCGAGGCTTGTGACCATAGAGGGTTTCAAATGGGGATCATCCCAGAGCAGAGTGGAAATTGGTGTTGTACCAGTATTCAGCTTGAGGTAGCCATGCAGACCACTTGTTGGGGTTGGCATGAACTAGACAACGCAGGTATGTTTCTAGGCATTGGTTCAGTCGTTCGGTTTGCCCATCGGTTTGTGGGTGATATGAGGAACTGAGGTTCAGAGTTGTGTCAGCCAGAGCAAACAATCTTGTCCAGAATCCACTGGTGAATACTTTGTCTCTATCTGATATGATCACTGATGGTAGGCCGTGTAACTTGTATACGTTGTCCATGAATAGTTTTGCTATGGATGCTGCCGAAAATGGGTGCTTCAGCGGTATGAAGTGTCCATATTTCGTCAGTTTATCAATCACGACGAGGATGGTGTCGTAGTGATAAGAAGTGGGCAGTCCTTCAATAAAATCTAGACTGATTGTGTGCCACGCCTCAGGTGGTATGGGCAAGGGCTTCAGAAGACCTGGGATTTTGCAGTGTTCTGTCTTTGCCTGCTGGCATATCTCACACTGTTTCACATAAGTATCTATGTCTTTGCGCATGTTTGGCCAAGCAAAGAGGTGTTTGATCTTCTGGAACGTCACTAAACTGCCTGAGTGTCCCCCCAGCCCGCTGCTGTGAAGTGCTTGCAGCACGGCTTGATGAGCTTCAGTGTGAGACCCTAACCACACTCTGCCTTTGTAACGAATTACTCCTTCTTGCAGCGAGTAGCCTTGGTCATTAGGGGAGTGCACACTGAGTTCTTGGAGTAGTTGCATTGTTTTTGGGTCCTTCTTGTAGCCTTCCAATACTATCTCTAGCCATCTTGGAGTTACTGATGAGATAGGCATGCATGTCTCTCCTTCTGTTCTTCTTGACAAGGCGTCAGCCACTCTGTTTTCTGCCCCTTTTTTGTACACCACTTTGTACTGAAAGCCCATTAGTTTGAAGTATGCCTTTTGCTGAATTGGGGTTGAGATGCGATGATCAGTCAAGTGAATGAGGCTACGCTGGTCAGTGCGAATCACAAATGGTTTGTGCTTTAGGTAGGCTTTCCAACGATCTACAGCCAGAAGTATCGCTAGACACTCTTTATCATAAGTTGCCAGTGTCTGATTTTTAGGACCCAACGATTTGCTCAAGAATGCCACTGGATGACCTTTTTGCATCAGGACTGCTCCTATCCCTTTGTCACTGGCGTCTGTTTCCAATACAAACTCCAGCTTGAAGTCTGGCATGACCAGCACTGGTGCCGCCACTAGAGCATCCTTTAAAGCCTGAAACGATGCTTGTTCATTTGCTGTCCATATGAATGGAACGTTTTTCTTGAGCAGGTCTGTGAGCGGACGAGCTATGGATCCAAAGTTCTGTATGAACTTTCGATAGTATCCTGCCATTCCCAACACTCTTCGCACTTGTTTTGTGTTGGTTGGTCTTGGCCAATTTTTGACTGTTTCCACCTTGGCTGGATCTGTGGCTACCCCAGCCTTGCTTATGATGTGGCCGAGATATTCCAACGATTGCTGAGCAAATGTGCATTTGCTTTTCTTCACATATAGCTTATGTTTTGTCAGCACCTCGAAAACCTCCTTGAGATGGTCCACATGCTCTGCTATGGTTTTGCTGTACACCAGTATGTCATCGACAAACACTAGTACTGATTTGCGAGTTTGTTTTTCAAACACTTGATTCATAGCTGACTGGAACGTTGCAGGCGCAGTTGATAGGCCAAAAGGCATGACTTTGAATTCAAAGTGCCCATTGTGTGTTCTGAACGCAGTCTTGCTTTCATCTTCCTCTGCCATGCGCAATTGGTGGTATCCCGACCGCAAGTCCAGTTTAGTGAAGAAGCATGCCCCTGCTAATTCATCAATCAATTCTTCTATCACTGGCATGGGGTACTTGTTTGGGACTGTCACTGCATTGAGGTGTCTGTAGTCTACGCAGAAACGCCAACTGCCGTCCTTTTTCTTGACTAACAACACAGGTGAGGCAAAAGGACTGTGACTCGGTTTGATCACCCCTTTCCTGAGCATTTCCTTGATCTGTTTCTCGATCTCATCTTTCTGCATTGGAGTGTACCTATAAGGGCGTACACTAACTGGTTTTACCCCTGGTTGCAGATTAATGTGATGATCGAACTCCCTGTGTGGCGGCAGCTCCTGTGGTTCACCAAAACATTGCTCAAAGTCCATGATCACTTTTGCTATCACTTCTGGTATGTCTTGCTCTGGATCGTCTGTTTGCACTGGACACAGTTGTATGACTTGTGCCAGCTTATCTGCCCTGATCAGCCTGTGTAGTTGGCTCCCAGAAATTTGTTCGCACTCATCAGTTCTGTCTCTGATGCCCCTCAGCGTAATGCGCTTCCCATCATGATGGAAACGCAATGTTTTCCTCTCCCAGCCGACCCACATATTGCCACACAACTCAAGCCAGTCCATTCCGAGGATGATGTCATATCCCTTGAGATCAAATACTCGGAGTGTGGATGAGAAGACGTTGTTCTGGCACTGCAATACCACATCTGGCACTGCTGTTGAGCATTCCAGCTTTGCTCCATCTGCGACCACCACCTGTACTGCTTTAACTGGTGTTGGCGACATATTAAGTTTCTCCACCGTCTTCTGGGCTATAAAGCTTCCAGAGCTTCCTGAGTCCACCAGAATCAACACTTGTTTGCCCTTCACTGTTGCTTGCAGCCTAATTGTTTTTCTGTTTGCTGTCCCAGTAGCTGCACAGTACGAGATCGTTGACAGATTTTCTTCACTTGATTCGGCTGCCTTATCTTCATCCGAAACAGAGTCACATTGCAACAGTTCCAACAGCTCCTCAACCACGTTGAGAGCTACTGTCTTTGAGCATCTATGGCCTGGTTGGAATTTTTCCCCGCACCGGAAACACTCCCCTCTTGCCTTCCTCAGCTCCCTGAGCTTTTTGAGTTGTTCAGTCCATGGAGGCTTCTCCTCTGAACGACTTTTAACCTCTCCAGGGTTTTGCAGGATACCGTTGTTTGCTTGCCCAGACTTATAAGGCTGTCTGGAGTACTCATTTTTGTGGCGAGCACTGTGGAACTGGCAAGACTCCTCAAGCATCTCCTCCTGCGTTTCAGCGAGAGAAAGAGCAGCATCAACATTTCTTGGGGAATGTAGTCTTATGCCCTTTTGAATTTCAGGCCTAAAACCATTAATAAATTTTGTAACGAAGAAGGCCTCATCATAATGCTTGTTATGAATCAAAACTTGATGCCTCAGTTTCTCAAAAGTTTTGTAGTAATGTGCTACAGTGCTATCTCTTTGCTTGCATCTTTCTAAATCATCTAGGTGTTTCAAGTGTTTGTTTTTACCAAATTTCGTGTGCACAGCTACCACTAGCTCTTCCCAAGTTTCTACTTCATTCACAGCTTCATAATTAGTGAGCCACAGGGCAGCATTGCCTGTGAAGTGCATAGTAGCAAAACTTGCCCATGATTCCTTGTTAACCCCATACGTGGTGAAATATTTCTCACACACTGCTTTCCACCATTTCGGGTTTTCACCATCGAAACGTGGGAAGTCAGTCTTGGGCATGCGTGAAAAATTCCTATCTCTATGTGTGTTTTGGTAAGTATAACCACTATCCTCTATTTCAGGGTCTCTACCCGAATGATCTCCAAGCTCAAAATGGACAGGGGTGTAAGGATGCAGTCGCTTACCCCTGCCCAGGGCAAGACCGGGTGCTCTGATAGCATCCGAATCGAGACCCTGGTGTTGCTGTTCGCCGCGGTGCCCGTTGGGCCGAGGTGTTTGGTCGGTTGCAGCTGACCGCGCCGCCTCCAGCGCCGTGACACGGCTCCCCACCTCGTCGAGCGACTTCAGAATGGAGGTGATGGAGGTGTCGACCTTCGGCATCCAGGTCCCGAGTCCTTGCAGCGACTCGTTCAAAGCCTTGAGGGAATTGGCCACGAGGCCACTCTGCTCCTTGAGGTCCGCCAATTCTGTTTGGACTTTCTCCATCGCGCAAGCCGTCCGCGACCGCCGCCTGTAGAGCACGAATCGAGGTCGTGAACCGGGATTTTACCAACCCGGCAAGAATCCGAGGTCAACCGAACACGCACGCCCCGATCAACGCCAAACTTTTTCGCCTCCGTCGGTCACTGCTACACGTGCAGAGACCTCCCCGCCGCCGCAGAACTCGAAGTACCGGTGGGATTTGACTGGATGGCCCAACCGCCGGTAGTTCAGAGCCTGAATTCGCCTCCTTTCGCGATCCCCTTGTGTCGTAGCCGCCAGATCTTAGAGGATCCAAGCTGGAAGGTGGGTGGAGTGGGTGAAATTGGGGATTTTTTTGTGGGGAATTTTTCTGAATCACGCCGAAGAATCGGTGGCTCTGGATACCATATGTCACAGACTCGATACAGATTCGATGGGTAACTAGAGTTTACGAGTCTAACAAGCCCCAGCGTCACGCCGGGAGGATGGAAACCTCGATGAACTCATGAGTTCATCGGAGTAAAGGAAGAAGAGAGAAACACTCGCGGTGTCTGTTTACAGGTATGATTCAAGATGCCCCTTTCCCCTGCTAGGCTCTGCCTTCTGTAGCACGAGCGACGGACATGGTTGCGGTGCGAGTCCGGGCCTCGTCTTCTTGGGCCTTGCGAAGTGCTTGCCTTCTGGCGGCCCGCTTGATGGTCCTCATAGCGTCAGGTAAGTGGAGTGTCGTGACAGTACATGCGTGCTAGTATCTCCAAAATGGAGACGTAGAGTTGGTGCCAAGAACTCGGATTCCTATAAACATGGTTCTAACTCTTACATTTCTATATACCCATTTCACTTGTCAATCTGAGTCTTTTGTTATGTAATTTGTCATGGGTGAGTTTATTTCTTTGTTATCCTGGTTGGTCCCTTTTTTTATCAATCTCCTTATGCTAAGTTGACGGACACTCTGTTACAACTGTTTAACAGCCCACACTTTTCACATATTTCATTATGTATATTTTCTTTATGCTGAATATTTATGTGCCTACTGTTAGCATGTTGCTTGAAAACTGCAAGTTTGCATGATGTCAAGATCATCTATGTTGTTTTAAAGTAACTGTTCCGAAAGTACATGTACTGAACTTCGATTAATCATTTTCAAGCATGTTTCATTATTTGTTTACTTTACACCCAACTGATGCATGATCTCACTGTCTCCTGTACTCTCCAGTATATTGAAACATGTTTTTCACATATCCATCTCTACTGTTTCAATGTACACGTCATCAATCATTGCACGTAATTTTATGTATCTCTTCAAGCTGAATGCTTCCGCTACGTATATGTTATTTGTTTGAAGAGAACTACATTTAAATGTCAATGAAGATGCAAATTTTATAAACTTATATTCACCCTCTCCTCACTAGTACAGAACGATACATCGGATACCCCTCTATGGAAACGGCAGACGTTAGGCGACGGAGAATCGTGCTTTCCGCGCGGCCAGTGCGTACAAACCTGACCTGGGCCGTGGCTGGCCCGTCAACATAGGTAACGGAGAAAGTATGAACTCCGTTACCCATAGTATTGGCAACGATCATAATTCTGGCTCCGTTTCCGATATGTGCCTCTATGTCAACGGAGACTTTTGTGTGTCCGTGTGCAATGTGGACACGTTCCATCTTCATGGAATTCGATGCGAGCGGAGTAACTGCTATGGCGTAGTGGCGCCGCGGCACCGCCGCCCACTACTCCTTAGAAACCCACGATCTCCCTGCTATCTCAGTACGCCACTTCGCCGCAGTCATGGATACCCCTAGCAACTCCTCGGGCGTTCGCCGCAGCAGTTTGCCGCTTTTGCTGAATTGGAACCGCGTCGTCGTGCCGGAGGCCGTCACGCAGAGGCACTGGCAATATAGGAGCCCAGTACCCTGGTCAAATGTTAGCCTCCCCGGTGGCTGGCGCGTCAACCACAGGAGGGTGCCTATGCCGCCGGAAGAGGACGCGGGATCCTCGGGCGCCCGTGACCACAACCGCTCACCGCGGCGGAGAGACGCTCGTCCGCGGTCGCCTGGATGGAACCGCGTCATCGTCGGGCAGGCCGTCGCGGAGCGGCACTGGCAATATAGGAGGCCAGTGCCATGGTCAAAGGTTCGGCTACCCAGTGGCTGGCACCTCAACCGCGCGGCGGTGCCTATGCCGCCGGAAAGAGTTGAGCTGCTTCTCCTCCCGCCGGAGCTACGCGACGATCCTGCCTACGACGACGACGAGATGTGGGAGGGGCGCACGGGCGGCGATGACATCATCGGCGAGGAGCCGCGCGACGACACGGACGACTACACGGCTCTCCTCGCATACGAGCAGGAGAAGGCGGAGGCCGAGGAGTAGTTATTTATTATTATGTTTTTCAATTCTCCATAGTAGTAGAGATCTGTTTCTAAAAAAACTAGTAGAGATCAGTATAAGCCCAGTGTGTCAGTGAAAAAATCAAAGGAAACAGTTGTTTATCCCCTCCGTTTCCGGTGTTCTACTTTGCTATAAATGCGCCCTTCACACAGCCCTAAACTCTATCGCTCTCACTCTCAGCCTTGCTCTCAAAGTGTGGCGGCGCCTCCACACAGCACCAGATCTTAGCTCCACCGTGGCGGCGCGCATCTCCCTCCCTCCGACCGTGGCGGCGCGCATCTTCCTCTCCTCCGACTGTGGCGGCACGCATCTCCCTCCCTCCGACCGTGGCGGCGCGCATCTTCCTCTCCTCCGACCGTGGTGGCGCGCATCTCCCTCCCTCTGACCGTGGCGGCGTGCATCTCCCTCCCTCCGACCATGTCGGCGCGCATCTTCCTCTCCTCCGACCGTGGCAGCGCGTACCTGTTCTTTGCTCCACCCGGTCAGATCTCGTCGCCTGATCTGTAGGTGGAGGGTGCATGGCGTGTCGATCCAAGGACTACGAGGACGACTACGTACTCCCGCCGCTAGATCCAAAGGTAATACATCTATTTGTGACCAGCCGTCATGCCGACGAACTATGGTTGTTGTCATTGTTCTGTTTAGATTTTCTTCCATAGGACCAGTTAAAACATGACTCCCTCCGATCCGTTTGTTGTGTCGCTCGAAAAGAACAGAACTAGCACAAATCGGTAGTGTATGAAACTCATGGCTGACTTAGCTCCTTTGCAAAACAGATGTACATTTCGGTGACACTGTATAAAAAGCCGGGTCCTTAGCCAAGGTGCGCTTGTCGTCCGGCATAATTGTTGGTACACAACAACTATGCAATGGATTTGTAAGTTTGTTATTCTGTTTTATGCATCCTTTTGTGTTGTATGTCCTTTATGCTAGATGTATAGTGAGCTAACATGGAGTTATATATTCTCTCTTTGCATTTCAGTGACCACTTTACAAAAGAGGCACCTTCAGTACATCAGCACTCGCTTATTACACTATGTGCAGAGCATGGTGCTGATCCGTTAAGCTCATTTAAATGAGCTAAATACAAGATCAGGGACAAAGCGGCGAGTTGATTATATTTCGGCGACACCGTCCAAGAAGAAATTGAATTCATGAACTTGGCAAAGTTGTAAGGCATATGTAACAGCAAGTCATGAAGATAAATTAAGTTAGAAATGACAAGGATAAGTTTAGTGAGGCATGACATAGATAGATTTAGCTAGACATGTCAATGACAGATTTAGAGAGGCATGACAATGAAGATAAGTAATTGGTTGTCTTGTGATGCAATGTATCGGTGACATTTGTTATACCTTATGAATGAATTTGTTAGCATTTTTGTGCTTCTGCTGTGAAATTTTAAATGTCCAGTGGCAAATCTATTCCTGCTCTAGGCATATGAAGAAACCTCAATGCAAACGAGCAGAAACAGAATTTCTGTTTCTGATGTTCCGACACATCAGAAACGGAGGTATGTGCATCACCGTTGCCAAACCGATGCCTCATCAGCGACGGTTTTTCGCCTCCGTACACTTGGTTCATCTCCATCACAGGTGTGGCGAGCCCTAGTGAAGGGCGTGCCGTTATGAAACAAGGTTTGATCCGGGAATCGGAACGGGGGAGGCAACACATCCATGGAACCAAACTGGTTGCCGCGACTTCATGCTCCGGCCGCTGGTGTGCCACAAGGAAGATCCATCGACGTCTGTCTCAGCTTTTATTGACAACATGTCGGCGTCATGGAGGAGTGACTTGCTAGAGGAATATTTTCTGCGAATGGACGTGGAGGCCATCCTGTCGACCCCGCTCAGCACAAGAAGAATGGAAGACATGTGGGTTTGGCAGTACGAGAAGAACGACATCCTCTCGGCTAGGTCTATGTATCGGCCCCTAGTTCACACGAAGAGAAGGCGGGAAGATTGGCTAGAGGGTAGGCCGACTGGGTCTGACTCTGTTCAAGAGGGGAGGATGTGGCAACGCCTTTGAAAGGTTTAGGTGTCGTCCAAGCTGAGTGTTTCTATGGCGCCTTGCGAGACAGTCACTCCCCACAGGTGACGTCCACATCCATCGTCACATGGCTGACACAAGTGCGTGCTCCATTTGTAGTGAAGCCGGCTCATGGAGACATTCCCTCTTAAACTGTATGGTTGCAAGGTGCGTCTGGGCTCTAGCTGACGAGGAGGTCTCGGAGCATATGTGCAGATCAGAGGAGCCATCAGCGAAACAATGGTTGTTCCTTATGATGGAATCACTATCCAGAGATGATTTTGCTAAGATGGCGGTCACACTCTGGGCTATATGGTACACAAGAAGGAAGATCATCCATGATGGTGAGTTTCAAAATCCTCTATCCACTCACCTGTTAATTGAGAGGTACCTCCACGATCTTACAATTGTGAGTACCGGAAATACTACAGAGCAGAGAACCTCGTCTCGTGTTCAACTTAAGATGGACGTGCCCCCCCCCCCCCCCCCCCCCCACACCACCATCTAGCTACACGAAGATTAATGTGGATGCTGCAGTACATTTGCGCCTCTAGAGATCAAACTTGGACCACGACGAACACCAGAAGGGCGCGACATAGAAACTCCAATCTGTGTATCGAAAAGCGACGCTCCCAGTGGAGGAGCGACGTCAAGAACGCTGTCATGCGCCGATCCAATTTCGAATCTAGGCTTTCTTTGAAGACAACATCCAACATCAAGGAGGACGAGAGAGATGCCGACACACCTCGGCGAAGTTTCAAGTAGTAGTGGACGGCGGGTTTGGCTCAGCCCCGACGGTTTTTTATCCCCGTGAACTTTGTTGAGCAATAAAATGCCACCGAATTCTCAAAAAAAAAAAAACCACCCCCTTTCTTTCTCTCGCCACCAGTCCTGTCCACCACTGGCCACTGCGATGTCGCTCCGGCGCCTCCTAGGCGGCTTCTCCCTCTCGGCCGCCGCCTACGGGCACCTCCGACGCTTCCCCTCCACGGCCGCCCCCGAGCGCCTCTGCCGCCCCCTCTCTACAGCCGCCTCGCCCGCTCGGTGGGCCATGGTTAACCGCATTTCGTTCACTTTCCCAATCGGAGCCGCCGCCGCCGCCGGTCCGCCGCCGATGTCGTGCCGCGCGACCGTGCACCTTTTCGATCCTCCAAGCGAGTCCCATCTGCAGATGCCGGCGAACCTCATCCGCACCAGCTCGGAGCCCGACCCCGACAGCGGCGTCACGCAAGTGCTACTCGGCATCGTCTCCTCCTCCAGCGCGGACGGCCTCCTCTTACTCACCTACTGGAACTCGCGGTCGCGCGACAGTGCCGGCAATCTCGTCGATTCCCACGTCCCTGACTTCACATACCTCGTCTGCAACCCTGTCAGCGCGGAGGTGTTCCCTGTCCCGGACATTGGTTTCAGGACCAAGATCCACCGCCAGCACCGGATGGGCATCATCACCCAATCCGACCGCGGCCACGGGTCGCCTGACAGGTTCGCGGTCACCCAGCTCTACTCGGAAAACATGATGCTCCGGTATCTCTCGGAGTCAGGAAAGTGGGACCTTGCGGAGGGCGCGCCGGGGCAGTGGCAGCATCCGCTTGCGCGGCGGGTATGCAGGTGGGGGGCGATGGGCCATGAGGTGCTGTCCTTTGGTGGGCGACTGTGGTGGGTCAATGCGTGCTGCGGCGCCATGTCGGTCGACCCGTTCAGCGAGCGCGCGCGGACGGACACCCGCTTCGTCGAGCTGCCCGACGGCAGGGCGCTGCCTGAAGTTCCAGGGCCGTTGCTGCGCCAGTACCGGCGCATGGGGGTCAGCGAAGGGAGGCTGCGGTACGCCGACGTGTCTCTGCGGGAGCCCTTCGTGCTCAGCTCCTTCGCGCTCGACGAGGAGGGCGGCCGCTGGACGCTGGAGCACGAGGTGGCGCTCTGCAAGGTCTTGGAGGACGGAGGCCACCCGTGGCTGCCCTTGGAAGGGGAGAAGACGCCCCAGATTGCCGTTATTGACCCATCAAACGCCAATGTCATACACATCATTGTCCGTGAGCACGTCGTCGCCGTGGACATGAATGTGGGGAAGCTGATTGCAGGACCTTCTCCGCTTCATGACTACGGCACTACTGTTGGTTTCGTGCCATGCGTGCTTCCACACTGGCTTGGATCAAGTCGAATCCCAGGTAATTACTGATTAGTTGTACATGTTGTATCAATTCAGTCACTTCTGTAAATGCACTCTAATTTATCTTGCTGACTATTCTAGTACTGCTCTATTTACTGATTTAGATGGATAGCTCAATCCTCGTGTGCATTCACAGGAATCTGTACCGGTATAAATTGTTTTTGTTTAGATAATTGCATTTCACTGTGTCTATGCTAAGTGATGCGGACAGTGAGAGCATTCTGATATAAATTCTTATCATGGTTATCTTCTGGCTCTGAATTTAGAATTAGACTGCATGTTCTACTGTTTACTTCCATCTATCTATATTTTGGATTTCAAAGCTATCTCATGGGCAGTGCTCAAGGATGTTATATTCACTGAATCATCACTCCTCTACACTTCTTTATTTGACCGAGTACTCAAGTAGATACTGTCCTCAAAATAAATTTGTTACTGGTTATCTGATTGACGTCAAGTTATGAGCGTGTTGCGCTGAATTCGTGATAACCAGTTTGATGTATCAGTTTTGTTTGCTATGTCAACTCAGTATGCAATGTGCAGAAATGTAAACTGTTATAAAGTATTCTCTGTCAGTTCTCTGGCTGGTTTGCAAGTAATTGTACATTAATTAAAGGATGCCTGATTTTGTGTGATTACAGAGGCACATAATGCCTACGGCATAAGTGCTGTCTAGGATAGCCTCTGTATTTACTATATGTGTCTTCTGAATCATGTGCTGAATTCATGGTAACCTGCCCTCTGCATCACTGATGCACACTAACAAAATTATTATTCTGTTAGCTAATATTGACAATAGCAAAAGCAAGATTACATTAACCCGATGCTCTCAATCAGCACTAATCAAAGATGATGATGTGGCCCATGTCTAGTAAATAACTCCGGAACAACGACATCCAATGATGAAGCTGCTTGTAGAACCATATATATGCTGCCGCTCCGGTCACTGCATATGGGACCAGGATTGCAGCCAATTGGCAGACATATGATAACTGGCAAACGATTAGAGATCTTACGCTAGAAAAAACATTGTTATTTCGACATAACCAAATAGACCAGAACATGACTACTCACATTTTATATGCAGAGCACCTGCAGGTGTAACCGTGTACAGATTCAAATTGTATGTTATTATGGGTGATTTTGGGCAAATTCTTGTACCTTGATCAAAGGAACTTATTTTCAGGCCAGAAGGACATCACAAAAAAGAATACTTTGGCAGATGTTCTGGTTCGTTCAGACAGACACCAGAAGAAATGAAGGTACTAAGTTACCAGCCAATGCATCTCTTGGGTACTGCTTCTTTCTTTATCCATTCTTACAAATATGTCATACTGTTAGAGTACGTGATGGGACTGGGCCCGTTAGTCTTAGGGTTTGCTTAGGGGTCAAGTAAGCCTTGCTTGGGAGTCAAGTCAACCTCTCTATATATGGAGAGGAGATGTATCAATCTAATAAAGCAAGAATTAAGAAGGAAAACCCTTCCCTCTTGCCCGGCCGTCCACACGGCCGGCTCCCTCGCGCCCTCGCAGCCCTCTCTCTCCCGCTCAAACCCTAGCAACCATAACATCTGGTAGCACCACTCGACGCCAGACTGCTGCAGCCGCCGCCGGCCGCGCCATCAGTCGCCGCCTACGGGCCGGCGCTGCTGCCGTGGCAGCCGCCGCACCAGGCGGCCTCCGCCGCGATCGCCGGGCCGCGGCAGCCGACGCTGCTGCTGTCGTCGCCGCCACTCGACGCCAGGCTGCTGCAGCCGCCGCTGCCGCTGTCCATCTCCGGGCCGATCTATACGGCGGCCTGGGCGCCGCCGCACATCCAGTCGCCACCGGCGCCATCCCAACAGTACGGCGGGCTCTCCCGCTTCGCCGGTCCTTACGCCGGTCCCGACGGTGCGCCGTTCCACGGGGGGTCCTCCATGGTCACAGCACCGGCGCCGACCCCCGCACGGCCGCCGCCGCCGCCCTCGGCCGCGACCACGGCGCCGGTCATCACGTTCCAGCATGGGATGCCCTACGACGGGACTGCGACGACCTCGTTCCCAGCAGCGACACCGCCGTCCTAGGGCGATCCCATCCAGTAGATCAAGTTCCCGCCGTCGCCGTCACCGCTTCCGGCTTGGATCGCTCCTCACCACGTGTCGGCGGCGGTGCGGCTGCAGGCTGCTGCGCGCAGCCTCCTAGCGCGTCGGCATGTGCGGGAGATGCGTGATTTGCAGCTGCAGCTCCTCCAAGTTGCGCTTCACGGCGCAACGGACCTCGATCTCGTCCGCTGCGTCGGGGATCTTGGGCATGCGGTTTCCCCCAAGGGCGGCGGGCATGCCGTTTTTTTCCCGCGGGCAGCGACCTCCAAGTCCGCGACATCGACAGTCAGCCGGCGGGGAGACGACATGGCATCACCGACAGGAGCGCACCGCGTGGCACCACTGCATTCCGCCGCCGGCCGCCGCGAGGACTCCTTTGGTCCCGATGGTGTCCATGGGATCCAGGGGGCTGCAAACGCAAAAGTCGGCGCGCGGAGGATTCTCGCCTTATCGTTCGGAGTCAAAAATAAAGAGTCGGAGTCTAATTCGGGTTAGCTTATTTCAGGTCAATACAATAAGCCGAGATGTAAAAGGCTTGTTTTTTAGGCGTTAGGTTTGTGTGGAGTCGAGACGTCGTTAGGTTGCAGCTCGAGGACGAGCTGCATGTCCAGGTGGGGTGTAGTGTTAGAGTACGTGATGGGCCTGGGCCCGTTAGTTTTAGGGTTTGCTTAGGGGTCAAGTAAGCCTTGCTTGGGAGTCAAGTCAACCTCTCTATATATGGAGAGGAGATGTATCAATCTAATAAAGCAAGAATTAAGAAGGAAAACCCTTCCCTCTTGCCCGGCCGTCCACACGGCCGGCTCCCTCGCGCCCTCGCAGCCCTCTCTCTCCCGCTCAAACCCTAGCAACCATAACACATACACTCACATGTTTAGAATGATGTATTCTTCTTACATACATATAAATATGTATCTTACTCCATCCATACAATTTATGACTTGGACAAGAACTGTTGTGCATATTTTGCCTATGACTCTATACTACCAATATATCAGCATCCTACAATTTTTCATTGCTTGATTTCTTGTTGCTGTTTTAGTATAGCTAGTAATATTTTGGGGGCTCAACCAGTTTCCCCATCAATGCATTGTCATATGTTAGATAGAATATCCATTTCACAATACTTTTTTATATCAACAACTTGAATTGTTTTTTTTTTAGAAATGGAACAACTTGAATTGATGGTGCTACTGTAATCATTGATTGGTGTTTGTTTTAGCATGCAGTTCTCATCCAGCTGTATCAGTGTTCCTTAACTAGCAGGAATGGTTAAAGGTAAAACTACAAAATGGGCAAGACGTCATGTAGTGTATAAGAGCCTGATATATGCTTAGCAAATTAGCAGTAGCATCTTATGACTATTTTGTTTTATTTTTCCTGTAATATTGTCGCCGGTCAAGCCTTAAATTCAAGTTTAGAATTCCTAAAGTGGTCACTGTGATTTTTTGATTCAATCAAGACATGCATAGAAAGTGAGTGTTACCCATATGCCGGGTAAAATTGTCTTGTGATTTTCTATACGACTTCTTTTTGTGAATTACATCTCCTTAGCTGCATTTGATTATTGGAATATGTTGCTATATTTACACTAACTTTTCCTATTTATTTTTTCAGGTTTCCCAGAACTAACAGATGCAGATGCTCTAGTGATTTTGGTAGCTGGTGATGGTAGTTTTTTTTAGAGAGATGATGATGGTAGTTTGATGCAGTGTCGTTGTGTTGTAAATCTTGAGAAAAATTTGGGTGTCTTAGCAGTTCCTTCACATCTTTGGTGATAAGCTTGAGAAGTTGGCTGCGTTCTACTGTAGTTGACTAATGAATATGGGAGTTGTTTCGGGGCTTCTAGCTGAAGGTGGAACATTCTAAATGGATTTACTCAATTGTATCAGCATGTAATGACTATCACAAAATGCTGTGTTCATTTCGACAAACAATACACTCACTATTTCATAGAAAAGCATCCACAATTTGGTTACATTATGAAAATTATTCAGCGATCTCTGCCTACGACATCTACAGTACGAGATACCTGTCATGAACTGGTCATTGTTTCGGTTCATCGGTAATTCACTGTCCCGGTGAACTCAAATGGTATTAAAATAGGAGAAAAACACCAACGCATATTAATATTAAGCTGTTACCTAGGTGCTAATCCATCTGTTGCCATTGCTTGGCAAGAAGGTATGAAAAAAGGAGACGCTATTTTTCACTACAAGACGACTCTGAACTCTTTAGAGTAAGTCACAGGAGATTAATTTGCACCTATAAATTAAGTCTGCAAATGGACATTTTATACCAAGTATCTATTCACTTCTACTCTTCTCTTGCCATCATATGTGATATGTACTTCCTATACTATATGTATGAACTACCGGAGTAGCGAAGAGCAAGGAAAATGTTTCAAACTTGTAGGTCGAACCGAATACATCGAACAACTTTCGAAATCAATATTTTTCATTTTTATCAAAATTAAATTTGAAAGGAATAAAATTTAGAGAAAAGATGAACACAAGACATAGATAATCAACAAAACATAATCAAAGTTGCACATGTCATATCATCACAAATAGTTCATGATAAAATCATCCCAAATTGTTCAAACATCATCGAAAAATAAATCACCCAAACATAACAGAGGATAAGAACATGATCTAAATGAATACTATCACTGATGCTCAATAAGATCATTATAGGAGGCCTGGTCCTAATCTGGCCCTTTTGCCGAACTAATGACGTATCTGGCCGCTCCCGGAAACTAATTGCAAATCTGGCCCCCCGAGGTCGGCGCCAACGCAAATGGAGCCGACCTTGTGTAGGTCGCCATTTCGCCGACCTACACAAGGTCGGCTCCATTTGCGTTGGCGCCGACCTCATGGGCCAGATTTGCAAATTTTGGTTGGCGCCGAACTGCACAAGTTCGGCTCCATTTGCGTTGGCGCCGACCTTAGGGGTCAGATTTGCAATTAGTTCCCGGGAGCGGCCAGATATGTCATTAGTTCGGCAAAAGGGCCAGATTTGGCAAAAAATACGTCGGTACACGACTAGTAATCTCTCAATTTGATCAACTTTCTTCCTAGGCAGAGTCACAATGCTAAAGAATTCAAAGTTTACGTCTTGAGTCCTCTCATCTTTTTTGATCATGTTGCCAAAGATCACACATCATGTCATGGTTTCTCCCAGGGTCTTCTTGTCACAAAAGAAAGCAGGTCCACGCACAATTGCAAACTAGCTTGCAACAGTCCAAATGCTAGCAGCTCAACATTCTTCCCCGCGGATTCTTGAGCCTTGGCCACCAAGTGGGTATTCTTTCTGATTTAGAATTATCATCCGAAAGGTGTACCAAGCAGGGTAGAGATAGTATCCCATATCCGAACCGACTCCTACACGGGTGCCCATGGCACTTTGAGCCCAACCCACGCGTCACCCGTGAGGGCCCCTCCACCAAAACACGTCACCGTCCCTTTCTCCTTGTCCTCTTCTCCCTCCATCGGTATCTCCCCGCAAAAATCGAAGTCACCGCTGCGACACTCTCCTCCATAGCCTCTGGTCGTCACCGATGAGCATCTCCCCTCCTCTGGATGCCACCGATGAGCCTCTACCCTCTGCCACCTCTCCTCTCTCCGCCGCACCCGACCGCTGCAGAGCCGGAGCCGCAATAAACTTAATGGAGGGGGTACAAGGTGCGTTGTAGTCGCCGGAGAAGAAGAGGGTGTGCGTGTGTGTGTGTGGGGGGGGGGGGGGGTTAGAGGGATGGCCAGGGTGGTGCTGCAAGGTGTCCCGGAGCGCGCCGGCCGTGGATTGCGATGGAAAGCGATTAGGCCGGTGCATGGTGGCGGTTCAGGCCACGATGAATTCGCAGGAGACAGGGAATATGAAGGGCACGGGAAAAAAGCCGGAAGCGGCAGCTCTTCCTCCTCCTTTCCGTCATCTTTCTCTCCCTCTTGTCCCTTCTCTTTGTCGTCCCGACATGCTAAACAACACAATGGGCTATCGGAATTTCGAGTGTGCCCACGGGTGACCCCAAGCTAGCCTCGCCCTCCCATATCATTGTGACGGCCAACGTTACTGAAGAGTGTGAATCTTTGACGCGTGTAATTGTTGTACAATTAGGAGATCGAGATGGGTTGTGGAGTTTGGGTAATGGATGAAAATTGAAAATGATGACGTTGGTGATTGGGATAAATAGCTGTCCAAAAAACCAAAACGTTCAAACCACCTCCTCCTCCTCCGGAACCAGATCCTCTAACATTGAGCACAAAAGTCAGGTAAGCTACAGTTCTCTAACATTCCTCCTTTGTATCTATATGATTAATCCAAATATGATTTAAATTAACTTACACAATATAAATAGGTGGTATTCATTTACAATAACTGCTTACACTCAAAATTGTAACTATCTAAAATTTTAGTTTCGAAGAGTTGTATGAACAGTAATTACGTACAGTGATCTGCCACAGTAAAAAGTATACAGTAGCACTGTAGCTACCTGACTTTGCTTCTTCGTTTTACACTACCGCAGCACTGTAGCTACCTGACTTTTGTGCTCAATGTTAGAGGATCTGGTTCCCTCCTCCTCCTCGGCTTTTGCAGGTCGACTCTACAGTACTGTACAATCGTACGGCATTGCGTGCACGGTGCACCCAGTCCACAGAATCAACCAACACCTTGTGCAGAAAAGCCACCCCCTTTCTTTCTCTCGCCACCACTCTCAATCCAGCAACGAAGACGCCGCCATGTCGCTCCGTCGCCTCCTAGCCGCCGGCCTCTCCGCCGCCTCCCGGCGCTCGCGCTTCCGATCCCTCTCCACGACCACCACCTCGCACCCTCCGTGGGCCATGGTGGACCGTCTTTCGCTGGCCAACAAATCACGGCCGCCGACCTTCCACCTCGCCGAGCCCCCGCGCTACTCCTTCCTGCAGATGCCGGCGGACCTCATCAACACCAGCGCAGAATCCGGCCACGACAGCGACGCGGAGCAGCTGCTCGCCGGTTTTGTAACCTCCAGCGGCGCCGACGGTCTCCTCCTCGTCCTGTACTGCGACGCCCGCCTCGCGTCTCCCATCCTCGCGCAGCAGGGAGACAAGCAAGTGCGGCACAAGACTGGCAAGCTCGTCGACGGCCACAAACCAGACTTCACCTACCTCGTCTGCAACCCTCTCAGCGGCCAGGTGTCTCGTGTCCCCAGCGTCCCCGGCTCGACCAAGATCTTGCGGGATCCCTGTATGGGCCTCCTCACCCAAGCCGACCGCGTCTACGGGCTTCCTGACAGGTTCGCCATCGCCCTGCTCCTGGCTGACAACAAGATGCTCCGGTTTCGCTCGGATACGGGCACCTGGGACCTTGCGGAAGGCTCGCCGGAGCTGCGCGACCGTCCGTTTAAGCGGCCCATTGGGGTCAACCAGGAGGTGGTGGCTTTCGGCGGGCGCCTGTGGTGGGTGGACTTGAGCAACCGCGCCGTATCGGTGGAACCGTTCAGCGACCGCCCGGAGAGCCGCTTCGTCGAGCTGCCCAAGGCCAGCGTTCTGCCTGGAGGCCCTGCCACACTGGGGGGCGATGCGTGGATGGCGCTGCGCAACTACCGGCGCATGGGTGTCAGTGAGGGGACACTGCGGTATGCCGAGGTGTCTCAGCGGGAGCCCTTCGTGCTCAGCTCCTTCGCGCTCGATGAGGAGGGCGGCGGCGACTGGACTCTGGAGCACCGGGTGACGCTCAGCCGGGTCTGGGCGGCAGATGGAGGTGACCACACGTCGCTGCCCTGGCAAGGGGAGAAGACGCCACGGATTTGCGTTCTTAACCCATTGAACGCCAGTGTCATACACCTCATTGTTGGCGATCACGTCGTCGCCGTGGACATGGACGTGGGGATGGTGATTGGGAGTTCTCCGCTTCGTGGCCACGGCGTCAAGTCTGTAGGTTTCATACCATGTGTGCTTGGATCAAGGCAGATTCCTTCTACAGGTAATAGCTAGCTACATTGTCGTTCTTTTTTGTAAGGATGATCGCTACATTCTCATCTTTACACCAAGTCGGAGAGGCTCGTGTAATTGCAGAAAATCTTCTTTCGCGTGTGCAGAAATTGCATTATTTTCAGTTGGGACTGGTAGAGTGGTAATACTAGTACTAGGTAATCGCCAGATTGTCAGTTAACATGGTGCATCAGTTCAGTCACTCTGCTGAACTTTGTATCTTACTGACTATTATATTGTCCCAAGTTATGAATACGTTGCACCGAAATCTTGATAATCTGCGCTAAACTCTTGACAACCTGCTCTATGTATTTCTTTTGTTCACTAGCTCAATCCTTATATATATGTGTGCAGTGCACAGGAGTCTGTACACATATGAATATAAATTGTTCTGTTATATTGTGGGCTGTTGTTCGAATTCTTGAACACTTATCAAAGGAACCATTTTCAGGCAAGGGCGTCTCAGAAAACCAGTCTTTCGCACATGTTCGAGTTCATTCAAACTGTCAGTGGAAATATGAAGAATACTAGGACCAGCCTATGATGTAATGTATTTCTGTCATTCTGTGTACCTTCTTTTTTAAGCTAATGCATCTTGATTTCTTCAGTTTTGGGATATTTAATTTTAAGAAAACTTCACTGCCAAACTAGGCCTTAGTTTTATGTTGCGGTTTCACATGCTTGGGATACTGTTTCATCAAAGAAATACAGTGCTATGTAAACTTTGCTGATTACTGCTAATAAGTGTTGCCCATCTCTATACTTAATACTCCCAACTTGTTTGAACTAGTAACTAGTGATATTTTCGGTGACTCGATAATGGTTTGCATTTCGTGATACGTACCTCTACAAAGTGTTATTAGTATACTCTCAAATCACCACATATTATTCCGTAGAACGGATACGTTTGTTGAAGTGTGCTGCCTGAACTTGTTCTTCCACTTGTACAGAATCACAGGCCTTTCATCACGCTGTATTATTGTTTTCTGAACTACTAGTAGGGACGATTACGTGGTCAACTATAAATTGGGGGTGTAGGAGCGTCAGGATGTTTAACTTTATCTTTCCTGGATAGTCGATGACCGCTTGATAAGACCCTGAAGGGTGTGTAGCATTGTCACTATGATGAAAACTGAAGCTCCATTGTGTAATTATCTGCTGCAGTGAACCCGGATAGAAAAACAAACATGTTAGTTTTCTAGATGATAACTCAACTGTTTTTCTACCAATCTTGTAAAGCGACAAAGATGGACTATAGATGATTTGATTCGGTTATCTCGGATATCTTGGTCCTTTATATCACTCACTCCTCATGTGTTTATTCATTGTCCCTAATGTTTCTTGTTTTTATTTTCAGGTCTTTATACCTCAAAGATACATGCCGTGTTATGATCAATAGGTGGCTGATGGTGGAAGTTTGCAGAACTCTCGTTTTGGGTGAAATCTGGAGAAAATTTGCAGAGCTATCGTTTGCCGATGAGCCTAGTGTTTCTTTTTTGGGGGAAGTAATTCAGAGTTGTTTGGAATTTTCTGTTCATACTAGAACCAGTAGAATGATCTGAAGCATTAAGTTAAATCATCATGTAATGGCCATCGCCAGAACAAGGCACATGCTAGGTTTACTTGCACAGAATACGATCATCCTTTTGTATAGAACTCGTGTTTAATTTGCGTTATGAAAATGATAAAACTTGTATATGCAAATGCACTAACTCTTGATACTTCCACGCATGGTAATGACTATATAGTTACTGCATGCAGTTTCATCACCTATTTCTGTGGTTGCAATTGCATCCTCTTTAGCCGCAGATACATATGAACTCGTTGCAAACTAGAGAAATGATGTGCATTCATAAGTAATTGACTGCGTAAACACATAGATATGTGCCAGTTTGAGCCATTGAGGTGATTGAGACGGCGTAAACACATAGATATATGTGTATTAATGTGTGACTCATAATTAGTACTCTTGAATTTACTAGTACGTCCCAAACTCCCGATCAATGTATGTAAGCTTGCTATCCCGATCATCACAAGAGCGATACGATTGCCATGATCTTGGAGTCAACTCCACCAAATGTGACGTGTAAACAAGATTTAATCGGCCCCAGACTTACTGCATGGAACGCTCGATTAGGGCGCGTGTCTTTGATCCAGCTGTCGCAAGGGACTGATAAATTTCGTTGGAGTCTGCACAATAATGAGAAAATCTCGGTGGATTCTATATATATAGAGCGCCAATCCATCCAAATGGGCTAGTCGATAATAATAAAATCTGGAAAATTAAGGTGCCAATAAAAATTAAAATCTTTGCATGGGAGTAATCCTAACTAAGGACAACCTTATCTAATGCGTTCCCCAACTGGTGAGGTTATTTTTAGTGGAGAAACTATGCGTTTTTGGTACGCGCTTCATGGTTAGATCATCTAAGGGGCTAGGGGCCCAACGATTTGAACTTGAGTAGGTTGAAAAGCGTCTTTTCTCACTATAAAAACATTGCGTTCCAAGGTGTGAAGTGGTAGAGAGGGAATGTGCATCTTACGAGAATACAGTATGGCGTAGATAATCCAGATGAAGTATGCATAAAAGTCTTTGCCCAAAAGGATGATCCTAATATTCTGTCGTAAATCCAAGCAAACTTTTCGTAAATTCAAACAACCTTTTTTCTTAAATCTAAACAACCTTTTTGCAGTCTTCCTGAGATTCGCTTGTAAAACACAACTGGCATATAAGCACAAAATGTGTCTTTTGTCATCACGATGAGACAATAAAACACTTATTATTTGAATAAAAGTTTGTTGTTCTATATAGTCAGCCATGAAAGTAGCTTCTAATTTGTACCCGTCACATAATATTTGCAAACATTTTTGGCAACTGGCTACGTGGAATTGCTCATAAGTATAGAGCTATTCTTAGGGTGGGAGCGCTTGCCATAATATGATCGTTTTGTCTATATAGAAATGATAAGATTTTTAATGATAAAATTTCTTCTCGTAGCGTCCGACAGATTTTGAGCAAAATAGACTAAAAACATTGTACAATTACTGTACATTGTGACGAAAAAATCCAAAAAATTAGCAATGACCCCACAGATTCACGAGGCTCGCTTCACCATTGTATACAATACGTGTAGTTTTATGAAGGTGTCTACCCTGTTGGAGAATTTTGTGAGAGTTATTTTTATCCCACGTGGGTGATAGCGTGATCTTCAGATTTGCCATCTGGATTCTAAGACGTTCCAAGCTCTTTGATTCTTGTACATCGTTTTTTTTATATTACTTAATTTATTTATTTTTTCTCTCCGGTTTTACTGTGTGTATCATATCTATCTATGAGTAATAATATGAGAAAAAAGCTACTATGTCCTGATCTGAAATATATCCTCTCCAAAGATCGAGGCAGCTGGGTATATGCCACGCCGGCTAGCGGGTAGCGGCTAGACGGGAAAAAAATGCTTTCATTCGACTAGCCGGTGCAGGTGACATGAGTGATACGACTAGGGGATCATACTAGTCTGATGGGCCATCCAACTATCCAACAGATCCAAGGTGGGTGGCGTGGTACATACGATACCAAGCAGCAACAGCACATGGAAAAGGTGATTTTGTCAGGGTGCGCAGCGCAATGCGCTCAGCTTCTCCGAATTAGGCTGGTGCCAGTGCACCGCCTGGCTATAGCCCCGCCATGTCAGCTTTTACCCTCACTCTCACCCCACTCTCACCTCACTCTCACCTTACGGTGCCACTGCACGGGCTGTAGTGGCAGGCTGTAGCCACGTCAGCTTCTCTCTCCTCCACGTCAGCTAGCCGTTGCACATTTATAGTTATTTCACTCGCTTTTGTTTAGACATTCAAAATAATGCAATAAAATTATTTTATTCAACTAAAAATATTACCGATTACATAGTAAATAAAAAAATTACATAAAAAATTAAAAAATTAAATAATAAATAAAAAATACATTCTAATCCTCCTCGTCCTCATCCTCATCATCTTGCAGCCCAAGCTCTTTTTCCACCATCTTCATGGCCTTGTCATGTTTGCGTTTTTCTGCTTCGTCCATGTCTGTGGTTGATCGGTCCTTCATTTTGTTCCATTGCTTGAGTAGCTTAGCCTTCACTAAACCACTCCACATGTTCTTCATTGCGAAGGCTTTACTTGCTACCTCACTGCTTGATGAGGAATCCTTCCCCTTCCTCCTTCCCTTCTCCTTCTCCCTCCGTGCCGCCGCCTTGGCCCTATCGCGGCCTATTGGACGCTCCTCCTCCGTGTCTTCGGATCCACCGCCAGAGCTGTACTCACCAGAAACTCCGAGGCGGCTTCTCTTGGCAGTGGAATCGGATCCACTACCAGGACCATGTTGTCCTTTCCACTTCGGTTCATTGCGAACAGCTTCCCACCAGTGGATGCGTCTGAAAGGCCCAGTCACTCTTATGTCATTCTCGTACCTCGCCTGCGCCGCCTTCATGACCATTGCATCGTCTGCTCCACTCTGACGTAACCTTTCTTCTTGGATGTAGTATCCGTTGAACAAGCTCACCTCACGGTTGTAGACGTTCCAATGATCCTTCAGCTGCTTCGCGGTCCGATGACGGGAAGGTGCCGAGGTAGAGTTGAAGGTGTCAGCTATCTGACCCCAAAAACTTCCGCCGGTCTTGCTATTACCGGCGATAGAGTCCTTAGAGTGAAAAACCCAAGCATGAACCTACACCGAAATAGATATTGTTAGTCATATAAAAGAAAATTCCATATTAAATAGATGACGGGTAATTAAATTACCAGTTTTTCCTCATCCGCAGTTGTCCAGTCAAGCCTCTTTGGACGCTTCGGTTGGATTGTTTCGTTTTGAGACTCGGAGCCA
Source organism: Poa pratensis (assembly GCA_947311845.1). Taxonomy (NCBI): domain Eukaryota; kingdom Viridiplantae; phylum Streptophyta; class Magnoliopsida; order Poales; family Poaceae; genus Poa; species Poa pratensis. Next base: position 106,476,470 of record CAMZMU010000041.1, read on the forward strand.
GAGCTTGGAGCATTGGGTGGAGGAGGTGGTGGGGGGTTTGGATCATATGGCGCGTATGGAGCATATGGAGGTGGAGGGTATGGATATGGAGGTAGAGTCCCACTCCCGGTACCTGTAGGTGGAGCATGTGGAGGTGGAGGGTATGGATACGGAGGCATAGGGTATGAACCATGTGGAGGTGGAGGGTATGGATATGGAGGTGGAGGGTATGGCCCCAGAGGTGGTGCGCCGGAGGGGATTAATACTCGGGGATGCGGTGAAGAACCGACATCGGAGCGACGATGTGTCGGAGAGAAATCTTCATGGGGAGGGACGTCGGACTGCAAGAGCTCGGTGAATTGAGTCAAATCCGGAGACCAACCCGACATGGTGGAGAGAAATGAGATGAAGTGGGCTGTGGAAATGAGATGAACCAGGTGGGGTATTTATAGGGGGTTGGGGATGAAATTTGGAATTTTTTGCAATTTTTTTCGAATTTTTTGAAGCTCCAACGGATACCTCAACGGCTAGCTGACGTGGACGAATCAGAGCTCGCCCCGTTAGCTAGCCGTTGCCCTCTCGCCTCTCGCCTCCCTCTCGCCAGCGCGCCGCCTCGCTCCCGCCCCACTCCCGCCTCCATCTCGCCTCCCTCTCGCCGCCAGTGCGGGCGACAGCGGGGCGGTAGCGCCCGCTACCGCCGGGCGACGGTTCCGTCGCCCGCCGCTGCCGTCCCACCCCACTCTCGCCTGGCTACCGCCCCGACGGAGGCGATATCGCCCGGGCTAACGCCCGCACTGGCACCAGCCTTAACCACGGCCCCATCCCCACTGCTCTCCCTAGTCCCTAGTCTTCTTTTTTTTTTGAACGGGGTTCGGTCCTGAAGGACCGAGAATCTCATTAAACCAAAGCGGTGGAGTTACATTTTACAGGGAGGACCCTAAAAAGATAGAAAATTATAGCCAAGTCCTGGGATTTAGCACAAAGGACCTTAGATAGAAAAAGAAAAGTACAAATCGGTCCAGCTCCATCTCCACAGCTCTTGCAGAGCAACCGGACGAGATCAACCATGGCAACGCCGGGGAACAAGCCACTTGGGTCACCATGACGGGAGCCAGTCTCGCCGTCGCTGAAAGGCCTCCAGTGAAGGAGGTTGTAGATAGCCTTGTGCCAGGCAGCCGACGCCGGCAAGCAAGGGGGGAGTGGCCGCCATTCGGCCCGAAGAGTCGACGACGCAGCCATCGCCGAGGATGAACTCCAGCTCGCAGCAACCACACAAAAGCAGGCACAAACAGTGGCCGTCAATTTCCAGGGTGGCGCTGCGAAGAGATTTCCCCCGAACGCTTCCAAAACAAGCAGATCAAGGCCGATTCGCACCACACCCATCCGTTCCACCACCATGGCGTCAAGAACAGGGAGGGACATCACCAGATCTACTTGCCCAGAAGAGATTAAAGCGAGTTTATTGGAAGCAACGTTACCTTCAGCTTCAAGCTCCAGATGCATCTCCCACCATGGGAGCCCAGCACCAGCGCCTTCCACCATGACCCAGCCACCACTCGCAGATGACCAGATCAGGTAACAAGAGGGTAGGACGGCTTTATTAATGGAGATGCCAAGGTCGAGCTCCACCACCAGCCACCGCTTCCGAAGCAGAGCAGCAGAGGAGATCAAGCCATGGACGCACCAGATCCAGCCGATGGGGTCCAGCAGCCTACTCCAAAACGCCACAAGGGGACCAAGACTAAACCTACTGTACATGAAGCGACGATCGGCGTCTCCCCTCCACCATCTCCAGACGGCAGCGCCGCCGGAGAGGGCTTCGGTTTGACCCAGGGGCGATGAGGAAGCTCTCAGACGAGGAGGGTGAGGAGAGAGAAAGGGAGGGAGGAAAAAAAAAGTCCCTAGTCTCTAGCTATCTCTAGAAACGAAGCACAAAACCAAGCGTCTCGAATTATCCTTCCTTTTTATCTGTCTATTATTGTGAAACTTCATCGAGCGTGTCGGTTTTGCTATTTTGCGACGCTAATTTTAAATCAACGTTGATGACGGTTCAATATGAACATATATATGGAGTCAAGAAAATACAGAAAGATCGCTAGATTTTAAATCGGATGACTATCGATGTCAACTAAGAAAAACGGAGTAACAATATATGTGTCGACTAGGACATTTTTTTATAAAGAGAATATGTTAATACCTATTACCTTCGTTTCGAAATATAAAATGTTTTACCTTTTTTCTGATATGTGCGGTTCCCAATGGTTGAATTGCTTCTTGTCTGCTTTGCCGAGGAGGGAAATCTAGCTTCTTTCCTACGGGGATCTGGATTGGATACCAATGATAGGTCAATTCGATACCTTTTGGGACGAGCACCACCTTGTCAAGATGCCATTAGAAAATAAATAGTCATTTCTTCCTCGATTCGAGAGATGATTTCATTCCACGGTGACAATTCACGCTGAACGCGTACTCCAAAATCCTAGGTGCTTTCTCTTACTTAATTTCCCTTGCCCGTTCTACTTCCGTGTCGGAGGAAATGGGATTCGACCATGATACAATCTTCTTGTACGTCAATTTAGCAAACCAATACCTTAAGTCACTAAGCTAGCCATACCTCCAAGTTGTTGATTGGACTTGGATGTGCCGGGTTGGTTGCCCTACTTTGTTTTAGTATGCCTTACATAAGATCTCGGAAGAGCCAATGTTTCCTTCCGTTCCCGGTAAATAGGAATTCAAAATCTCGTCGTTGATTGAATTCAGAATAGAAAGATTCAGAATAAACAAAGGATTCAAAATAAAATTTCTAGACGCGTTTTAGTGTGTAGATTCACCAATTTTAGTCCGTATGTAGTTCAAATATCTAAACATCTTATAATTTGAAACGAAGTGAGAAGATGATATTAATTACACCCAGAATCTCCAATAACATAATGACTAGAGCAAGTCTAGACATTAAGGACACGGCCAAAAACAAAATAAGAAGAAAAAACAAATACCCCGCCAAATCAATCAGAGCCTCGCATCGGCAATAGCACCATAAGTGGTGTTTACACCTCGAATACAGAGTGTCTGCACCTGCAAGAGGGCGCTGGCCCTCGAACTTGAACGGGCGAGCATCACATGTATCAGCACCTGGTAGCTAGCCATCCGGGCTAGGACTCGGTTCACGGGTATCAGCAGCACACAGCTTTCTGCGTCCAGCCTGCCAGGTGCCACCCATTGATATGATATGTTGTGCACACCGATTCCACATGAACCGAATCGCCGTGATGTCGCTCTGCCGCTTCCTAGGCTTCTCCGACCTCCCTCTGTCGTTCCCTCCCTGCGGCCAACTCAGACTCTCCTTCTGGGGCAGGACACGGACCGTGGGGTCGGTGACGGTCCCGTCAATGCGCTTCGCCGACCCCACGGGTATTTGAGTTGTACATGTCCGAGCACCTCACCAATTGCGGCATCCTCAATGGTCTCCTACTCGATGATGTCGTCGCAGGAGTCGGACATTGGGGTGGAGCGGAGGTGCCAGGTGAGAAGAATGGTCGGGATAGTGAGGACTAAAGCGGGCATGTCGAGAAGAAGCTAGGATTTGATCAGTGTGGACGGAAGTGATTTTATGTAAGGACCGACTGCGCCATACTGAATCTGTCGTACGTGCAGCAAGCGTCCAACGAGTATGGACTGCACCATATATGGATTGGGCTTGAGGGAGCCGAACAACGAGTCCATTTGGGTTGGATTTGAGGCGTACGATTGGGTGACCATTCTTTGGAGATAGCTCTAAGAACGTACCCCCTTCGTTCCATATTAGTTGATTCAGATTTGTGTAGATACAGAGGTATCTAACACTAAAACATATCTAGATGAATCCGTATCTAGATAAATGTGAGTCAACTAATATTAAACAATATGGAACGAAAGGAATAGTAGTACGGAAATCCATATCGGGTTAAGAATGCACGTTTTGCAAGGGGAAGCATATACTGGAGCGATTTGCAAATATGCTTAATTTCTTCACATTTTACAAATGGACGCTGGCTTTTTTAACGTTCAAAAAAAATCATGGAAAAGCGCGCGGAGGCGGAGGTATTGGGTGGGGAAGTGGTGACGTATCGGAAGAACAAGACAGCTGCACAGTGGCACAGCGCCTCGGGACGACCAAACGGCAGTTTTTTTTTTTTTGAACACGAAACGGCAGTTCAAACCTCTCGCTTTTTGCACAAAGGGAAAGGGCTATGGTCGCGCGGCAGTCTCCTTATATACATAAATTTCTGTTTCATAGACTAGCCCAGTACACCGCCCTGCCTGACCTCTGGGTCCACCGTACTCTCTACAAGCGAGTAGCCAGTGGAACAGGACCACGCACGCTGCTTTCGGCGTCCAGTCTGCCACCCCCTTGCCCTCGGTATCATCTGTGCTGTGCACACCCAGTCCACATGAACCGAACTTGCCAGGCCAGGACGAACAGAGCAGCAAACCCTCTCCTCTCCGCTCGCCGCCCACCAACTCCGGCGCTCAACCGCCATGTCGCTCCGCCGCCTCCTAGGCTTCTCCCCCGCCGCCTCCGGCCTCCTCCGCCGCTCCCTCTCCACGGCCGCCTCGGACTCTCCTGGGGGCAGGTCGTGGTACATGCTCGAGAAGACGACGATGGCCGCGGGGTCGGCGACGGGCCCGTCCGTGCGCATCGTTGACCCTCCGCGCGTCTCCGAGCTGTACATGCCCGAGAACCTCTTCCATTGCGGTGGCCTCCCCGTGCCCGACCGCCAATCCGACGTCCTGCGAATGCTCTCCGGCCAGGCCGGCTCCGCCAGCCAGGACGGCCTCCTCCTCCTCAACTACCGCGACATCCGCATCATGGCCCCCATCGTCGGCATGGAGCACCGCGGCGACCAGTCGAGGGCCTTCCGGAAACCGACCGGCCTCCTCGCCGACCCCGACCAGATCCCCGATATGGCGCACTTCGTCTTCAACCCTCTCACCCGCGAGATATCATCCCGTCTCCCGGACGTCCGCGGCCCGGTGAAGATCAGCTGCGGCTTCGAAGGGGGCCTCCTCACCCAGGCCGATGCCGGGAGCGGGCCACCGGACAGGTACGCCGTGGCCAAGCTGGATGGGCACGCCATGCTACGGTTTCTCTCGGAAACAGGGGAGTGGGAAACCGTGCAGGGCTCCCCGTGCCAGCTCCCTGCTGAGGGGCGGCGGCTCTCGCCGGACCAGGAGGTGCTGGCCTTCGGCGGCCGGCTGTGGTGGGTGGATGTGACCTGGGGCGCCATCTGCGCCGACCCGTTCAGCGACCGGCCGGAGCCACACTTCGTGGAGCTGCCCAGCGGCAGCGTTCTGCCTGCAGACGCAACCAAGCAAGATCCAAAGCTCAATCTTTCTGACTGACGCTGACGGCAAGGGCGTCTTGTCAATGCGAATGCCGAACGCGTGCCGGCGCGTGGGGGTCAGCGGGGGCTGCCTGCGGTACGTTGAGGTGTCTCTGAAGGAGCCCTTCATGCTCAGCTCCTTCACGCTCGACGGCAGCCACAGCGGCTGGATGCTGGAGCACCGGGTGGCGCTCAGCCGGCTCTTGGTGAATGGACCTTACCCGTGGCTTCCCCTTCAAGGGGAGAACAGGCCGCGGATTGGCGTTCTTGACCCGTACGAAGCCAATGTGGTGCACCTCGTCGTCGGCAAGAACATCATTGTCGTGGACATGCACAAGGGGGAGGTCACTGACCATGTTCCCTATAAAGGCGACGTCTGCATTTTACCATGTGTGGTTTCACCCTGGCTTCCAACAACGAAGATCCCTTCCACTGGTAAGTCACTCAATTGCTCGTTTATCTGCTTGCTGGGATCTGTTCATCATATTGTGTGCGCATAGTCAGATTGAGCATCTTTTGTAATCTGTATAGCCAACCATTAGTTAATAGCTAGTGCTGTACTAGCACACTTCTGAAATTATACATTTCTTCTATAGATGAGCAATATCTGGAATTATTTATCCATCCTTGTTTGGCAGCAATTAGAAATTAGGATGGAGAAAAGGAAGTATCAATTTTATCTAGAACACAATAATCAATGTGTCAAACGTTGATGCATCCCTTTCTCTTCCTGGGTTAAAATGTTCCAAGTATTTATACTCTAGTTCTGAACTCTAAACCATGTCCTCTTCCCAAAGATGGTTGAGTACTTGGCCCAGACAATTGAAGATCCTTTTGTTGTGCATTAGTATGGTGACTTTTGTTCAAATCTTGTATTTTGATCAAAGTAATTTCTCTGCGGTTCAAATTCTCGTACATTGATCAAAGCAATTTCTTTTCAGGAAAGAAAGACGTCACAAAAAAGAATACATTGGCAGATGTTCTGGTTTGTTCAGATAGATTCCAGAAGAAATGAGGTACCAAGCTACATGTATCTGTTGGATAGTGCCTAGTGCTTATTTATTGACCCATTCTGGCTAAAGGACATACATTTACATGTTCTTACATGTTTAGGTTGCTTTATTCTTCCTACATATATACCCAACATATCAGTTTGTTTAAGACTTGCACAAAAGCTTGGTCTCACATTTCGCCCCTGATTACTATGTATTGCGCGATATTGTTTTATCCAAATAACTTTGTCTTTGCTTGATTTTAAGTTGCGTTTTGGTGGTGAATATTATTTTGGGGACACAGAATAGTTAAAGAATTTATTTAAGTATTGTTGCCACACACTGTCATTTGTTAAACAAATTATCAATTTCGCAGTACTGTCTTTTAGCAAACAATAGACGGTGCTGCTGTAAACACTCAATTGGTGTCTGTTTTAGCATTGTCCTTTAGTCCAGGTGTATAAGTTTTTTCTTAAGTAGCAGGCATGAATAAGTGCAAAACTTCATTTAGGCAAGGCATCATGCAGTAATGTAAAAGCCTCAAGTATGTATAGCATTGTCATCACTATGACTTGTATTTCGTTTCATCAAATATTGTCATCGGTCAAGCCCGAAATTCAAGCATGCTACTTCAACAAGCTAACACGGTGTCATTTTCTCTTTCAATCATGACATGGATAGCTAATGAACATCTATCCATATGCCATGGATAGGTCAATTTATTTCTCTTTTTTGTGCATCAATTTTTGTTTTGCTCAAATCCACCTCCTCCCTGCATTTTTGTTTGACATGTCACTGGAATCTTTTTTTCACTAACGTCTCTTATTATGTTTTCCAGGTTTCTTAAGACTAACAGATGGAGGTGCTCCCATGATTTAGGAAGCTGATGCTGGTTGTTCGTTGAAGTCTCATTTTGCTGACAATCTGTTGGACATTGGGTGTTTTAAGAATTTGGTCACATTCTGCGGATAAACTTCAGCTGTTTGGCTTTGTTGTAGTCTGTGGAACTATCTTGTTTCGGTGATAATGTTCTGAGCTGTTTGTTTGCAGTTCAAGCTAAAACACTCCAGTAGATTTACTCAATTAAGAGCAGCATGTAGTGGCCATCGTCCAATGCTATGTTGATTTGCAAAGACACTGCGCTCACCTGAAAAGTTCAATCTATCCCACATGTTTAACTTACTATGAAAAATACTACTGTGATGAATTGATGATTTTTCCCAATTCAGCTGTATTAACCGTTGAAACTATGAAAGAACTAGAGAAGGAAACATCCTATTGCTCTTTTTAGTTAAGGTATGCAAATATCACTATGCAGTTATTGACGACAAGATGTATCTCACGTCTTTGTGATAAATCACATAGAATCAACTTTGATGTGCAAATTATTTACATAAAGAAACATCTACATGTGAATTTTGTTGTTATACTACAATAATCTCAGTGGTAGCCCCTTACCAGTTTTTAGGGTTGGCCCAAATTTCTCAGCTCCTAAATAATGCATCCATCTCTAGCAGGAGCCTTTATCATCTTCAGTGGTAGCCCCTAACCAGTTTTCTTTGCATACAATCACCAGAAGGCACAAAACCCTTTCACTTATTTATCTATTCCAGGAAACTTCTTGACCCCATAAAATTATAGGGAATGTTTCAAACAAGAACAAAAATACTTGCAAAGGAGGCGATGAGGGGGGCCAGGGCCAGCGCGCCGTCACACACATTACTTGCCTCCTGTCATGCCTAAGTGGTGCGTGGGCCCGACGAAGGGCCACCGCCTTAAGACAATGCTCTATGTTGAGTACTTAATTTTTACATGGGTGTGTGGTTTTATGGACATGATGCTTATATAGATGTTGTCATAATTATCAACCATGATGTTTGCCCCTATGAACAATCATTACTCATATATATACTTTATATTTTGTATAGCCGTGTTTATAAGAGATAGGTCAAGTGAAACCATAAACTCCAGTCAAATTTCTCCATATGGAACACATTATACTTTGCTCTACATTTTATTGTATTCATTGTTTTTGTTAAATTAGAAAATACAAACTTATTTATTATATTATATATCACCTTATCTAGTACAATAGTTGTACTTGGCAACTGTGCCAGTATCGTTGGGGACATCAATATACCTTTAGTTTTATATACACACATGCTTGATAGTTTAGATATTCACTACGTTCTCACCATGTTTGATATAACCTGAGTCACCACGCCTTGCCGAATTACCAACCGACATCAACTCTTTTTCTGACGCTGTTGTGAGGAAGGTATATTGATCTCCATGTGTTTTGTAATTTTATAAAAAAACTACACAAAAATTATTGGTTCTTCTTATCTTGTTGTTATGTGTACCAACGCTGCAAGTTGTGTGACTTCGCTAATATGCCAAGTACTCAGTTTATCACTAGTCCTATTACCTCGCTTGAGTAAGGATGACAATTTTACCCATGGGTATGGGTCACCCAACCCATATCCTACCCATAGGGGTAGCGTATGGGCACAGTTTTGTACCCATGGGTAGCACCCATATCCTACCCATTAAGTCATGGGTAGGTCATGGGATAGTCATGTACCCACGGGTACAAACACTACCCATTTTGACCTGAAGACAGGGAGTAGGGTGCACCCTCGACTTCTTGATCCACCATCCCTCCTCATTACGCCACCACCGCAAGGGATGAAGTCGGAAACTACCGGTAACATCCATCTCCCCCTTCTATATCCACTCATTTGTCTGTTTCTTTAGCGCCGGTGGGTCAGCGACAAGTAGGAGCATGACAGCCAAACAACATGCTAGTAGAGAGTAGATGAACATGGTTATCCAACGGGTATGGGTGCGGGTAAAACTTTATACCCATGAGTATGGGTATTGATACGATTTTATTACCACGAGCTATAAGGGTATGGGTATGGTATTGGTCTATCTACCCATTGCCATCATTACTCTTGACCTTACTATTGAATTGTTTAAAATAAGTCATGATTTGATTAATTTAATATCTAAGGATAAATTTAGAGGTACTAGCAATGCATGAGTAAGCTATGACATGCAAAAAATGTAAAATGTCGAATATCATGTTATAAAACCTAGGTTAGTTGCTTATTAGAGCTAAGAGTGGCTTTTATCTTTGTCTGATGGTAGTATTTAGTTTTGGAAAATTACACCCTCTGCAAATGTACCAAAGTAAAGTAAAACTGAAAGTAAAAGGAGAGCAAGCTATGGACGTTATAGGAGAGTTTGAAATCACCAGTAGCATACATTATAATTTTGTATGATCATATTATTTCTAATTGTATATTGTGTGTGGGTGGATCACCACATAAAGATGTTCCCGAAACCTCGTTCACACACCATGCACAATCACCACAGGCTGCCGCCGGAGTACGCTAGTAATTAAGGGTCTCCTAGTAGATGTGGAGTAACCACTTGGATCTCCGTTATTCTATTGTTGATGGTAAACAAATTAAAGGTGCAGTTTCTGTCACAATCTGCGTGTTGCACCAACGATAAAATCCTTTATTTGCACAAGGCAAATACTATGCAGTCGACGTTCGCATAATATACTGTAATATTAAAACACAACACATCCACTCATACTGTTCATGAAATACTATGGTTTATCCATAACCTAGAATAAACTATTTGAACGTGGGCTCACAAGACATCATCGGAATAATCATATGAATTATGGATGATTAAAGTAATACATGTAAAAATCCAGAAATAGTGGAATTATAACAAGATGAATGAAGGGATCGATGGCTACGATGTACATGAGATGATGATGTTGATGGAGATTGATGTCGTGGCCTCAGTGTCCCAACTCTTCTCTTCCTCGCATATGTATGGTATGATGGTTTTAGAACTATGGAGATGGAGGTGGCATCGTGGCAGAGATTCGGCGTGACGAAGATGATGGGCGATAGAGAGAGGCGACGCCAGGGGATTGTATAGCTGGTATCTCCTTGTCTCGGGCCCTGACGGTATCCCGTCGTCAGTCCAACTTCGAGGACAAGCAAGGGGGAGTCCAGATGGAAGGAAATTGTCTAATAAAAAGGTCAATAAAATGGCCGAGGGGGCATGAGCATGAGAGAGAAGATCGACGAGTTGATGAACACAAAGAAAGGAGATGGGCGGTTCAAGATTTAGCTCCGAAAATGGAGTTGTCCGAGAAGAATCAACAAGAGAAGATTGCAAGGTGGCAATAAGTAAAAGAAAATGAGGACAAGAAGTTGACCAAGGAGAAGTGTAAGGCTGACTTTGAGTATAGGTTTCTTCTCGAGGAGAACCGGATGAGGCAAGAAATTATACCCGAGGAAAAACTGCTCATGATCATGGATCCAAATGGCATTGATGAGAGGCGGGAGAGTATCAGGAGATTAGGCGGGCGGAGATCTTGAATGCGGGAATGTGGGCCGCCAGCGGCATGATGGGAGGAGGAGGTTCGGCCCGCCTTGGGGAGGGTAGTGTTGAGGGCGGCGACGATGGCAATGGAGCCGTTGAGTGATGACCTTGGAGGCCAACTACATTTTTTTTGTCATGAACTTCTTCTATGTTTGATCTTGGTTTTGGAACTGTGTTTTAATTATATTTCAATGTTTAGGATTATGCATCTCAATTGCGACTACATTGTTTAATGTGAGTGGCGAAATTTTTGATCATATGTGTGCCGATTCGGATGTCTAGTATGCAGGGCGTGTTCGGAAGTGGTCCGACTCCCAGCTTCGCGGTGCTCCGGCCCGGAGCAGCACCGAACATGCCAGATCCACGGAGCCAGATCCCCGGAGCGGGACGGTTTGGCTGTACAAATCGCGGAGCACCACTTCCGGCGATCCGCGGAGCACCCAACCGCGGAGCAGCGTGTATTTACGACGATACTGCCACCGCCAAGTGAAAAACTGTTCGTTCCTTTTTAATTTTCTCCCGAGCGAGCCAACCTGGTCTTCTTTCTCAGAGCGGTGATCTTTTCTCCCCTCGGCCGCGTGACCTAGCCGCCGCCACCTCCCCCGACTCCGGCTGGCCTCCAGACCCGCCGGCGGCTCCCGTCCGTGTAAGGAGGCTCCCGTCCGTCCGCCGCCGAACGAGTCAACATCCCGAGCGAGACCATCACCTGTCCCGTCCCCATGACCAGCACTCCGCCACAACCCTAGCCGATGGGCAGGGATCCCTCTGCGCCATCTTCCTCGACTCCGGTCGCCACGCCGACCCTGGCCTGAGAAGCTCCCATGGCTTGCTGCTCCGCGCCCCCACCAGCTTCCAGATCGATGCCCGGCCCACGTGCTCGGCTCCTCCAGCAGGTCATCCGGCCGCCGCGTCCTCGACGTCCTCCGGCTACAGATCCGGCCGCTGCTGCCTTGACCACCAGTAGAGCACCATCTCCGCCCTGAGGAGATTCCCGAGCTCATTGCCCCGCACCGCACTCCGTTTCGACCGATTTTTTTTCTTTTTTCTTGAGGAGACGTTGCGAACGAGCTGAAATGGCCGGAAAATCTCACAGGCCGAACTGGATTTCATATGGGCTAGCTTGGACAGATGGGCTTCCAGCCCAACAAGAGTCGAAGAGAAACGAGGAGCAGCACCGAACATTACCTGCTCCAGTAGCGACGCAGAATTGGGCAAACAGAAGCCGGATCGACGGATTTCGTGAAGCTGGCCCTTAATATGCACCTAGAAGCTCAAATAGATGGAAGATAAATTACGAGAGAGGCCCGTACTTTGTTGAGAGAGAGAGAGAACATGTGGCACATCATTTATTTTTCCATGAATCATAGAGCATTTTTACCCAAGGCAGAGCAAACGTGGGGGTAGATAATCAAATTAACCCTTTGCAAATTTAAGCTCCTCAGCCGTTCCGTCTACAAAAAGGAAAAATATACGCTCCAAAATTGAAAGTTCAAAAGTTTTCAGAAAGTGCGGAGATGTGAGAAGGAATCTCTTCGATGGGCAAGAAACTGGTGACGCAGTTTTGAAGGGACAGACTAGGCGCAGGGCTACGGGAACAGGATGGCCAATGGGCAAAAACGACGCTCAGACTCAGTTGACCGACCAACCAGTTTCACTGACCTCTGGGCCCGCTGGCTTTCGGCACCCACTCCACCAGACCATAGTAGTATCTGACTATCTGAGGTGCGCGCACCCAGTCCACATGAGCCGGACGAAGAGCAAAACCCCAACTCCGGATAGCTCTGGCAGCTAAATCACGATGCCGCTCCGCCGCCTCCTACGCTTCTCCCTGTCGCCGCCTCCGGCCGCCTCAGCCGCTCCCTCTGCTCGGCCGCCTCGTATTCTTCTGATCGCTGGTCGTGGTACATGCTCGGGAAGACGACGGCGGCCTTCGGGTCGGCGACGGGCCCGTCAGTGGGCTTCGCCAACCCTCCGCGCATCTCCCATCTGTACATGCCCGAGCACCTCGTTGATTCCGGCGGCCTCCCCTTGCCCGAACCCGAAAGCGACGTCATTCGGCTCGCCGGCGGCCAGGCCTGCTCCGCCAGCCAGGACGGCTTCCTCCTCCTCAGAAGCCAGGACATCCGCTTCACGTCCCCATCATCGCCAAGCAGGGCGGCAACAAGGTGCGGCAGCCGCCGACTGGCCTCGCCGACCCCGACAACAACCCCGACATGACGCACTACGTCTTCAACCCTTTCACTCGCGAGGTATCATCCCGTCTCCCGGAAATCCAAGGCCCGAAGAAGATCTTGGGCGGCTTCCACCTGGGCATCCTCACCCAATCCGACGGCGAGCGCGGGCCACCGGACAGGTACGCCGTGGCAGAGCTAGAGGGACACCTGATGCTTCGGTTTCTGTCGGAAACAGGGGAGTGGGAAATCGTGCAGTGCTCCCCGTGCCAACTCCCAGCCCCGGCTGCTCCGCGCGATTCGAGACAAGCCAGGAAGTTGTGGCCTTCAGGGGCCACCTGTGGTGGGTGGACGTGACCTGGGGCGCCGTCGCCGCGGACCCATTCAGCGAACGGCCGGAGCTCCACTTCGCCGAGCTGCCGAGCGGCAGCGTGCTGCCTGCAGACGCCCACGACGAAGCATTCCGCCGAGGGAGCCAGCTGCCTGACGCTGAGGGCAATGTGTGGTGATGCAGGCGCCGGCCATGTATCGTCGGGTGAGGGTCACCGGGGGCTGGCTGCGCTACGTCGAGGTGTCTGAGGAGGAGCCGTTCGTTCTCAGCTCCTTCGCGCTCGACGGCAGAGGATGGAAGCTGGTGCACCGGGTGGCGCTCACCCCGCTCTGGGCGGATGGAGCTTACCCGTGGCTACCATTGCAGGGGGAGACCAGGCCAAAGATTGGCGTTCTTGACCCGTTTAAAGCCAATGTGGTGTACCTCATTGTTGGCAAACACATCGTCGTCGTGGACATACACAAGGGGAAGGTCATTGAACATTGCCCTCGTATAGGGGACATCTGCATTTTACCATGTCTGCTCTCGCCCTGGCTTCCAACAACTCGGATCCCTTCCACAGGCAAGTCACTCAATTGCTCGTTTATTTGCTAGCTGGGATCTGTTCACCATAATGTGAGAGTGGTTGAGCAGGCCCCTAATCTGTATTGCAAATACGATTAGTTAGTACTCCTAGACAATGAGGATGGTACTAGATAATAAAAGTATATTCCTTGTCTAGATGAACAATAATGTCTGAAATTATTTCTCCTGCTCTGTTTGGCAGCAAGTACTAGGATTTAGAACCAAAAAAAGAATGTTTGATGGGAGAATATGACAATGTGACCTCCTAGTAAATAAAAATGTTGAGGATTGATATATCTGCTTAAATATGCTAATATAAGTAAGACAGTATCATTGTTATCTAGAGCACAGTTGTAGTCCCACTGGTCACTAGTGATGCCCTTTTCTCTTGTTAGGTTTAAAATGGTAAAGGCATTTGGACCCTTAATTCCCAATTTGTGACTGCCAACGAGTCGTAGATTTTCCTAAGAGGTATTGTGCGATTGTTATAGTTACTTAGTTAGGTGTAAGAGATGGTAAGAATGAAATAGTTCAGAAAAATTGTGTGGTTCAATGCGAGAGAGTTTTAGAAGTATAAGGTTATATACATTCTTAGTAGAGAATGAAGTTGGAAAACCCAATTTTATTACATCGTTTCGGCTAATACCATGTTAGGAGTATGTATCATGTGTGCGCATATATGCTATGTATAGATGCAAGTCGATATAGACTAGGAAGACCCAATGACACATGAATCTTCCTGTATATGTTCCGGTTCCTCACATGAGAAAAGCGATTTGGCCATTTCCAATTTTTCAACAACCAACAGTAAACTAAAGAAAAAATTACATTAAGCTAATGCTCTCAAGCAGCATTAGTTCTAAGATAAGGAAACCCATCTCTAGTAAATAAATCCTGGACGACAACCTCCAAAGACGTAGCTGCATGTAGAAGTAGTTCGGCCACTCCCATGACCGTGTATGTAACAAGTCACAGCCAATTGGCAGACATATAAATAACCTGTAAATATTAGTGATCTTATGCTCATCAATCCATTGTCATTTTGACATAACCAAATAGAACAGCATATTGCAGCTCGATTAGTATGTGCAGTGTGCACTTGTACGTTTACTCTTATAAATTTGTATGCACTATTATGGTGGTTGTTGTTCAAATTCTTGTACCTTGATCAAAGGATTTTCTTATCAGGCAAGAAGGACGTCACCGAAAAGAACACATAGGCCGATGTTCTGGTCCGTTCAGACCGACACCAGAAGAAATGAGGTATCAAGTTACAAGCCAATGTATCTGTTGGCTAATGCATCTTTTGACCCATTCTTATTAGAGGTTATACATTAGGATGCCGTTTTCAAGATTACATATATCTCTAACTCTTACCCAACCAATGCAGTTTACGACTAGCCCAAAACGTGTATTTTCCATGCGAATAGTTTTTGTTGCCCAATATATATCAGCTCCTACAGGCTCGCCATTGGTTGATTTTAAGTTGTATTTTTTAGTGGAATGAATAACATTTGGGGGCAGAGAATAGTTACAGAATTTTATTTCAGTATTGATGCCAGACGCTGTCATTTGTTAAACAAAATATCAATTTCACTATATTGTCTTATCGCGAACATGTATTAATGGTGCCGCTGAAAGTTACTGATGCCGATATCGTAATGTATAAGAGCCTGACGTATGGTTTAGCATTCTCATTGTTATGAATATTGTATTTCGTGTTAGGATTAAGTGCAAAATACAATTAGGAAAATGAAAGGTACTAATATTAATGTTTGTTGTTTACTCAATTTTTTTTGGCGAAATCCATCTCATTATCTGCATTTGTTTGTTTAAACTTCACTAAAAAAAATTATTGCCAGTAACGTATCTTATTTCCTTTCTCAGATTCTTCAAACTAACAGATGGGGTGCTCTAGGACTTAGGAAGCTGATGATGTTAGTCTGCTGAAGTCTCTTTTGGCTAAACATTTCGAGGAGTATTGGTGTTTCAAGAATTTCATCACATTTTGGGATAAACTTGAGAAGCTTGGTTGTTGTAGTTTGCTGATGAACTATCTCGTTTTGGGGAAAATGTGGGAGTTTCTTGGTTTCAAGTTCAAGCTGAAACATTCCAGTAGATTTACTCAATCAGATAAGCATGTACTGAGTACTAGGCATCACCGAATGCTACTGAACTCACCTTTTTCATATGACAAGTTCAAATGATTCACATGTTTGATTCTATTATGAAAAATATTGTTCAGGGATCTCTTCCTACCTGCCATCTACAGTTTGACAAATCTCGGATGAATTGATGATTTTTTTCAATTACCGCGAAAATTAGAGAAGGAAAGCAATAACCATGCTTAGTTATATTATGCCAATCCATGTTTGCTATTGTTAGATAAGGTATGAAAACATCAATATGTTGTTTTTTACTACAGAATGAGAGCCTGAACTACTCCTAGTATATCACAAGGAATTAACTTGTACCTGCAGATTTAGTTTAATAGGAAACATTACATGCCAATGCAATTCTTATACTGAAGTATGCATTCACTTGTACTCTTGGCCTTTTACCATCCTATATTTATGGAGTAGTGGATGAGCGAGTAGTTATCAAGATGAGCATGGAAATCCTGAGGTTTGTGCTGTTTGGAATGGTGATGGCTGATATTCAGTCGTTGCCATGTAATTCTGAAGTTATCCTGCTAAAGCTACGTATTCGAGCCTGCAATTGTGGGGTGATAATCTTATGCTAGTAGTTGCACGAGTAGGGCATCTGCCGTCGGGTCGCCTCCGCTGAGTCAGGGGCAATATGATATTTTCCACCCTCATTGTTATATCACTAAGCGAACATCCGTTGCATAATCCTTTGACAGAACATCTGAGAGCATCTCCACTTGTGGCGCCCAAATGAGCGTCCGGATAGACGCAATGGGCGCCGTCCGGATGAGTAATAAGGAATAGGCGGCATGGCTCCCCACTTGCGGCGCCAATTCAAATTTCGTAAACATAAAATACGACGATTTCCATTCAAATTTTAGGACATATTACAAATTTGAACGAAATTTGACGGAATTTAAACCTAATTTAAACCTAATCTAGTGACGGCGGTAGCGCTCGAACGTGATGTAGTCGTCCTCCTCCTTCTTGACGCCACCGCCGCCGCTGGTCCCTGCTCCGTCGTCCTCCTCCTTGACGCCGCCGCTAGTCACTGCGCCGTCATCGCCGGTGAGGTCGAAGTAGGGGACGCTCTTCGCCTTGGCGTGCTCCCTCACCGACCACGCGCAGGCAGCCGGTAGGTTGAGCGGTGGCACGTCGCCGTCGCGATACTGTCATCGTCCTTGCCCGCCTGCACCTGCATGAGCTCGAGGAACAGCGGCGACATCTTCGGCTCCTTCTTCACCTTCATCGACTCCGGCTTCGGCGTGAGCGGCGGCAACGAGCGGGAGCGGGATGAAGTGGCCGAGCGCGAGGAGGCCCGCGACGCGGATGCTGCCGCCCGTGGTGCCCAGCGGCTGGCAAGAGGCGGAGGAGGAGGAGGAGGCACCGCCGTTGCGGATGTGGTCGAGGACGAAGACGAGGGTGCGCTTGGCACGCCAAGAACGCATCGCGGCCGGCGGAGTTCTTGTCCCGTGGTGGCGCCACCAGGCTATCCCACCAGTTGATCTCCTCCTCGTATAGGCGGCGAAACGCTGCCTCGTAGCGAGGGAAGTTCGCAGGTCTCTCCGGATCCCACCGGGGATAAGCGCGATCCTCTCGCGTCAGCTCCCGCCAGTAGTGACCGATGACGGCGGCGCGGAAGTCGCGGTTGGAGACGGTGAGCGCGTGCGGCACCGGGATGCCGCCGGGGACAAGAACCGACCTTGGGCGGCGCCGGTTTGCTTTCTCACACAGCGCCTGCGCCTGCTCGACGAGGAGGGTACGCGGCGTGAAGCGTTCGCCGCCGCGCCACCCGAGCGCTCGAGCTGCTGCCTACCATGATTTGCGATGCGTCGAGTGCGTCGTGTGGAATGTGGCAAGTGCGTTGAGTAGGTGGTGAGTGCCGCGGCGGGGAGAAGGGGGCTCTTTTATGGTCGCCGGAGGCGTGACATTAACGCCGCTGCCCTCGAAAAGGCGCGCCGCATTGACGCCGTCGTGCTTCCGTGAATAGGCGACGCGACGCTTCACTGCGACCGCCGGCTGGGAAAACGGGTCTATAGACACGCTTTGACCATGACCATCGGTTGATGGCTTTTTGTCACTCACACGGCTGGCCCGCGCATCGGACTCCTGCGTGGCGCCGCGCTCGATTTCGTCCGGCGCAACCGAGCGTCTCACCAAGGGAGGGTGTGGGCTAAGTGTGCCGGACAAATAGCGTTTGGGTGCCGCGAGTGGGAGCCTTTTTTGGTCCGACGCGCCCAAAGACATTTGGGCGGTCATTTGGACGCCGCGACTCGAGCTGCTATGATATGAAGCAATCTTGGAGACCAAAACAAAGGAAAGCTGGAGGCCCACCATGTCAATATCTCATTATCTGGAAACGAAGCAACATATATTCTACAAAAAAAAGCAACATATATTAAGGGCCCGTTTGGTATCTAAGTATTTTTGAAGTATTATGAGAATACTATGGTTTTCTAAAAAACTGAAGTATTAAATACTTTGAGATGTTTGGATGCAATGAATAATGTGGTTTCAAAACTGAAGTATTCCCCGCAATACTTCATTTTTTTGTCGTTTTGGAAACTTTGGTCCTGACCTCTTTTTTCCTAAACCACGAAACTGAAGTATGCATCCGCCTAGCACTCAAATACTTCATTACTTGAGTACTATAGTTTAAAAAAACTGAGCTCCCAAACCCAAACTAAGCGCATTCAAGTTTCAGTCTCTTCCCTCAACACTTCTCCTCGGTTGCAAGCTTCATAGCCAAATCACCGTATATGTACTCCACTTTATTTGGAATGCCATCCATCACCCTGCAACGAATGGTTCCAGCCTTCCGGAGAACTTGGCCTGCGTAGCTCTCGGAGATTTTTGGATATATGCAAATATACGCGTCAATATTCTAATTTAAGAACCTGGAGGCTTGTAAGTTTTGTTTGAATGTTGAGTTGGAGTTATTATCCCAAGTTTGAAGTTCAAAACTTTTCAGGGAAGAGCTTGGGGAGTGGAGGAATCTCTAGGATTGGAAACACTCTGCGCGATGGTGACGTACTGGTCTGAATAACAGGACAGGTTGCACAGCGCCTCGGCCAATGGGCAGAAAAAGCAATTCAAAACCTGCTCTCGCTTTATGGAAATTGTTTCAGTGACACGAACCCCAGTGGACCATAGTCGCTGACATCGGGTCCCGCAGAAGTTCAACTGCGCGTATCCAGTGGAACGCGATCACGCGCATTTCGGCGGTCCAGTCCACCACCTGCCTATGGTTTCTAGGCTACGCGCACCCAGTCCACATGAACCGGACCTGCCACGGCGAAGAGCAGCAAAACCCTCTCCCCTGCCTCCCGGCGTCCACCAACTCCTGCCCTCACAAGATGCAGCTCCGCCGCCTCCTAGGTTTCTCCGGCCGCCTCCGCCGTTCCCTCTGCACGGCCGCCACGCCTCCACCGGATTCGGGTCGCTGGGGGTGGTACACGCTCGGGAAGATGACGGCGGCCGTGGGGTCGTCTCCTGACCCGTACGTGGTCTTCGCCAGTCCTCCGCGCGTCTCCGATCTATACATGCCTGAGCACCTCACCAAGACCCGCGGCCTCCCCGAACCCGACCCCGAAGGCGACGTCGTGCGACTCTCCGCCGGCCAGGCCTGCTCTGCGAGCCAGGACGGCTTCCTCCTCCTCGGCTCCATGGACATCCGCGCCACGGCTACCCTCCTCGCCAAGCAGGGCGGCAATAAGGTGCGGCAACTGACCGGCCTCGCCGACCCCTACCGCCTCCCTCACATGCGCACTTCGTGTTCAACCCTCTCACCGGCCAGCTGTGCCGTCTCCCGGCCATCCAAGGCCCCAAGAAGATCTTGGCCGGCCTCCACCTGGGCATCCTCACACAAACCAAAGCCGATGACGGGCGCGGGCCACCGGACAGGTACGCCGTCGCCGAGCTGGACGGAAACGCGAACGTCATGCTCCGGTTTATCTCGGAAACAGGGGATTGGGATCTCGTCAACTGCTCTCCGTGCCACCTCCCGGCTGAGCGGCGAATGGTGATAAGCCAGGAGGTTGTGCCCTTCAGCGGCTACCTGTGGTGGGTGGACGTGACCTGGGGCGTCATCTGCGCCGACCCGTTCAGCGACCGGCCGGAGCCTCGCTTCATCGAGCTGCCCAGCGGCAGCGTGCTGCCTGCAGACGCACACGACCAAGCCATCCGCCGAGGGAGCCTGATGCCTGACGCTGAGGGCAACGTGTGGTGGATGCAGGCACCGGCCATGTACCGGCGCGTCGGGATCAGCAGGGGCTGGCTGCGCTACGTCGAGGTGTCTGAGGAGGACCCGTTCGTGCTCAGCTCCTTCGCGCTCAACGCCGACGGCAGCGGCTGGACGCTGGAGCACCGGGTGGAGCTCAGCTCGCTCTTGGGGGATGGAGATTACCCGTGGCTACCCTTGCAGGGGGAGGCGACCAGGCCCAAGGTTGGCGTTCTTCATCTTGCCAGACCTTATGTCGTGCATCTCATTGTTGGCGACCACATCGTCGTCGTGGACATGCACAAGCGGGAGGTTGTCGGGCATTGTCTGCTTGATGGAGACATCTGCATTTTGCCATGTTATCTTTCACCGTGGCTTCCAACATCCCCGATCCCTTCCGCAGGTAGTCTCACTTGCTCGTTTATTAATTTGGCACCACATTTCATTTCAGTTTACACGCCGTTGGATGGTTTTGCATTGGATCATTTGTTTAGGGGGTTTCACATGGACATTGCTTACTAGTGTTCTTCCCTGCCTTATTAATTAGTATTTGTTCATCATAATGTTGCAATAGTCAAATAGGCCCCCTGTATTAAGTCGACCATTAGTTAATTCTATGTATTAGGTATTAAAACTATCAAATTATTCTCAGTTTGGCAGCATTTAGGATTTACGACGGAAAATCGAAGTTCAAACAGAGAATTTGGCAATATGTGATCGTTTAGTAATCGAGAAAAGGAGAAATGTTGACGCATTGATCCTAGAAGCTGAACTATCCCAACAGAAGGAGTATCTAGGAATGTTATCCAGAACCCTAAAGTGCCACTTGTGTTTTCCTTTCTGTTAACTATTTGGAACTTTAGTTCTCAATTCTTAACCATGTTCTTTTCCCAAACAGTCAGCTACCAAACAGTCAGCTACGATCAGATGGTAGAATGCATGGCCTAGACAGGTAGCTAAGGATCTGTCTGGTGTGGTAACATTTGGACAGACCAATTTATGAACCGGCTCTATTCGGCCAGGCAGTAAACTAGTTAACGATTTATATCATTGTTAGAAAGATGACAATTGGTAATGGCAAGTATACTGAACTTTGATTTAATATATGGTACGGTTCCAGTCCTGTTATACTTGCAATGAGTTGTCTATTCTGGTTCATAATTTAGCTGACTCTGGGCAAGCTTTGTATAATAATGCTGAAAAATCAAATGGAGGGGCACCCTCTTTAGATTGGTCATAACAACGGTTTCTACTATTAGATTCATCGGTTCCCTCTTTAATAGTACTTGTGACAAGGCGATGAGTAATGAAGGTTCTGAACAAGTGTTGTGTGATTGTTAATTAGTAAGGTGTATGAGAAATGGTAAAACCAAAATACTTTACAAACAACTGTATTGCTCAATGGAAGGGATTGGTTAGAATTGTAGTCTTCTGTGATGAACTGATGGTGTATTGGTGTGATACCAGTACCAGTCTCCTCAATATCAGTTCGCTGAGTTTTATGATATTTGCGATGAACAATCTGTTCTGGTCATGGTTTTGCTAATTATGTGTGACGTTTGTCCTTTAACGGATAGTCGAATGGAGGTGGCAGGTTATGTACTGTTGCTATTGTGGAACAGTTAGCATTAACATATTCTGAGCAGAGATTATGAGAAGAAGGGAGTCTTTATTTTTTTTCGAAAAGGGCACGTCCCGGCCTCTGCATAAAAATGATGCATACGGCCGGGGAGTCTTTACTGTTAGTTTTACATACAAAATATTAACTCAAACATCTTCATATGAAATGCTTTGGAAAGCTAAGATTGTAAGCTGGATTAAGACCACGTTAAATAATTTGGCTGCTACTAAAGATAACATCTTTAGGAGAATTTGGACTGGTGTTCCTCTTTGCTGTAACTGCAACTACCAAGAATTCATTCAGCATTTCCTTTTTTGCGATTAAGCGGGGCACAAATACATTTTGGGGGTGTCATGGCCCCATGGGTGCTAATTCCAAACCTTGGAATTTATGCAAGTTTTTTTGATGGATTAAAGAATATCCCCTCGGTGGGAATACTGTCTACTCCCTTTGTCCCGAATTAGTTGACACAGATATATCTAGAACGAATGTATTTAGATGTGTTTTAGTGTCTAGATACATTTGTCTTTAGACAAATCCGTGTCAACTAATTCGGGACGGAGAGAGTATGTGTGTGGGCCTGCAGCTGCCTAGTTGAGTTTTTTTTATCACATTCTTATTCATCTATATATCCTGAAGTTATCTGTCCGTTCCTCAAATATTGGGCAGGGATGTACAAGGATGCCAGTGGTGAAGTTCACCGACATGCTGATGGCAGTAGCGCCATGCCAAAGCCCCCCTACCCTTACCGGGTTAAGTGATAGACATGATGGAGCCGTCTGATGTCTTCTATGTGGCTCTCTTGGGTAAGCTGTAACAGGGCAGCTGGCTTATCTTGTTTGTGCTGATTAAGTGGTGGTTTTGTTTCCTTCAGTTAGTTCGTTCGAGTGGGATTTGTAAGGTTGTTTTGCTGTTTCCTTACCGGATGATCGGGCGTCAGATTATGAAAAAAAAAGAGACCAGCCAGGACTAGCCCTTGTGGCTTCTTTTTATAAAGAATTGCTCATTTGTGAGAATTCCAGAAATTCGCTCCCGACGGGATTCGAACTCTGATTGCTAGGTTCAAACCTGCTACCTTTGCCACTGGGCCTCTGCCCCTTCTCAAGGGCGTCAGATTATGATGAACCTGCTGCGTGCCTTTCAGGCTCAGCTATCAAACTGTTCAATTTTTCTGCAGTGACTCTGAATTTTGAAACTGAACCTGCCCTCAAACCTTGTCTGTTCAGCTATGTAAGTAACGGAATTCTGAGTTTTGACAGCTCGAAAAAATGTTATCCTAGCATAAGTTGGAACCAAGGAGTCAAGGACTGAAACCAACATTTATCAAGTGCTTAGCTCTTTTAAAACTTACAGCATTGACACCATTAATCTAAGACATCTTGGTCTGAAAAGTGATGGAAGTTCTGAGCGTCATGTCAAGACTCAAGAGTAGTACTTGGCTTGCGTAGCTTCAAAAAATTCTTAGATTTGCATGGCTATGCAAAATATATTCGTCAGAAATCGAATCAATGTTGCATATCTTGGAGACTTAGAGCATCTCCACCGGTACCAAAAGCACCCTCAAATACCATTGGGGTGCCGGACAAAAAAAACGGCCACACCGGGACCCCAAAGTGTCTAGCCCGACCCAATTTTTGTATGGCACCACAAGAGGGCCTCCAAATGTTGGGGGACTTGGAGCTGCCGGACAGCAACCAGACACCCCTCCGATAGGCCTAGCCCGCTTGTGATAGACACGGAAAATTTCTATATAGGAGAAGTGATTTTAATTTCAATTTAAAACCTATTTTCCATATAAATTCTTACATAAAAAGAGCAATATACTACTCGTTGTCCTCCGAGTCGGCCTTTAGTGGTGGAGTTTCTGGCTCGGCCTTTGGAGTTGTCGGCGTGTGTGCCGGTGCAGCCCTATGCGCGAGCCATGCAGAGGGTCTACACCAGCCAAACGAGGTGACCACTGGGACCAAGATTAACATGGGGAACATGCCGGCTCATCATCCTCCGGCACGGCCTCCTGCTCCGGTGGCTCCTGTTCAGGCATCACGACCTCCTGCTCCGACGGCTCCTTCTCCGGCAACAACATCGGGCAGATGGACATGGTGGAATTAGCCGGCATCGACACAAGCGAGGGCACGTTTTAAAAAAAAAACCAAGCGATGTCGCGTCCCAAGCGACTAGCGTTGAAGCGACGGCCACTTAACTTCTGCGCGCACTTGCTGCTTCGGTGAGCACTGTGTGACACGACGGCGTTGTGCCTTTCGCACATGCAACGCATTAGCGCCGACAGCAGTCGACGCGACGGCGTTGCGCCTTCTGCACGCAACGCATTAACGCTCGGCCACCGCCCATCGGCCTACCCAGCGGGCTGTGTATAAGAACGCCTTGATTCGCCTAGCTGCCACCCACTCTCATCCTACCTCCCACTCTCTTCCCCATTCCCTTCCGTCGCCAGCATCAACTCGATCGAGCGCACCACCGCCACTATGGACGTGAGCAGGAAGTAGCTCTCTGGCATGAGGCCAAGTTCTTCACTGAGCACGTCATCCTGGCGCCGCCCAAAGGCTTCACCCTCAGTTTGGGCGGGGTGCCCGGGACGCCAGTCCCCAAAGCCGGCTTCGAGTTCGAGGTCCGCCAACGCAAGAAAAAGCTTCGGCTTTGGGTGTTCCAAACGCACTCCTTCCGTAGCCTTTACTCGGAGACGTTCTTCCAGGACGAGCGACAGGCGGTGCTCAACCGCATCCACCGCCGAACTACAATGCCCAGGAGCGGACGCGGTTCTGGTTGAAGTCCAGCCGCACCATTCGGGGCGTGTATGAGGCCGCCCTGACAGAAGATGTCCGGGCAGAAGCTACCCTCGACACGCCCTAGCCCGCTACCGAGGAGGCGCCGCTGTGTAGGTTTATGCGTCGTAGGATTTAGATTAGATTTGTATGAATAAATTTGAATAAATTTTTGTTTTTTCTTTGCAATATCTCTATTTTGGTTTTGGTTTTCGGGAGTGTAGGTGTGGGCAGCACCCCAGAATTGTCTGGTCAAGTATCCGGCACCCCCAAAGCGGACAAAATTTCGGGTGTGCCGGACATATTTCCGGGGGGTGCCGGTGGAGATACTTTTATAAATTTAAAATCTGAATGATGAGTTGAAGTTTTTTTTTAAGGTTTAAGATGGTCGTATCCGTCGTCCGATTAGATAGAATAGAGTGTTATGTACAGAATTTCGAGCTAGGGAGAAAATCCCTTCACAAGCAAAAAACAACAAAAACTAGTCTCCAGTATCTTGTGTGTGGGCGAAAGCCCGCACCGCCAACTCCTCCCGCACCAAAGCCGCCACCTCCAAAGGCGAGATTGCCACATTGCATAGGGTCCTTTGGCTCCTCTCCTTCACTGTCCACCAAAACAAGTGGATGATGGTTTCGCCAGTCGCTCTCCTAGCCTCGTGTGAAGAACCCACAAGTGCTCGCCATGACAACATACAACCTTGATCAGCAACGCACAATTCTCCCTGTGCCCCACAGACATAAAAACACCTCCTCTCAGCATTTGCAAGGAGGAGTGTCCAAGCATCAGAAACTTCATCATCTAGGCCTCCCCCGGTGGCATCTGCCGCACCATCCTGATCCCTGACGTCGTCTTCTTCTTCTTGATCTTGTTCACGGCGAGGACGAGGTCGTCGATGGCCGCCACCTCCTGGTCTGAGAAGGGCCGGTCCGAGACATCTAACAAGGCCAAGAAGTCCTCTCGCCGAGGCCCCGAGGGGTGGGCCTCCTCGGTCAGCGAGCCGAGACGGCGCGCCACGGTCTCCCTGGCCAGTTGCTCGATGTTGGCGCCTTTCGGGTGCAGCTTGGCGAGTCTCTCGCTCCTCCACACAGACGGCGCCTCCACCTCCCTCTTGTGGACCAACGGCGTGGCCGGCGTGCCCAAAACGGTGGCCGCAAGTGGCACCGTGATCCGGGCTAAGAAGCCCGACAAGGGGCACGGAGCTGCACCGACCTCCATGTCCTGCTGCCCAGGTCCAGCCTGCACTGGCGAGACAAAGTCCATCACGAACTGCTGCTCGTCCACCTTCTCACCTGGCGAGACGATAGAAGGCGGCTCGTCACTCACAACCGGAAGCGGGGAGCACCCTGAGGCCGGACACGAATCCCACGCCGAAATCTCACCGATCAGACCTTGCCACGCCAACATCTCCTTGCCAGAAACCTCCTGCTCCCTCGCCTCACGGTCCCCGTCCTCCCCCCTGCAAAAGCAATGGCATCCGGCCGTCCCACACATTCTCCTCCGAGAGAGCACAATCCACGCCCTCCTTGTAGCTCCGCCTGCAGGCCAACACCACCTCCTTCGCCTCAGAGCAGAACACGTCCAGCTCCAAAGTGGTGACGAGGATAGCCCGCTGGCTGAAGGTTTTCTCCGCGCCGATCATCTCCTGCGTGGTGGTGACGAAGACCTCATCCTCCTCCTGCCTGCTCGCGAGGTCCGCCGGCGCCAAGACGACATCGCGGAAGGAGCGGTGCGGCGAGATGACGGCCGAGCCTCTGCGCGGCGGGGCGGCGGGAGGTGGAGTGGCGGGTGGCTCTTTGCAGCCGGCGACGAGATGGCCTGTCAGATGGCACCTCCAGCAGACCTTGGGGTCACGGCAGTCGATGGCTTTGTGGCGGTGGCTGAGGCATCGAAAGCACCTCCCCCGCATCTTCTTAAGGAGGAGCAGATGCCGAGCCAGGCTGGCCCTAGTCCGCGCCTCCTCTCCAGTAGGGCGGCCTCGAGCACCACCCGCGTCCCGTCGCCACCAATGCGGTGGACGGACAAGCTCCCACCCGTCCTGTCGCCGCGGCGCCGCATGCGTCGCCATTAAGCCTCCGTCCTTTTTCCCCTCTTCCCCGCAACGTGGCCTTGAAGGAGAGGGAGCCGTTGGCGACCCAAATGGCCGCGGCTGACCACACGGAGGGGGGCCTGGCGAAGGAGGAGGAGGCAGGCGTCTACCTCCCAGCAAGACAGCAGGGCCAGCGATGGCGGTCGTGCCCTCACATCGCCGCTGAGGAGGGACGTAGCGGTCGCTAGACCTGACCGCCCTCCTCCATAACTTCCTCCTGCGAATCCGGCACAACTTCCTGCGAATCTGGCACCAAATCGAGATCTGGACCTTGCGGTTGCGAGTCGGGGACGAAATCGACGCTGTCTTCCTCATCCGCCTCATCGGCCCAGGAGAGCCATGTTGGGGTGGGCAGGACGAGCAGCGAAGAGTGCTGAGCACGGTTCTTGGGTGGGGTGGTGGTAGCTATGGTGGCCGCCGCGTCGGCCGGGCTGGTCCCCGTGGCTATCGCCTCGGGAGGGGATGAGGGGTCAAACATGTGGACGTTTCCAAAACTGAAATTTCAATTCACATGGAAAGTCTGGGGTAGTACAGTAACAGGAATCTTAGGATTGGTAGCGCTCTGCGCGGTGGTGACGTAGTGGTCTGAAGAAGAGGACAGGTTGCACAGCGCCACGGCCAATGGGCAAAAAAAGCACCGGAACACGACCACGCTGCTTTTGCTGCCAGTCCACCGCTCCCGAGCACCCAGTCCACATGAACCAGACCAGCTACCACGGCGAAGAGGAGCAAAACCCTCTCCCCTCCTCCCGGCGCTCGCCAAGATGTCGCTCCGCCGCCTCCTAGGCTTCTCCGCTCACCTCCGCCGCTCCCTCTGCACGGCCGCCACGCCTCCACCCGATTCGGGTCGGCAGCAGGGCTGCTGGACGTGGCACATGCTCGAGAAGATGACGGCGGCCGTCGGGTCGTCGCCCAGCCCGTACCTGCGCGCCGTCGGTCCTCCGCGCGTCTCCCGGCTATACATGCCCGACTACTTGGCCAATACCAGCGGTCTCCCCGAACCCGACCCCGAAGGCGACGACGTCGTGCGATTCTCTGTCGGCCAGGCCTGCTCCGTCAGCCAGGACGGCCTCCTCCTCCTCAGCTGCCAAGACATCCGAGTCACCGCCCCCGTCCTCGCCAGGCAGGGCGGCCACAAGGTGCGGGACATGACCAGCGTCGGCCTAGCGGACCCTGACCGCCTCCCCGACATGGCGCACATCGTCTTTAACCCTCACAACGGCCACCCGCGCCGTCTCCCGCCCATCCAAGGCCCCAAGAAGATCTTGGCCGGCTTCCACCTCGGCATCCTCACCCAGCGCGGGCCACCGGGAAGGTACGCCGTCGCCGAGCTGGATGGAAACGCGAACGTGATGCTCCGGTTTCTCCCGGAAACAGGGGATTGGGATCTCCTCAAGTGCTCCCCGTGCCACCTCCCGGCTCAGCGCCGAATGGTGCCAACCCAGGAGGTTGTGCCCTTCAGCGGCCACCTATGGTGGGTGGACGTGACCTGGGGTGTCATCTGCGCGGACCCGTTCAGCGACCGGCCAGAGCCTCGCTTCACCGAACTGCCCAGCGGCAGCGTGCTGCCTGCAGACGCACACGACCAAGCCATCCGCCAAGGGAGCCTGATGCCTGACGCTGAGGGCAACGTGTGGTGGATGCAGGCACCGGCCATGTACCGCCGCGTCGGCCTCAGCGGAGACTGGCTGCGCTACGTCGAGGTGTCTGAGGAGGAGCCGTTCGTGCTCAGCTCCTTCGCCCTCAACGCCGACAGCAGCGGCTGGACGCTGGAGCACCGTGTGCCGCTCAGCCCGCTCTGGGCGGATGGTGGCTACCGCAGGGCGCCACCAGGCCAAAGATTGGTGTTCTTGATATGGCTCAACCCAATGTCGTGTACCTCATTGTGGGCGACCATATGGTCGTCGTGGACATGCAAAAGGGGGAGGTTGTTGAGCATTGTCCGCATCAAGGCGACATCTGCATTTTGCCATGTACGCTTACCTCGTGGCTTGCAGAATCTCGGATCCCTTCGCCAGGTACATTCAACTGCTCATCATAATGTGGCAATGCTCGACTTGAGCAGCCTCTGTATTAAGCCAACGATTTGTTACCAATGTACTACTTAGCAAATCAAAGTATTCCACTATTCCTTGTACAGATGGAAAATAATGACCCAGAATTATTTTTTCTAAAGCTCTGTCTGGCAGCAATTAGGATTTATGACTGAAAAAAAGTAGTTTGATGGTATAATCTGACAAAATATGTGATCTTTTAGTAATTGAGAACATGAGAAATGTTGATCCATTGATCTTAGGCACTAAAGTATCCCAACATAAGTAGGAATTAGCAATGTTATCTATAGAACACAACAATAATCCCACTAGTGGTTATCTTTCTCTTCTTGAGTTACAAACGGCGCAGTTATTTGGAACTCTAGTTCTAAATTCTAAACCATGTTCCTCTCCGAAAGAGCCGGCATAGATTAGATGGTAGAATGCTTGGACTAAATAGGGCATGAAAGATCCCTCCGGCATCCATAAGATTAGGACAGACCAACTACTAAACCAGCTCTCTCTGACCACACAGCAAATTAATTATAGTGCCATGGTAAGCAGACATAATTCTGATTTTATAACTTATAATTCATTGCCTGAGCTTTATAATATTTGCCCTGAACAATCTATTCTGCTTCATAATCTTGCCAACTCTAGGCAAGCTTTGTATTTATAAGTAACAACTAGCAACTGTGAGTCTCTGATGGCACCAACAAGTAGTAAAGTTTCTGAAGAGCACTATGCGATTGCTAATTAGTTAGTTGCATGAGGTAAGGCAGGAGAAGCAAGTACGTAGCTTAGTGGGATAGAGTTATCAGTAATTACATATTCTTTATACAAAATGAAAATTGACACAACCAGATTTATCATGTTAAGATGATTGTTCTGGTTCCTCACATGAGAATTTATTTGGCCGTTCCCAATTTTTTCTACAACCGGCAATAAAACAAAAGCCAACCTGCATTGCTGATGCTCTCAAGATGACCTCCAAAGATGTAGCTGAGTCTAAAACCTCCGATTGCTGAACACGTGACCAGGATCCCAGCCAATTGACGGACATATAAATAACCTGCAAAGGAGCGAACATCGCACACTTAACAAATTATCATTTCCACATAATCAGATAGACCAGGTTGTCGCAGGTGAATTAGCATACGTCGTGCACCTGTGTGTGTATACTTTTAAATTGGTATGCATTATCATGGTGGCTGTTGTTCAAATTCTTGTACCTTCATAAAAGGAACTCTTTTTTTTCAGGCAAGAGTGATGTTACAGAGAATACATTGGCAGATGTTCTGGTTCGTTCAGACAGACTCCAGAAGAAATGAAGGTACCAAGTTATCAGCCAATGTATCTCTTCGCTAATGCTTTTTTTATTGGCCTAGTCTTACTATGTCTCATATATTCACATGTTTAGGATGTTGTATTCTTCTTCCATTTATCTCTTATACAACCCATGCAATTTATGCCATGGACAAATATGCTGTGCGTATGTTTTCATGACTACTATCTATTGACCAATATATGAGCATCCTCCTATCTTGTCATTGCTTGATTTATTTTTGGTGTTTTTGTGAAACAAACGTTATTTTGGGACCAGAAGTTTCAGAATAGTTACAGAATTACTCCCTCCGTTCCAATTTAATTGACTCACATATATGTAGTTATGGATGTACCTAACACTAAAACGTGTCTAGATGCATGCATATGTAGATATATGTGAGTCAATTAAAATGAAACGGAGGGAGTACATTTCAACAGTCGATGCCAGATGATGTCAATTGATAGACAAAATATATGTTTCTCGCTACTGTCTTATAGCGCACATCATCTATATATGGTGCTGCTGAAAATTGTTGATTGGCCTTTCTTTTAGCACGGACCTTTGATCCAATTATATTGTTTTTTCTTAACTAGCAGGCACGATTAAGTGCAAAACTACAAATTAGACAAGGCATCGTGTTAATGTATTAAAGCCTGTGCTTAGCATTGTCATTATTATGGCTATTGTATTTCGTTTTCCTCAAATATTGACACCGGTCAGCCTGAAATTCATGCTTGGCATTTCCTAACAAGTGATCATGGTTGTAGTTTTCTGCTTCAACAAGAAATTGATAGAATATAACATGTTGCCCATATGCCAAGCACCAATATTATAGTGTTGTTTACTATAATTATTTAGTTTTTTTTTCTGTATCACTCAATATTTTTTCTGTGAAATTCATCCCATTCTCTTCATATTTTTATTAAAATTAGCAGGGCGTCCTATTCAATTTGCTGAGCTACAGTTTTTGTCTTGTACCATTGTTTACATTACCTAGTTTTTCTGACGTTGTCTCATGAAACAATTGTGTGAAATTTCTATTGAGTTTATCTCCAAAGTTTTGGTTTTGAAGTTTTTCTACCAAAACTTTTTTTGCAACTTCTGTCTCAAGGAATAGGATTCTGCTTTTAAGAGCATCTCCAACCATGGTCGCCAAACCCTCCCCAAACGTCCGGGCGGACAACCCGGACGCGGTTTGGGCTGAAATGTGCCACCCAAGGGCGGCCCCCAAAGCCTCCTCAAACGTCCGGGCGGTCCGGCTCCCCCCCCAAACCCAGCCCATATGTGGGGAGGGTTTGGGGCCGCCCGGACGCGTCCGCCACGTCGGATCTGTCAAGGCGGCTCCACCAAATTTGAACCCAAATTTCGGCGCCGGCCACTTTCACTTATCCCCTTCTCCACCTCCAATTCCCGCCGGTAATTTTCATTCCTCCCGCCGCGTCCACCTGCACATCCGGATGGAGGCGGAAGGAGCCATCGATTCGGTCGAGCATGGCGCATCCTCCCAGTCCGTCGAGCAAGCGGCGGACTCGGCGCTGAAGCCGGAGACCGTTGCGCGGCGGGCGCGGCGCCGCAAGCAGCGCCTACGCGGGCAGGAGAAGAAGGAGCAAGCGGCGCTGGAGGAGGCGAATAGGATTGCCAACGCGGAGACGCGGGAGGACGAGCCCGCGCTGACCACTCCGGTGCCCGTGGTCCGGCGCCCGACGCAGGCGCCGGTTTCGGCTGCTGTGGGCATGGCGGCGAGAAGGTGGACATCCTCAACGACGAACCGGGAGGAGACGTGCCTCATCGCGGATGAGTACCCATCGCAGGTTCCACCGACGCAGGACGAGGAGGCGGTGGGGGAGTCTCCGCCGCTCCAGCGGACGCGAGCTTCTTCCGGCGTCACCGCCACCGACATCGTCCACAACCTGTTCGACGAAAGTCAAATTAACTTTGCGGTATGAATCTCTATCCGAATTACATAGTTCCCAGTCAATTTTAGGTCCATAGTGTAATTCTTAGCATGCTTAGGATGATAAGCATGAATGTATGATGGAATTGATCCGAAATGGGGACGATCCGCCATCACAGGATCCGTCGGCACCCACATTTCCTCCCTTTTACACAATGGGTGAGGACGAGCCGACGGCGGAGGTTGTGGCAAGGAACAAGGCGAAGGCCAAGAAGGTGTACACGGCAAGAGGCTCTTCATACACTTCTTTTGAAGATGTTTTGCTTTGCCGAGCTTGGTTAGCCACAAGCATGGATGCTATATGTGGAACCGAGCAAAAGGGCACAAGGTTGTGGGAGAAGATACATGCCCACTTCCATCATCAAAAGGAATACGTGCAACTCCACCCAATTGTGTCCGATCGCAATGCCGGCTCTCTCCAACATAGGCGGGCTTCGATCCAAGAAAGTGTCAACAAATATTGCGGTTTTCATGCACAAGTGTTGAACCGGAATCAAAGTGGTGTCAACGTGACTTCTCATGTAAGCTATTGCTTCTACTTGGTTTATTGTCATCTATTCATTTCATCACATTTCATTGATGTCATATTGCTCTACTTTTGTACTTGCTAGGCTAGTTTGGCCGCCACTTTGTACCATCAAACGGAGAAGAAACCCTTCACCCTCGCACATTGTTGGCTAGAGTTGACCGGGAAGCCCAAGTGGGTCTCCCAATATGATGATCACAAGAATCCGGCCAAGAAATGGAAGACAAATGATGGATCATGTTCTTCCATCCCAATTGGACTTGATGAAGAAGATGGGCCGTCCGAAACCGGAAGTGGCCGGAAGAGGATGATGATGGGGAGGAGGTGGGAGAAGGATCGAGCGGCTCGAGACGGCGCCGCCACGAAGATGTCCACCACATGGAAGGACATCTTCTCAAAGAAGGATGAATCCATGCAAAAGTTGGAGAAAGAAAGAGAGGACAAGAAGGCCGAGAGGTATGACGCCTTCTTGGCTTTGCAAAGGGAAAGAATGGAGTTTGATCGCCTCCGACTCAAGGAGAGGATGGACATTGAGAGGGCGAGGTTGGAATTGGTGAAGGAGGAGGCTTGGATGAAGCTCCAATTGGAGCAAAAGAAGATGGCGGATGCCTATGCGATGGAACAAGAGAAAGTCAATGTTGCAAGAATTACCGAGGAACAAAGGATCATGTTCCAAGACGCTTCTCTCTTGGATGAGCCTAGCGCAAAGTGGATCCTCATGATGAAGAAGAAGATCTCCGACCGTGACCTCGGCCTAGATGGCTCCGGTGGAACCGCCCCTTGAAGAAGAAGAAGAAGAAGAAGAAGAAGAGAACACTTCTCATTCTTGTATCGGACAACTTGTTAAACGTGTTAATTTCATTTGATTTTGAACCACTATGTTTTGTAATGCGGATCCGGTATGTATCGGATCGACGTTGCATGGTTTGCATGAGTTTGGGGACAACATTTTAGGGAATGTGGTTGTAGGAGCCCAACTATGGGGCTGTCCGGTCGGTGTCCGCGGACGCGTCCGGATGCGTCCGCGGACACTTTGGGGGCCGGATTTGGGGGCTCCGCTTGGAGATACTCTAACCTCATCTTTTGTGGTCCTTTGCTTTGATGTTCTAGAGTGCACATGAATTTTAGTCAGATAATAGCTAAAGTTAGTAGCATATACTCTAGAGAAACTAATTTGAGGTGTATTATACAAGCGATTCTCGCAGGCACAATTGTTACATATGCTAATTTCATCAATGCATCATTTTTCAGGTAGCCCGATCCCTCCAAGACCTTCCTCTCGACGAGTGCACCACCGTGTCCTTGTTTGCCGGAGAATTTACATGGTTTTTCGCTAGCCATGCTGCACGACGGCATCGGTTTGCCGTCAAGGCCGAGCAAGCTGATCTCGTATCCCGCTTTGGCGGAGGCCCTATTGGCGGGGGCGCGATCAAGCACGAGAAAGACGGATATCCAGCCGGCGTGCTCTGAGCTATGGCCGTCCGGCTAGTACTCCATACGCCAGCCACGGCCTCCAATGACGAACATAATGGACGTGATGCAACTGCCGTTGTCGAGACCTTGTATTCGGGAGTAGCCTTCAATCCTGAGAACGTGTGATCCGGACACGGCCACGGCCTGGTTGATGATGGCATTGACAAGGGAGGGGCAGCTTACCTTGAGGTGCTGAAAGCTGTCGCTCGCCATGACCGCCTCCAGCTTGCCCGGAGTCCACCGGAGGAAGTAGATGCACGCCTCCTTGAGCATGTGGCAGCCATGCTGCTCGGCTAGCGTCAGGATGGTCGCCGCCGTGCTAGTGTCAATGTTGTCACACAGCATGTCCTCGCAGATCAACTTTAGCCTTTCGAGGCCATACCTGTCCGCCGCCACGAGCAGGTGCTGGGCCATCTCCACCGCATTGCCTGCGTCTATTAGTACCTCAGGATACGAGTCAGTGTAGATGAACTGGAGCATGGCCTCGAAGACTCTCGGCTCCATGTCGTCCACCCGCACGCGCGCTGCGGCATTCTCCAGCATAGGGCCGAAGAGCTGCGCCATGAACACCGAGGAACGAGCGGCGAGCATGTACCTGTGCGCCGAGAAGAG
The DNA here is from genome assembly GCA_947311845.1 of Poa pratensis. Lineage (NCBI taxonomy): Eukaryota > Viridiplantae > Streptophyta > Magnoliopsida > Poales > Poaceae > Poa > Poa pratensis. Next base: position 106,511,064 of record CAMZMU010000041.1, read on the forward strand.
CTCGTCGCCGACCTCGAACGTCACGTCCCCTCCCCGTTCGCTCCTCAGGAGGGCGAGGAGCTGCCGCTGCAAGTCGGACGGCGGCACCACGACAGGCCGCGGGGCGTCCACGGGCTTCCCATAGATTCTGTGGACCACGACTTCGCAGCTGATCCTGAAACAATCATCTATTAGGTATTCCTTCAAGTCATCGCCCGAGATGAACCGGGGATAACCATATCGGTCTCTGGGACCGAAGGGGTGGATCGCGGAGCTGTCTCTGCTGTACGACGGCACCGGCTCCCCGTCCCGGTCGAGCAAGCTGAAAGAGTACTCCGCCATGGAGTTCTCGCCGTCGATGCCACTGCCACGGTAAAGCTGCAGGTAGACGGAGACCCAGCCGCTCTCAGACTTGCCCTTGCAGCCGTCGGGGTAGATCTTCACGCGCCAGTTGCAGCCGCCGTCATCGAACTCGCTGATGTGCATGCCGCTACCGGGCCCCTGGGTCCGGCGGGTGTACCCACGGACCTCGGCGACGAAACAGGTGACCGAGGGCGTGCTGGACCACCCCAACAATTTCGACGCGGTCCGCTGTGGCGTTGTCCTGCCGGCGGCGTCACTGGTGTCACCACCGGTGGGCTGTGGCGTTGGCGTGTCGACGGCGTCACCAGGGACGGATGAAGGAGACGGTGGACGTGACATAGCGCCACCACGTACAAACAAGACACAAAAGCTAAGCTAGAAGACGGCGACCTCCATACATTGTGATGCATTGGTCTCCATTGTGCAAGCGTTCTCTCCAGATCTTGTTCTTCGATGCTCTACACATATACTGTAGGGTTGCACCAAAAGTCGCGCAGTGGAATCAGGATAATTGTTATTCGCGATATACACATGTATGGTAGGGTTACAACGAAAGCACGGTAAACATGGAAACTATCAATAATGGCATTTTTTTTGTAGGAACTATGCTCTCGAAAAACGGTCATATACCTATGTGCACGTCATTTTAGCGATCTTTCATCCTTCGCGTGCTAGTAGAAAGAGGAAGACCAACCCAGTCAATTACGATTCGAATTACCGCAGATATCTCGGGATCAAGTGCCGTGGCTTGTTTCCACGTTTATCGTGATTTAGCTGTAACCTACCATAGCGCATATAACTGCATAAGAATGATTTGATTCCTCGCCCGTCTACCGTGATTTTTGCTCTTCTTTGTACGTGCATTGTGGCGCACCGATGTCTCCCTCCTCCTCTGCCGACGTCGGTGGTGCCGCCGACCGCATCGCACATTGTGGCGTCGAGCGGCAGGCCCTCGAGGACCTCGTTCGTCAAAGAGGTCGACGGGTACTCCGATCATAACTCCTGTAAACATATAAAATGCAACCAAAAGAGATATAGAGTTTCTAATGTACAGACATTAGCATGTAAATACAACCATGATACGTGGAGGGTTGGCGAGACAGAGTCAGACATGCGGCAGGCAGCGAGACTCTTTAGAGGCAGCCTAGCTGCCGTATATAGGTGGAGGGTTGGCGAGTGATCCCTTTTTTTTCTTTTTTCGGTGAATGGCGTTTTTGGCGCATGTGCCAAAACGCGCAGTAACCAGCCGCGGCCCCCCCCCCCCCCCCCCCCCCCCCCCCATCTTTTCTTGAAACCGATACGTCTGCTTGGACGTATCCTTAAAAAAAACATGATGGCATGCAACATATCCAAGAGCGCGAAATAGAAACACCCTTCGGGCACCATCTTCATCTTGAGATGAGCTTGCATCTGTCTCTCACAGGAGCTGAGGATGACTTGACTGTCAAAACTTGGAACTTTTGCTAATCTTCAGTCCGTCAGTTATCCTCTACTGCTCATAATTGCCAGTAAAGGAACTTTTTTTATCCCAGATTTGCGGCTCTAAAAAGAGAGAAAAAAAACTTGTTTCTGATCCCAGATTTTTATTTCTTGTGTAGATCACGGGTAATAATATATTTCGATGAAACATGTGTCGTACTTAGCAGACATGTATATCTACTTATACGATTTTTTCCGGATTGTTTTTGGATTTGAAATGTGATTTTCGAATTTTTCAAATAAAGGGCTCCTGTGAGCTCGGTGGTCATTGGACTTTTCAACCCCTCATGCGCTCTACCACGCCGCAAAGAAGATCGAAGCTACCAAAACAAACAGTTCCCAAGGATGCAATCACGCTGATTTTAGGGATCATAACTATATGTAGTTTGGGTTTCCTTGTGTTGCACGGCTGCGCCCGATCCATGCGTGATGTGATAAGGTCTAGACGCCCACACCCTTGTAAAATTATTTTCTGCCGCGTTGTAGCCTGGCTCTAACCTAACAGCCATGTCAAACTCCGCTCCATCTTCCGACGGGAACAATGGCGGCGGCGCGCCGTCGAGGTCCGCGTCGGCCATCGTCGCCAAAAACGTAGCCGGGTCGCATGACCTCAAGATAGAAGGGTACTCCCTAACCAAGGGGCTCGGTAACGGCAAATTCATCAAATCTGAGACCTTCGCCGTCGGAGGCCATGGCTGGTATCTGAGATATTACCCGGACGGATGTTGCTTGTCCGACAACGGCTGGGTAAGCTTTGTTCTGTTTCTCGACGACAACGACGCCAGCGAAGTCACTGCGAAATTCAATGTCAGTCTGCTCGACTTCGACGGGAAACCGGTGCCATACCCCACAGGCGCACGTAAGCCCTTGACCAAAAGACATTCACCGAAAGACCCATATGGACTCATCCCACAGAACCGGTTGGAGAACTCGGTTTACCTGAAGGATGATGTCTTCAATGTAAGGTGTAATGTCACAGTGGTAAGCATCTTCAGTGAGCTCGCCCCGCTGGATGCCGATTTGCCGGTGCCACCGTCCGACATACAGCTGCATTTCGGCCAGCTCCTCGCCGATGGTGAGGGGACGGACGTGACTCTGGAGGTCGGCACGGAGACCTTCGGTGCGCACAGGTGCGTGCTCGCTGCTCCGTCGTCGGTCTTCAAAGCGGAATTTCACGGCTCAATGAAGGAGAAGACGGACGCTTGTGTTCGCATCGAAGATGTGGAGGCCAAGGTCTTCAAGGCCATGCTCCACTTCATCTACACGGACTCTCTGCCACATGTAGAGGAGAGCGACGATGCAGTTGCGATGGCTCAGCATTTGCTTGCAGTGGCGGACAGGTATAATCTCGAAAGGTTAAAGTCTATCTGTGAGGGCACGTTGTGCCGCTTCATGGACACCACCACCACAGCGACTACATTGGCCCTAGCCGAGCAGCATGGTTGCTCCGAACTCAAGCGTGCATGCTTCAAGTTCCTCGAGTCTCCAGGCAACCTCAAGGCGGTCATGGCGAGCGACGGCTTTGGGCATCTGATGAAAAGTTGCCCTTCTTTCCATAAGGAGCTGGCTGCAAATCTCCCTCCTCGTAGCCAACTTGAACCTACAAGTTTATCTTCTAAGTAGATGTTAATAGCAGGGTAGTACGTACTACTACTAGCAGTTATTCTCGCCAGAAGCCAATATCTCAGATTATTGCTACATTTATTCGCGCAACTTATCTTGTCCAATTCGAATTCTCGGCTATTCAGAATGCTTAAATATATAGTATGTTTTAAAGATCAGCTTGTGTTTCTTACAATAACGGTCATGGCGAGCGACGGCTTTGGGCATCTGATGAAAAGCTGCCCTTCTTTCCATAAGGAGCTGGCTGCAAATCTCCCCTCCTCGTAGCCAACTTGAACCTACAAGTTTATCTTCTAAGTAGATGTTAATAGCAGGGTAGTACGTACTACTACTAGCAGTTATTCTCGCCAGAAGCTAATATCTCAGATTATTGCTACGTTTATTCGCGCAACTTATCTTGTCCAATTCGAATTCTCAGCTATTCAGAATGCTTAAATATATAGTATGTTTTAAAGATCATCTTGTGCTTCTTACAATAAAACCAATTCTGAATGCGGACAGTTCTATTCCCCCCCCCCCCCCCCCCCACACACACACACACGCGTCGCCCTCCTCTGGCGACTCGGGGGCAACCCTAGAAATCTGCCGCCGCCGGAGGGGGCGCTGGCAAAGCCGGGCGCACCCGAGGAAGGTGACGGCGGGGAGTTTCTTCTCCATGCTCGCAGCTTTCCGCAGCAAAGGTTCAAGATGGCGAAGGAGGCGACGAGACGCGCGACGGCGCGGCGGTGCGCGCGGCCGACGGTGCTGCAGGCAAGCGGCGGTGGTGCCGTGGCTGCGAGGCGGCGGGGCGCTGAGATGCGGAGGTCGTCCGGGCTCGATCTGGGCCTCGAGCGGGCCGGGTGGGCCACGGTGCTGGCGAGGCAGGAGGTCAGCGCATGGAGGTCCGGTGGTTCACGGCAGCGTTTGTCCTGCTCGGCCTGCTCCCGGCGATTCACGGACGGATCGAGCTCCGGGCGAAAGCCTAGTGCCGGCCATGGTCGGTGCCGACGACGGTGGCGCCTTCGGGCTTCATTTTCCTTCTTGTCGGCGTCGTTTGGGAGCTTCGATTCCAACCGACGCGAGCGGTTGCAACATCTCCGGGTGAAAACCTAAGCTCCTATGGAGTGGGCGGCGGCGATGGACTCGTCGCTACCTTCTTGAAGGCGTCACCTTGGAGTTGTTGGCCCCCGTGGTGCAACGGATTCGCGACGGTCGCGCATGATGGCGCTGTGGTCTAGGGAGGCGGACGCCGAGGCGGCGGCTCCAGACGGTGGTGGTGCGCCAAGGCGGCGGCCTCGGTATCTGTTGCTGTGACAGTCCTATCGGTAGGATTGTGACCTTGCACGGGTGACAACCTTGAGCTGTGTGGACAGCGGGTTCGTCGACTCGGCTGGATCACCTCCGGGCAATGTGAAGGTTGATCTGGTTGCTACGCCGGGGCGACGGCCCTGGATGCGACGTTGAGGTCTACGGGCGATCGTCTTTAGCGAGGGTAGCAAGGGCTACGAGACGGCTTGGTCGTGCGGTGTTGTGGCTCGTGTGCGGCTTTGGTACCGAGTGGTGTAAAGTCAGGGCGGCGGCCCCGGAGCTGGTGACGTGTGTTCGTTGCGTTTGGTGGACTTGCGTGTGCGGTTTTTGGCCCGGTTTTACTCATAAACAGGGCAATGTATGGTTTTTGGGCCCGGTCTTTCTTATTAACTGGGTCAATTCTATTCTTCTATACGAATTGTAGGAACGTCATGCCCTTCTCAAGAGGTTACTCGAAAAAAAAATGCACAGTTCTGCGGTGATTCAATCACGTGCTCCTTGAGACTAGTTTAACAAAGGATATGTTCATCAATGTTGCTTATGGCTTTTGTTCCATAACATGTATCAAAAGCAGAACGAAAATGACATGGATCAATTCTTTTGTGCCGTTTTTGTTTGTTTCTGCGCAATAACATAAGCCGATAAAAGACTAACACTATGTTTGGATGTAGAAAAGTTGGGCTGGAATTGGAATTTTAGAATTGTTGGGCCAAATTCCACCATTTGGAGTGGTCTAGGAATTGGACGCTGGAAACTTGACCCAATTCCACGCGAGACCCCCCCGCGTGCACGCTCCACTCTTGATCTTTCCGAGCCCAGCAGCTCGGAATCGCACGGAAAGTTTTCCGAGACAACTCGCTCCTTCTTCTACGAAGCTTGGCTCAATCGATGGAGCCCCGGCGCCCACCGTCCCCGCGCCGGCCGTCGCTCCGGCACCGGCGCCCACCCTTCCCCTTCCTCCCACCGCCCCAACCTGCGCGCCATGGCGGGGTCTCCCCCGCGGGATCTCGTGCGGGCGGCGCTACCCAAGGTCAGGTCTGGCGGCCGGTGAGCCCGGCCTCGGTTTCCTCTGAGTTCCGACCGGTCGTCTCGGGTCTGGGCCTCTCCCAGTCGTCTTCCTCTCGCTCCGCCAGCCCCACCTTCCCTCGCGCGGTGAGCTCGACGCCAGCTCCGGCTGCGGAGGCACCTGCGCCTATGGAACGGTTCGAGCTGTCTGTCCGTCGGCAGGCGTCGCCGAAGTGGGCCTTCTCCCCCGCCTGACCAAGCACCTGTCAGATTCGAGTTCAGGAGGAGGCAGGAAGGGCTAGGAAGGCTAGCTCCTGAGGAGGAAGAAGCGGATGCGCCGATCTGCATCGTGAGGAGGTCTACTTGTGTTATTGTTGGGAATTGATTTTGTATTTTGTAATGTTATTATGTGTGCAAAATAATATATCAATATTATATACACATACAACTGTTTTCATACATGTAACAAGTTTGTATTATCCAATTCCAAGATTTATACATCCAAACAGGAATTGGAATCGTGTGCTACACTCCCATTCCAGCCATAAATTCCAGTGATGACAACCAAACAACGGAATTGGAACTCCAATTCCATTTCCAGGAAACTTTACTACATCCAAACACAGTTAAGAGCATGTACAATGGACAAGGCTCACGAACCGAATAGATCATCTCCGTGGGCTCCAGTCGTATTTGTATTTGTTGTGTGAATTACGAGGGGGATACAGAAAGGAACAAATTTGAGTTGAGAGAGACGTACGGGGCGATGTGGAAAGGAATACATTTGAGTTGAGAGAGACAGACAGGTCGATGCGAAAAGGAATGCACTCTTAGGAGTTTTCACACTCGTACACCCACTCGCAGTTTCTCTTTTAAAGTTAGCTCACACGGCTGGGATTTGAATAACCTCACATAAGTAACACTCTACGATAATGCAAAATCCTTCGGCTTAAATGGCCTTATAATAAGCAAATGCTTCAATGCACAACTGATCAAGCTTGGTTGCAGCAAATCAACAACTTTAGTTGAACCGAAATGTTAAGATGATGGCTGGTCAAATATTTCAAATTGCATTTCCAGCGACCATCAGATTGGATTTACTTTTCACAAATCACTGACCAAAAGTAAGAACAGGATCGTGGAAATACAAAATTATCCCAGGATCAAAATTGCGAATCAAATGATAGACATCAAGATGCACCCACAATTCAAGGGCTTCGTTGCATCCTATGAATTCCCAGATATGGTCACTTAGATCTGTGACTTTAAAGTTGTGGAAAAAATGGCAAACCATAAGTTTACATACGAAAAGGGAAGATAGAGAGAGGAAGGAATATTTTAAATAAGAGGTAATAAAGTTCAATTTACCTCTGTGCTACACCTTTGAATCAATCCGACCAAATTCTTTCAGTGGCCAAATCTGAGATCAAACACCCTGTCAATATTCACTCTTTCACCAGCAAAGAAAACTCAGAAAGATAGAACTCTAGAAGGAAGACCCCAATTCTCATGCCAATGCTGTCGCATTTCATATTTGGCTAATGTGTTAAATAATTAGTAGAAGGAAAAGAACTGGAGCCTAAATGTTGGGTTTCCTACCATAAAGGCATAAACATTAACTAGTAAATACAGCAAGATAAGCCCCAGTCCACACTGAGTGAGGAAACACTACATTGTACAACTTCCAGATCATGCATTAATTAAACTTTATGTTTATGGATTATGAGCTTCAAGTGAAATTACACGTATACACTGAAATCCAGTGTGCCAAGTTGATTATGATAATGGACTAATGGAGTAGCTAAATAATATTGCCAATGCAGTACCTGAATAACATTGTTAGCTGACAGAATCATTTTTCAGGTTCAAACAAACAGCCTAACCTATGATTTTATCCTAGTAATTTTCAACTGTGCTTGCATGAATTCTAATAGGCACTAGTATCTAAAAAAACTCAGCATCTTCAGAGTCCCTCAAGTAACTTCTATTCCCTCCGTTCCGAATTAAAAGATGTGTTGGATATTTCAATTGTGACTACATACAGACTGAAATGCGTGAACCTACACAATGAAGCGTGTCTAGATACGTGCGATTCAGAAAAAAGTTAAAACATCTTATAATTTGTAACAGAGGTAGTAGTATTGAAGAATACTTGTGATACACTGAGAACTATATTCCCACTAAGTAACTGAAAAGGGAATTTCTTCAGAGCCTGATCACTAGCTCAACCAAGACCCAAAGTACTCAATCACACAAAAAGTTCATTATATTCGTCCTAGAGCATGATATTATGTACTAATACAAGTCGGACCATGTTTGCTCCAGATGATAATCATTTGTCAAATTTGGTCAATATCACTGACTACGATAATCAAAAATGGAAATATAAGAAGACCATCATGAGACTTGAAACTCAGTTTTAGCCCCCAAAAAAATGTATTATCACTAATTGCCCCAAAATATCATAGCATGGAGTATAAAGCTCTAACATGTTCAGTTTCAGTTATAAATTCGTTACTCAAAAAAGGAATTTTAAATCATCACTAGTTAACGATGCCAACAACAAAGGTTGACCTTGAAGTAGATGCCAAAGGGCAATTCTTAAAGCTGCACACATAATCTCACAACAAGGTACAGCACCGCACCAAAGCTTCCATCAGTCTTTTATTAAGTTAATGAGGAAGCAAAGCAGAGAAGAACGTATTATACCCGACATATTATCTTGCCATTTACGAGACCATAAGGCACAGGTCCAAACTGCCTCGAGTCTTGAGAATTGTGAATATAGTCACCCTGCACCCAAATATGACCTTGTGGTACCTACAATTATGTGACACTGAAAGTAAGAGCATTTGAGAAGAAAATTGCCATAACAAAAGGAATTCAAACCTGGACAAAGAATGCTACTAGACATCACTAAACTGCAACGAACATAAACAGAATAATTAAAAGAGATATTTAACAAGCCTAATTTTGTGCTACTGATCATCAACTCAAGGATAAGAAATTAAGAAGTGCATTATCTGACAGATTAATAGTGTGGTGCCATATTAGCACGTGAATGTTTCCATCGCATCCTAATTCAGCAGGATCATACCCTTATCCACAAATACCATAACTGATTCTCCATTAGGGGTAGCACCATATGTCGTAGGGACTGGATACCAACTTGCTATAGATCTAAGAAATCTGAAATTACGAGTCATATCTAGAGGACAACAAAATAACACTGGTTTCCTAAGTTGCAGAAGATGGTGTCAGACATCTGACGGATGGAATCCAAAACTCCTGGGTCAATGCACTAGATCAAATTCAAAGTTTTCCTAAAATAACAGCAGGAACTTCGAAACCCAAATCTAGTTTGGTGCAAGGAAGGTCATGATAGATTCAGACCCAAAGGGTTTTCTTCTTCCTATCAAAGGCATACAGTAGCAGCTTACCACGACGGTCTTGGACGTATCACTGTTCTCGGGATCGACGAGGTAGGTGACGGCGTCGCCCTCCATCCCGAGCACGCGCTTGATGACCATCTTGCGAGGGTCGTCCGGCGAGACGAATTGCACGACGTCCCCGGGCGCCACCCACCCGCGGCGTGCGCTCAGCTTGTCGGCGACCACCACATCCCCCATTATGTTGAGCGCCGGCAGCATGCTCGGGCCGCGTGGCTGCAACAACGAGGACAGACAGATCACGTCAGGGCAACGAGAGCGTGCGGATAGAAGGGGCGGGGAGAGGCAGGGGTCGTACGTATGTGAGGCCGACGACGCGCTCGTGGACGAGGTTGACGCCGCAGAAGACTACGACGCTGCGGGTGATGACATCCCCGGCGATGGCGCGCCACGGGAGGCCGGCGAGGCGCCGCACGAAACGGGACATGGTGGCGGTGGCGGCGGCGGCGAAGGGAGTAGAGTTTGGGATTTTTGGTTTTCTCCTTCTTCTCTTAGGAAGGGCCGGCTATGTTTTGGGCCGGCGATACCTTCGAATCATTTTTTTTTTAGAACTGATACCTTCGAATCCTTGTAGCGCTAGTAGCCAATTGAGTTCGCATCATGCACAACTCGAATTCCGTTTTTAAACTAAAAAAAAAATCGAATTCCGTTTTTTTTTTGCGTGCGAGCGGGTAACTTCTCCGTCTCTCCGCATCGTTGATGCACACCTAGGATGTAAACGGTGTGGATAATTTTCGTTCCGATTCGGCATAACCACATCCACAGCCGTTTTTAAGGATATGGTATGGAATTTTAGTTTCCACTGGATACGGATGAGGATACATATATTGGTTAAGCGGATATCCGATGAATATGGTGACGGATATGATATTGTTATAATCCTATGGATGCGGATTATCCGCCATTTTTACGGATAATCCGACCTTTTCAATTAGGATTATCTGATTAAATGAGTTAAATCTGACCCGTCATATTATCATATCGTTGAAATTAACAGCCATCTTCATCGAGCAGAACCACTACTTAGTTGCATATTATGTCATTGTTATCGTACTATGCCATTTCCACTAATCTCTGAGGTCCTCAATTTGCACACACTAAATGTTCTACTTAACGTGAGTAGAACTATAGATTCAATATGTCCAACTGAGGTACATACTCTACTATATTGTGTTCCTATTGTTTGGAATAGTGAAATTATATTTTTTTTTGTGTATCCGACAATCTTGTCAGTTTTTGGTCCGAATTCGCTCCATTTCCGATCCGAATCCGTAGTCCGATATAATCCACATTCGAATCCATATCCGGTCATTATCCACTCCGCTTCGAATCCGACAAGAAAATATGTTAAAGAATATGGAGAGAACATTATCCGATCCGTTTACATCCCACACACTGAGTCCAAAATGCCAAAGTTCTTATATCCTCGACGACGAACGCAAAGAAGGATGACAATTCTTGATGTAGAAAATGTGCAGAAGGACACTCGCACATGACCTGAAATATGCCCTCGCGCAAAATTCCCAGATAGATACGACGTGTATCAGCTAGTACTGTGTAGGTGAACTGCACAGTTCAGCAGCTTATGTAAACAGTTTGACAGATTGCCTCCATGAAACCTATCGACGAGAACGAAAACAAGGCACGGGAAAGTACAAGCCAGGAAATTAACCAAACTCTTGACACATTAGGATTACATATGTTCTACAGTCGTAATATATATAGCCGGGCTACCCGGAAACCAAAGGCAACATCAGCGAATGATAGTAAATTACTACTACATGGGGATAATAATAAGGATTTGTAAAGAAGAAGAAAAGCCCTGATGAGCCTTCATGTACTATGTATATATATTAGGAGGGGAGGGCGTCATTGTCGTCATCGTCGCCGTCATAGTTGCTGCATAAATCCAGCCACTCAGTAGTACATGAGCTGCTGCTGCTGTTGTTGTTGTTGCTGCTGCTGAGGGTTGACGCTCTGGAAGCCACCATCATAGATGGCCTGGCTGGCTCCGGCGCCCATACCCATAGCAGCCTGCCTCAGAGCGGCGTGCTGACCCATCAGAGCAGGGTTGGCAGCCATCTTGCTCAGAGCGAGGGATCGCTCGTAGGAGAAGAGGTCAGCTGCCGACACGCCAGGGGTGTATGGCGCTAATGCCGGAGGGGGCAGAGGTGCAGATGCTGTCCCTGGTGGAGTTGGCTTGCTTCCCCAAGAACACTGCAAGATTTAAACAGAAATGGGAATTCAGTCACCTCTGTTACTATGTCCAATAAACTTCAGCAAATAGGTGAAAAATTGATCATATTTATGGGCAAGGCAATATCTGAAGACAAGTACCTTGATCTGCCTCCCCCAATAAGTTGGCCATTACCCGTCTGAATTGCTACTGCAGCTTCTTCATGGGTGCTATACCTCACGAAGCCAAACCCTTTATCGCGTGTCACACGGACCTCCTCAATTGAGCCAGCCCCGAGTATATGAAAAAATCGATGTACGTCATTGCTGTTGATCTAGTAAACAAGAGCCAAGTAGTTAGCCATGAGTACGAGAAAACACAATATGCACAAACAAAAGGAACAAAGCAAAACTGAATTGGAACGTAGAAATTACATCATGGGGAAGATTGCCAACATAAACAGTTGTATACTGTGGATTATTTTCAGGACCATCTTCGTTTGCATTCTCCTGGCCAGATTCTGTAAAACAAGAATTGTGTAAAATTGTAAATACTTCGCTAGTCAGTTTCTAGACCGTGACTGAATGTACTACAGAGGGGATTTCACAAATGTATGTAGATGGACTATGTGAGAAGCAAGCATATTTTAATTCCTGAATGTACCACACAGGGGACTAAGAATGGAACCATTATGTTACTTTGCAAAGTAAATTCAACTCCAAGGGTCAATTTATTTATTTATTGCAGGAAAGTCAGAAGATTTCATTCAATGACAGAGTTCTGGTACAGTCAGCCTGCAGGCTGCTTACAAGAAAACTATGACTCGATATGAGCCACCTCACGGTTCCAATATGCGTGCTAGTGAACTTGGTACCACAGTGAGCCGCAAAATCTAGCAGTTCTCCTAAGAATCTGAACAACAAACGAAGTAAAGCCAGAACTAAGCTACTCATCATCTTGTTCAATATCATACAATCATGTAAATTATTAAACTTAAACAAGGACCTCATGAATAAAAAGTCCATGTGTTCACCTGATGTTCCATTTATCAACTCTACCAAACCCTTGGAGTCTGTACTTTGCTTCTCTTCACCAGCATTAGCACCCTTCGTTGCCCAATTACAACGAATTTGACGGTTGCCAAGCCACTTTCCTGAACACAAGAAAAACAAACAGCCATTATCGTCACATCATTGACTGAACCTAATTTGGTAACTCCAGAATGAGAATTGGCTAGCAATAAGCAAAAGGAAGCGCACCATTCAGTTCATTTATGGCAGTTTGTGCATCCTGTCAATGATCAAAATAAGAGGATGAAATATCAGTTCAAGTAATAGTCCATACTAATGGTTAAGTTAACAAAGTAACACTACCTGCTGATTCCTAAAGGAAACAAAACCGAACCCTCGGGATCGTCCAGTCTTCTGATCCCACATAACCCTAGCATCTCTGCACAGGTCACCAAGATATAGTGATACAACAGAATATAATGTATTAATGTGCAAATGGGGTGAGATGCAGAGCTATCAAACACTTACGAGCAGGTAGAATATGCCGAGAAAAAAGCAAACAAAGCAGCATCTGTCACCTCCGGGCAAAGATCACCGACAAAGATGTTAAAATGACCTGCAAGAATAAACAGATTAGAGGTCAGTTTCAAGAGTCTCGCAGTCATATGCATGAGAATGCACATACACTGTAAAGAAGAATTATTTAAATGTAATGGAACATTTAGACAATCTTCCAGTTCAAAACCTGATGTATCCTCTCTCTGGGTACTTGTGTATGCCCAATTGACTTTTATTGGCTGGCCAAACCTGGTTATTCAGTATCATAAGAAATATTAATATGAAAGGCGGGCATTACATCAGTGCCTGCACATAGATACTTATTATAGAGAAGTGAACACTTACAGTTGTCTACCATTGAGTGACACAATTGCAAGTGCAGCATATCTACGGTCATAATAGTCAACAAATCCAAAAGATGACTGCGAGTTTAAAAGCACACAGGTGAAAAGCATATTAACAGAAGAAACAGCAAATATAGCGTTAGCTGTTAGCTGTTCAACAAAGAACTATAGCAGTGGACCAAGTGAAGGACACACAAAAATGCAGCATGCTCTAAATTTATCAAGAAAAAGAAGACAGGCATCACTAATCAAACATAGCCAGGTCTTAAAAAGATGTCAATTGAGTTATGTATCTATTTGTCCCATGTGAACATTTGTTATTAATCAAACATAGCTAGGCAACATCTGAAAGCTTCTCGCGGGTAGTCAGAACAACGGTTTGTGGTATTTATCTACCATGCCAATCCAAACAAATACTCAAAAACGGTGACAGAAAGCTCACACAATAAGATTATCAAATCTCAACCATACTGCGCAAAAATAAACACTATTATACCGACCAATCAAATATTCACTATTGACAGCATAACCCCTTTTGTCTAAGAACATGCATCGTGGCTGGCTGTCTATGTCATGTCAGAATGCAACATACCGCGTTCAAGTTGTCTGATACGATTAGACGAATTCCTTAAACTAGCACCATTTACAAAATAAGAAAATGATGTATATTGCAACGAAAACATGGTTCAGATAGAAAAGAAAGCTCAGCTAGTTTTGTTTGAAAGAGCACCAGTCACCTTTTCTTTTCTGATGAGCTTGCACCCTTCGACTGGACCAACACTTTGGAAAACCTCATGAAGTAGTGAATCCGTGACTTGAAGATGGATATTGCCAACATACCTATTCAGAATATTAATGATTAGCATCATAAAGAGAAAATATGTGCAGCTTGGCGTAAAAATATACAGAAGAAAACTTGATCCAGATAATCAGGTGATACGACGAACATAGTCAATTTGAGAATGTAAACAAAGAGCCTACATTTTACAGATAAATATCTTGTTTGTATAAAGTATTCGTAGTATTATTTTTCAGTGACACATTATTTAGGGTATAAGATAACCGAAAGGTTCAAATAATCCACACTTACACGCTGCGGCATGTACTTGAATCAAAGCCAGGAGGCAGGTTTCCACTAACGATAGGTTCTAGCTGCAAAATTACAGGTGTCACAAACACAATACAGCCCCAAACATTATGAAAGGAAAAGTGTTAAAACAAACAGTTAAAGTAAATATATCTAAATCAACATCAAAATCAAGTGAAACAATATGAATGCATTAAGGTACGCAAAGGACACCAAGCTGGCAAGCTAGTCCCCTTGCCAAAAGATACATCATTCAGGACAGCTATACAGATCTACAACATGTTGTTGGCTTGTTGCATGTATGATTCCCTGTATGAGCTTCCATGCGTTAAGCAGTTATAAACTTTAAATTTACTGTAGATTTCTTGCGCTGATTGAATTATTAGTGGAGAGAAGCTGAAAGGAATAGATATATGATACTATCAGCATGTAAGGAACACTCTTGCACTGCTGCAAATGCATCTAATTTGAAAAGGTTTAGCAGAACTTTGCATAACTGACTCCTAAAAGATGCAATTGTATTCACTAGCTAGCACTTGGAACAGCTTCAAGTATAAGTAACCATATCATATACTCCATAACTATTAACAGAATATTGGGGTTGAGCATTAATGCAAGCTATGTACTAAGACTCGAGACTGAAGTGCCCTCTGAACTGATCAACAGGGCAAGAAAAGGAATAAAAATGTCGGCATACTTATGGTACATTCACATGTCAGTAACCAGAATACACACTTATTTGTGATAAAATAGAAGAATAAAACCAGAATGTAACCCTAATGTTTTTTTTTTTTTGCGGGTGAACCTCAGGATTTTATTCCATCACAATAGAGAGCTACAATCAGCTAACACAAGCTGTTCAACAAAATCTGGCGTATGGCGCACCACACAAGCAGTGCTCCCCCCAGTTCTTCCAAAGTTAGCTAAACAATGGGCAACTCTATTTTGTTCCCTATAAATTTTCATAAAACTAAAATCCCGAAGACTAAGTAGACGTTTCACTTCAGCTAGCAGATGACCATATACCGATCGGTCTATAGTTGATCATGTACTACAGCTAACCCTAATGTTGATCATGTACTACGACTCCATTAACTAGGATAAGCTCGCGTAGTCCTCAAATGAGGACGATGACTCCCAGCTGGCCAAGACAATCGCCGCTTTAGAGGCGCGGTCGAGGATGAGAAGGCAGTGAAGACCGAGCTCACGGCTTCCATAGCTGAGGCCTGTCAAAAGGCGGTCATGGATTCCAATGCGGACGAGGAGATGGCCAATGTAGAGAGCGAGGAAGGACGAGGACGACGACGGTAAGCTGCTTCGAGGTACGAAGGACGTCATCTAATACCGGGAGAGATTAGCTGCCTCCCTCCGGCGGAGTACAAGCGGCATCGCGGCTCCTCGACCGCGTTTCAAAGGATCTAAAGAAGTAGTAGACTATAGTACAATGCTATTTGGTGTTTTCATTTGAACTATGCTATGTAGTTTCAATTTGAACTATGTTTCGCACGCCGTGTTTGAATTTGAACTATGGTTCATATGTTAAATTTGTTTGAAATGTTGCTTATTGATGTGCGAATTGGTCTAAACTCTAAACTGATGTAGAATTGGGGTTCGAATAAAGTTTATATACACACATGTGTGACAAATACAGGAAGAGAAATATATAGGATGCAGTTTCAGATGATCTGAAAATGCAGCATCCTATATATCCTGTAAAATGGTTTTACAGGATATGCTATAGTTGCCCTAACACTGAAAGCACGAAATTATGTAGCACTATGTCGCTTACAGAATCACATAAAACTCTAGCACAAGCATACTACTCACTATTGTCACTCACTAAACCTGTCCATTATCTCATTTGTAATGACCAAAAAATATATAAAAAAGTTGCAAATCACAACCGCACGTAGTTAGCGACATGCACCTAATTCCACGCGGAGTAGGCATAAGTTCAGTAAAGAGCAACACTAAAAACCTGTACACTAGCTACTTAGTTTAGAATACCAGAGAAGATCTGAAATCCAGTCAGAATCACCTCCTCGAGTTCCACAAATCATACAAAAAACGAACCAAATTCCCGCACGGGCACGCTCCGAACGAAGAGAACTCGCGAACTCCCGAGAGGAAGCCACGAAATGGAAAGTCCCAACATCGAAGCAGCCGAATCCCCAACATTTGAACCTAATAATCCAATCGAGATACCTCAACCCTACTACTAGAATACGAAGCCATGGCACCGAAAAACCTAACTCGCACCAACCCCGCGGAACCCCCAAATCGAACCCCGAAAAACGCCGGCACGGCGCAGACGAGAGCGATCGAGCCGAGGAAAAAAGGAGCAACCACGCACGGGGGAGGGAGAAAGGTCACCTGCGGCGCGGCGAGGAGGCCCGGGTGCGGGTGGTGGGCCGGGAACATGGGCGGCCCCGCGGCGGCCTGCTGCTGCTGCTGGTGCATGAGCAGCGCCTGCTGCATCATCTGCTGCTGCTGCTGCTGCGCCGCCGCCTGCTTCATCCGCTGCTCCATGGCGGGCGGTCGATTCCCGGCCCGCCTTCCGGGTCAGGGAGATCGATTATTAGGGTCCGGGTCGGGGATTAATCCTGCCAACCCAGACGGAAGGAAGGAAGATGGAACCGGAGGAGGGAAGACCCGGTGTTCGTGCGCCCTTTGTCACCGCGCAACAGGAGCAGAGAACGAGGCAGCTGGCTGCCCCGGTGTTTGTGGACGAGGAGCACGGAGAGAGCTTCGGGAGTGGATAGGGTTGGACGACAGTCGGGATCTGCTGCGTGTCAGAAGACTCCGTGCAACTCGTGCGGTCGCTGGATTGGTTGGGTATCTACCGGCCGACGAGATTGCCGAATGATGCCTCCGAAATATTTTTTTTTTAGGAAGGATCCGATCCATTAACAAGAGAACACAGTACAAATTACAAGGCAGCCCAGTAAAGAAAGAGAATTACAAACAAGGCCCTGAAACTTGCATGAAGCACCCTGTGCAACTTGAAGGAATTACAATCGGATCCACAAGCCAGCTCCCAAGAACCTAGGCACCGCCGTCGTCGCCGTACCTCATCCCGCCGGAGAAGGAGCGCCGCCACATGACGTAGATAGCCGCAGAAGCCGTCCGCTGCCTCGCACCGGAACTTCGACTCGCTGAACGAACACGGCCACAGCGCACATCACCCAGCTCCGCCGCACAACCAGCCGAAGACGCAACACCCAGGCCAACCACCACAACCAGGACCCAACCGCCAACGCCCGCTGCTCCCCCCGCCACCACGGCCGGCCAGAACAGACACGGCGAGGAAGAAAACCAACTCCACCCGAACCAAAAGCGGATCGCCACCCACCCCCAGCTCCTCCCCTCACCACCACGGTCGGCCAGAGGAGTAGAGGACAAGAAGCTTACCGGAGAACAGAGAACCCAGATCCTCCACAGCAGAGCTGTGACGGAAGGAGGAAGAGGGTACAAAAGCTCCAGAAGGGATCCGCCACTGATACGTCTCAAACGTATCTATAATTTTTGATGTTCCATGCTGATATTATATCAATTGCTACATGTTTTGGTTACACTTTATATCATTTTTATGCATTTTCTGGGACTAACCTATTAACAAGATGACACAGTGCCAGTTCCATGTTTTCTACTGTTTTTGGTTTCAGAAAATCTATTAAGGAAATATTCTCGGAATTGGACGAAACAAAAGACATCGTCAATAATATCACGAGGAGATCACGGAGTCCAAAGGGGAGTCGGAGCAGACCCACCTGGGGGCCACGCCACACTAGGGCGCGGCCCAGGGTGGGCCCGCGCCCCCCTATGGTGTGGTGGCCCCCCTCGGCCACCGACGCCGCCTCTTCGCCTATATATTCTCCGCGACGCGAAAACCCTATGACGGTCGATCATATTCCACGAAAAGTTCCGTCGCGTCTGTCATCGTCAATCTCAAATCGGAGGAGTTCTGAAACTCTTCCTGGCACCCTGCCGGAGGGGAGATCATCACCGGAGGGCTTGCTAGCGCTAAGTTGACGAGGGAATATCTCCCCGGCAACAGCACCGAAACAATGCTTCTACGTCACACGTCAGTTGGGAATCCCAAGAGGAAGGTATGATGAGTGTAGCAGCAAGTTTTCCCTCAGTATGAAACCAAGGTTTAATCGAACCAGTAGGAAAACGAGGTTTGCTTCGAAGTGTTGGTGAAGGAGTGTAGTGCGGCGCAACACCAGGGATTCCGGTGCCAACGTGGAACCTGCACAACACAATCAAATTACTTTGCCCCAACTTAACAGTGAGGTTGTCAATCTCACCAGCTTGCTGAAAACAAAGGGTTAAACGTATCGAATGGAAGATGATGTTTGTTTGCATAAAACAGTAGAGAACAATGATTGCAGTAGATTGTATTTCAGATGTAAAAGAATGGACCGGGTCCACAGTTCACTAGTGGTGTCTCTCCAATAAGATAACTAACTTGCTGGGTAAAAACAAATTACAGCTGGGCAATTGACAATTGATAAGTGCATATAAAATGCATATGTGAGCTGTGGTGTCTACTATGAGATTCATTTGGGCATTACGACAAACTACATAGACCGCTATCCAGCATGCATCTATGCCTAAATAGTCCACTTTCCGGTTAACATCCGTACCCCTTCCAGTATTAAGTTGCAAGCAACAGACAATTGCATTAAGTAATGTGCATAATGTAAACAATACATTCATCCTTGAATAAAGCATTGCTGTTTTACCCCTAGTGGCAACAACACATCTACAACCTTAGAACTTGCTGTCACTATCCCAGGTTAAATAGAGGTTGAACCCAACTATCATGCATAAATACCCTCTCTTGGAGTCAAAAGTATTCACTTGGCCAAGGCTTCAACAAGTAACGGAGAGCATGCAAGATCGCAAATGACATAGACATGATAATATAATATTCAGCTCCACATAGGTATCAATATAAGTCAGATCCCAGCAAACACAACATGTAGCATTACAATAAGATGATCTTGATCATGATAGGCAGCTCACAAGATCTAAACATGATGGCAGAAGTGGAGAAGACAACCATCTAGCTACTGCTATGGACCCATAGTCTAAGGATGAACTACTCACGCATCACTCCGGAGGCGGGCATGGCGATGTAGAGCCCTCCGGTGATGATTCCCCTCTCCGGCAGGGTGCCGGGAAGAGCTTCGGAAACCCCCCGAGTTAGGGTTGACGACGGCGGCGGCAGCGAATATGTTCTGGATGAAAGGCTCGGTGCCTTAGGGTTTTTACGTCTCGGGGAATAAATAGGCGAAGGGGCGATGTCGGCGGACCCCCGAGGGGCCCAAACCACAGGCTGGCGCGGCTGGGCCCACTGCCGCGCCGCCAGGTGGTTTGGCCACCTCGTGGCGAGTCTTCGTCTCTCCTTCGGACTCCGTGTACGTGTTGAAAAAATAGGGACTTGGCCTTTTGTTTCGTGAAATTCCGAGAATATTTCCAGAAGTAACTTTCTGAAACCAAAAACAGCAGAAAACAGGGAACTGGCACTGTAGCATCTTGTTAATAGGTTAGTCCCAGAAAATGCATAAAAGTGATATGAAGTGTATATAAAACATGTAGCAAATGGTATAATATAAGCATGGAACAGCAGAAATTATGGATACGTTGGAGACGTATCAGGGCTCTACATCACCATGCCTGCCTCCGGAGTGATGCGTGAGTAGTCCACCCTGGACTACGGGTCCATAGCAGTAGCTAGATGGTTGTCTCTCTACCTTGTGCCTCCATGTTTAGATCTTGTGAGCTGCCTAACATGATCAAGATCATCTTATTGTAATGCTAGATGTTGTGTTTGCTGGGATCCGATGAATATTGATACCATGTTTATTCAAGTTGTTTATCTATGTGCTCTTGATCTTGCATGCTCTCCGTTGCTAGTAGATGCTTTGGCCAAGTAGATGCTTGTGACTCCAAGAGGGGGTATTTATGCTCGATAGTGGGTTCAGTCTCTAGATATCTGGATCAGTGACAGAAAGGTCTAAGATGGTAGATGTGCTGTTGCTACTAGGGATAAAACATTGGTGCAGTGTCCAAGGGCACTTGTATTGATTACATTACACACTTTACTTCATGCAATAATCTGTTGTTAGCAACTTAATACTGAACAGGATGCGGATGCTGCCTTGAAGGTGGATTATTTAGGCATAGATGCGGTTGGAATAACGGTCTATGTACTTTGTTGTAATGCCCAACTAGATTTCATAGTAGACATCTTGGCATGTATTGCATTGTTATGCCCTCTCTATTTGTCAATTGCCCAGCTGTAATTTGTTTACCCAACATGCTAGTTATCTGTTCTGAGAGAGACACCACTAGTGAACTGTGGACCCTGGTCCAATTTCCTCATACTGTTTACACAACCTGCTGCAATCATCTGTTTCCTGTTACTTGCTGTTTTTCCTGCTGTTTTCCACACCATACGTTTAACTCTTTGTTTCTGCAAGACCGGAGAGATTGACAACCTCTCTGTTTCGTGTTGGGCAAAGTTCTGGTTTGTGTCTGTGCAGATTCCACGTTGGTGCAAGCTCCCTAGCGCCAGGGGGAGTCAACATCAACAACCTTCCGATAGATCGTCAAGTCCTACTGGATTGATAACCTTGGGTAGATTTTCAAGGGAAAACTTCTGCTGTCTACATCATAACCTTCCTCTTGGGGTTCACCAACACGTAGCCATCAAGCTGTTTTCTGGCGCCGTTGCCGGGGACTTGGAGGCTATTGGAAAGGGGAGTCTCTCAGTTCCAATCTCTTTACTTTGTTTTTTGTCTTGTTTTAGTTTTGTTTTGCTTGCTGTTAAAAATCAAAAACCCAAAAAAATTAAATTCCTGCATCTAGTTTATTTCGGTTTGCTCATCATGTCTGGTTCTTCTTATTTTGTTTCATCTCCTGAGGTTGAGGTTCGAACTTTTAAGCAACAAGGGGGAGAAAGTTTAAAAGATGCTTGGTACAGAATTAGTAATGCTCATCATAGGTGTGCTAAAAAACATTCCACTACAATCCTTCTTAGGAACTTTTATGTTGGCATTACCAATTGGTATAGATATGTTTTGGACACTTTGACAGGGGGTAACTTCCTAGGAACACCTGCTCTAGAGGCTAGCTACATCCTTGAAAGTCTAGTAGGAATACCACCTGTTAATGAAATTAAAATTGAAGTCTCTCTTGAGGATGTTATGAAAAAGCTTGAGGTTGTAGAGAATCTTCCAAGTATTGATGTTAAGCTTGAAAAACTACTTGAGAACACTGAAAATTTGATAAATCCTTGGAAGATCTTAATAAAAGAATTGTTGCTCTAGAAACTTGCTTTAAAAATCATGATCAAAACTCTAGGATTGAGGAGATAGAGGAAGTCATTGACACCATGAGTAATACTTTTTCCTCTTTCAAAACTAAGAAGCAAGGGTATATTCTAGATAAAGGAAAGAAATTCATGTATGTACCTAAGGGGCCTAAACCAAAACTTTCAACTTCTGATGTGCTGGATAATGGATTTTATGAATTTACTAATAAAGCTTGCAGTGGGCCTCTCAAGTTTTCTTCTCAAGAACTAGCTAAAATGAAAACCCCTCTTGTTGTGAATTATGATTTATCTGAAGCTTTTGGGAACCTTGATGTTTCTGGTCTTGACAATACTTGATGCATCTCTTCATGCCTAGCTCAAAGGCATTAAAGAAAAGCACTTCTGGGAGATAACCCATGTTTTTATTTGCTGTTTTATTTTTGTTTTCTTGAGTCAAGGATGCTTGTTTACCTCTGTAGCAACTCCTTTGTATCTTTTATTTGCTGTTTTGTTGTGCCAAGGAGAGTTACTAATGCAAAGTTGGTTTTTATTTTCGGGACTGCATTGGGACAGATTGCTGTTCGTCACCGTTTAATTCAGTAGAAAATCAGAAAAAATCGAAAAATGCTGAAATTTTTGTGCATGTTCCTGATGATGTTACGCAACTTTCATTATTTCAAAAGTTTTCATCTGAGCATCGTAAGTGCCTCGAAAAAATTCGTCATTACAGACTGTTCTGGTTTGACAGATTCTGTCTTTTATTTTGCATTCTCTCTTTTACAAGTTTTTAAGTGGTTTCTTTTCGTGTAAAAGTGCCCACTTGAGCCTAGTAACAGTGGCTAATGTTTAAAATAGTTGGCTTGTGAGTTTTGTCTTTGCTAGAACTTTGAAGTATTATCTTTTAGTGCACTAACCTGCTAATGAGAAAAGCTGTTAAGTTTTGGTGTGAAGGAAGTTTTCAAGTGTTGATAGAGGAGAATGATATTACATGATCAAGAAGAGTGAAGAGCTTAAGCTTGGGGAGGCTTACCTCCCCAGCATATTTCAAGAAGACTCAAGCATCTAAGCTTGGGGATGCCCAAGGCATCCCCTTCTTCATCTACAAATTATCAGGTCATCTCTAATGGTGCTATATTTTTATTGCTTCATACTAGTGTACTCTTCCTTGGAGCGTCAGTGTGTTTTTGTTTTCAGTTTGTTTTGTTTTGTTTGCTGTGCTATACTTGTTGGATCCTAGTATTCATGTTTGGGAGAGAGACACGCTCCACTTTTTCATTAGAATACTCTTGTGCTTCACTTATACTTGTTGAGTATTCCTGTCTAGTTGCTGTTATTGCTGTTAGCTCTCAGTTTTTCATGTATCTCTTGTTAGAGCTTCAGTTTCTTTTGAAGAAAGTACTCTCTTGCTTCACTTATATCTGTTTGGAGAGTTGTCAAATAAGTTGATTGGTGTTTGGTTGGACCAGAAAAATGCTATGCATGTGGTAGTGGTATAAAATGCTTACATGAATCTTTTTAGATCGTTGTCTTGAGTAATTTGATGCTTGCCAATTGTTTTGAGCTGTCAAGTAATTAATGTTTAAGCTTGTGCATCATGTAAGTAATGGCTATTAATGAAGAACTACTATAAGGATTTTCTGCTATAATAATCTGTTGCATAATTGGAAGTCCATAGTAGTCTAGATAATTTTTGGATGAAGGCTATGTGTTAACAAGGAAGACAGTGGGAGTCTATGGTTCGTCAAACCTTGTGTTTTATGTACACTCTTGCTATTCCAGTTGATAATGATGTTTGCTTATAATAACCTTGCTAGCCTAAACTCTGTACTAAGAGGGAATGCTTCTTGTACATCCAAAACCTTGAGCCAAATCCATGCCACCTGTGTCCACCATACCTACCTATTATGTGGTGTTTTCACCATTCCAAGTAAATTTCTTCATGTGCTATCTACTAACTACTCAAAACTGTTACATTTCCTTTTTGTGTCACTACTTGAAAAGCTCATAAGGACGTAGATAGGTGGTCTTTATTTCCTGGTTGATCAAATTTTACACACCTGGACTAGTGGCATATACATCCGCTTATCCAATAATTTTGCAAAAAGAGCTGGCAACGGGGTGCCCAGTCCCAATTAATTACAACTTTAACCAAACAATTCTCTTCACATCTTTTTGCCCCTGATTCGTCAGTCAAGCAATGTTCACAAGTGTGTAAACAAAAGAGAAGAGGGATGATCTGCCCGCTGGTAGAAATAACGTCCTTCATGGGAGCCGCTCTTGTAAAGTTTGATCAACTAGTGAAGTAGAGTATTGCCTATTTGCTGATTTGTTGACACCTGTATACACCATTACCTTACAAAACAATATTTTATGCTCTCTATATGCCTTCGGGAACTACAGCTCTAGCACATGATGTTAATCCCTGCTTCCCTCTGCGAAGGGCCATTCTTTTACTTTTATGTTGAGTCAGTTTTCCCACTTCTTTCTGTCTACTTAAGCAAACATCATTGTCAACTCCAGTATAACAGTTTTTACATAACTTTGTGTTTGGTTGATCATATTCTTTGCATTGACATTATCTATATGATATACATGTTGAAAGTTGAAGCAAATGCTGAAGCTATTATCTTCCTTTGTGTTGATACAAACACTTTCATGTTGAGAATTATTGCTGCTGTGAACTAACTATTATGTTAGACTATTATATCTCTAAATGTTTTATATGTTATTCATGAAAGTTTGCACTTGTGTGATCACTTATGTTTACTCTTTATTTACTTGCTTGCAAACTATAGACCATTGGCTTGGATCACTTCATTCAGATCATGTGCATTACATTGTTATTTGATCAAAGATTGTGTTGGTAGCATGTCACTTCAAAAATTATCTGTTTTTATCGTTTACCTACTCGAGGACGAGCAGGAACTAAGCTTGGGGATGCTTGATACGTCTCAAACGTATCTATAATTTTTGATGTTCCATGCTGTATTATATCAATTGCTACATGTTTTGGTTACACTTTATATCATTTTTATGCATTTTCTGGGACTAACCTATTAACAAGATGCCACAGTGCCAGTTCCCTGTTTTCTGCTGTTTTTGGTTTCAGAAAATCTATTAAGGAAATATTCTCGGAATTGGACGAAACAAAAGACATCGTCAATAATATCACGAGGAGATCACGGAGTCCAAAGGGGAGTCGGAGCAGACCCACCAGGGGGCCACGCCACACTAGGGCGCGGCCCAGGGTGGGCCCGCGCCCCCCTATGGCGTGGTGGCCCCCCTCGGCCACCGACGCCGCCTCTTCGCCTATATATTCTCCGCGACGCGAAAACCCTATTACGGTCGATCATATTCCACGAAAAGTTCCGTCGCGGCCGTCATCGTCAATCTCAGATCGGAGGAGTTCTGAAGCTCTTCCCGGCACCCTGCCGGAGGGGAGATCATCACCGGAGGGCTCTACATCACCATGCCTGCCTCCGGAGTGATGCGTGAGTAGTCCACCCCTGGACTACGGGTCCATAGCAGTAGCTAGATGGTTGTCTCTCTACCTTGTGCCTCCATGTTTAGATCTTGTGAGCTGCCTAACATGATCAAGATCATCTTATTGTAATGCTAGATGTTGTGTTTGCTGGGATCCGATGAATATTGATACCATGTTTATTCAAGTTGTTTATCTATGTGCTCTTGATCTTGCATGCTCTCCGTTGCTAGTAGATGCTTTGGCCAAGTAGATGCTTGTGACTCCAAGAGGGGGTATTTATGCTCGATAGTGGGTTCAGTCTCTAGATATCTGGATCAGTGACAGAAAGGTCTAAGATGGTAGATGTGCTGTTGCTACTAGGGATAAAACATTGGTGCAGTGTCCAAGGGCACTTGTATTGATTACATTACACACTTTACTTCATGCAATAATCTGTTGTTAGCAACTTAATACTGAACAGGATGCGGATGCTGCCTTGAAGGTGGATTATTTAGGCATAGATGCGGTTGGAATAACGGTCTATGTACTTTGTTGTAATGCCCAACTAGATTTCATAGTAGACATCTTGGCATGTATTGCATTGTTATGCCCTCTCTATTTGTCAATTGCCCAGCTGTAATTTGTTTACCCAACATGCTAGTTATCTGTTCTGAGAGAGACACCACTAGTGAACTGTGGACCCTGGTCCAATTTCCTCATACTGTTTACACAACCTGCTGCAATCATCTGTTTCCTGTTACTTGCTGTTTTTCCTGCTGTTTTCCACACCATACGTTTAACTCTTTGTTTCTGCAAGACCGGAGAGATTGACAACCTCTCTGTTTCGTGTTGGGCAAAGTTCTGGTTTGTGTCTGTGCAGATTCCACGTTGGTGCAAGCTCCCTAGCGCCAGGGGGAGTCAACATCAACAACCTTCCGATAGATCGTCAAGTCCTACTGGATTGATAACCTTGGGTAGATTATTCAAGGGAAAACTTCTGCTGTCTACATCATAACCTTCCTCTTGGGGTTCACCAACACGTAGCCATCAGCCACCTCCGCAACGGCGGACACCCAAGGAGCACACAAGGCCTCCTGCCGCAGCACGGAAGCCGCCCGAAGCCGCTCTCACCTCAGCGCCGCCGGAGACCGCACCAAGGGAAGGGAAGAGCCGCCGCTTATTTACCCTACACGGCCACCGAGCCTTCCTCTCAGCGCCGCCGGGGCCTAAACTCACCCTATCTACAAGCCAGGAGACGAGGATCCAGATCCCCACCTTCTCCCGTCGCCGGAGCAACGGAAGAAGGCGGCGATCCAGCCTCGCTCCGGCGAGGAGACGGAACTCTGGAGTCGCCCCCTTTCGCCTCTCTCTGCACTGTAGAGATAAGGAGGGGAGGACGGTTATTCTTGATGCCTCCGAAATATTGCACTGCCTGCACATTAGATTTGTTTCGGATATCCAAAAGCATGACTTTCCAAAAGTCATAGACGGTACCTTGGCCGTCCCCTCCCCTTTGTCCCCGAGGAGAGGCGATTTTCTGAAAACTTCCCGGTCAACCCACCTCGCCGCCGCGGATCCGGCCGTTTCCTCCCCTTCGCCGGCTGCTTCGGCAGCGGGAGGGTGGGGAACGCCGGATCTCGGTGTGTAAATAGTGTAGGGTTAGCTAGGTGCTCAGCCGGAGGCGCTCTGGAGGCGGAGGCGCGGTCGGCGGTGTGTTTGGTGGCGGCGTTCTTCCCCTTCGTCGTCGTGTTCTCCGGAGCTTCGACGTGGAGCGGCCGCCTTCCTCGTGCTCGCAGCTCCTGGGAGCTGCCGTGTGCGAGTTCCCCGACCCCCAGCTGGATCCGAGGCGACGGATCCGGTGTTTCAAGATCTGGAGGAAGACGACGATGAAGCTTGGTTCGCTGACGACGGTGGCCTTCGAGGTAGGTCTTTCGAGGCCTGAGGCTGGAGACTTCCCGTTCGCTGGGGGTCTGCTCCGTTTCCAAGGTGTTGGTAGCAGCTGCGACGGCGCGTCCCCGCCAGCTTCGCCGCGCCGCCGTGGTCGGCTTGCAAGAGGGCTTGGCTGTAATTTTGCTTTATCTATGGACCTTTCTGTAATGTGGCCAAGTTAATCAAGTTCTTTCTCCCCGCTAAAAAAAAAGCATGACTTGGCATATGGCCAGGGGCGAAGCTAGAGCAGAACATCATTGGTTCAGCTCTTGGTATTGTAGTGTAATCTTCCACTAATTATCAATACCACAGAGTAATTAACAAAGTTCCGATGGATTTTATTAGGTTCATCTGAACCCAATGGTTCTATACCAGCTCCGCCACTGCTTATGACTAAGGAGGGAGGAGGAAGTAAGTTCCCACGCCATTTTGCATGCCGCGACCTTGGAGAGGTGGGCGAAGAACCAAGTCATATGTTCGTAAAAATAGAAATAGAGATGGTAGGAGTGTGCTCAACTTGAAACACTTTGGGAGTGCCCTAGTACACATACGCCATCCATGTTGTTAGATAAGTTAGTTGTTAGATACTAACTAATGTTAGTTTACGTACAGCACAAGGCTAGCTGTTGATAGCTGGCAGGTTAGGTTAGATTTACCCTAACAAATCATGTACGTATCCATTGTAACCTGGTGTATAAATATGAGGCAAGACCGTGATGGTTCAGCACGGCAAAATATCAGTTTAACTTGGTATCAGATAGGTCGATCTCATCTCCACCTTCCAGCCGCCGCTCGCCATGGGCACCATCGCAGCTGCCTCTGATGCTCTCGCCAGCGCCATCGTTCCGGCCGGGACGGCGCCAACGTGTCCATCTCCTCCATCGCGAGCCTCATCACCGTCCGCCTCACCCGGGAGAACTTCCTCCTGTGGAAGACGCAGGCTGTGCCCGCTCTCCATGCGGCGCACTTGTTCGGCTACGTCGACGGCTCCAACGTCGCTCCATCGCCGACCATCACCGCGGGCACCGGCGACGCTGCCCGCCAGGACGACAATCCGGCGTACCTCCGCTGGTACCAGCAGGACCAGCTCGTCCTCCTTGCCCTCGTCGGCTCCATGTCCGAGGACCTCCTCGGGCAGATGACGCGGCTCACGACCTCCGTGTCCGTGTGGTCCGCCTTGCACGCCATGTTCGCCTCGCAGAATCGCGCGCGGACGATGCAAATCAGGTATCAGCTATCCAATCTCAAGAAGAGTGGTCTTACTGCTACCGAGTACTTCAACAGGATGAAGTCCTTGGCCGACTCCATGGCCTCCATCGGCAAGCCACTTGGTGACGAGGAGGTGCTCGGCTACATGCTGGCCGGCCTCGGGTCGGAGTTCGAGCCGCTCGTCGCCTCCATCACCAATCGCGACGATGCCGTCAGCCTCACCAGCTTCTACGCCTACCTCATCGGCGCCGAGCTCCGTCTTCAGCAGCAGGCTGCCGTGAGCGACATCAACTCCTCCGCCAACTCTGTCGCTCGCCATCAGGATGGCAACCGCGGCCCTCCTCACGGCGGGCCCGGCCAGGGCGGCCAAGGTGGTGGCGCTCCCGTGGTGGTGCGCCGGCGGCCAAGGTGGCGGACGTGGTGGCCGCAACCGTGGCCAGCAGCAGCGCCGCGGTGGTCCGAGGTGCCAAGTCTGCTTCAAGTATGGGCACGATGCCCTCCGCTGCCGCCAACGCTTCAACCACTCCTACTAGCCGGAGGACAACCGTGAGCGCTCCGGCAACACTGCTCAAGCCGCCGCTCCCAGCTCCTACTCCGTCGACACCAACTGGCACATGGACTCCGGCGCTACTGACCACCTGACGAGCGACCTTGATCGTCTGCACGTCCACGAGCGCTACTCCGGCAAGGACACCGTCCAGGTCGCCAACGGGCAAGGTTTGCAAATTTCCCATGTTGGTCATTCATTGATTACCGGCTCCTCCAAACCTTTGCATCTTAAGAACGTATTACATGTTCCTAGACTCAGCAAGCATCTCCTTTCCGTGCACAAAATTGCCCTTGATAATGACGCTTTTGTTGAATTTCATCCGTTTCATTTTCTTGTTAAGGATCGAGCCACGGGGAAGGTTCTTCTTCGCGGTAATTGCCATGATGGTCTCTACCCGGTGCCAAGCTCCACCTCTTCCGTGTTAGCGTTTCATCGTCATGATCTCTCCGGTGCCAAGGTCTCTTCCGATCGGTGGCATCAGAGGCTCGGTCATCCATCCAAAAGCGTCGTCGAGTCAGTCCTTAGGACAAATAAAATAGCTTGTGCACCTTCGAGTGATTTATCTATTTGTGATGCTTGTCAACGTGCCAAAGTGCATCAATTACCTTTCGATCGTTCCACTCATGTAACTCATAGCCCCCTTGAACTTATTCATTCGGATGTTTGGGGCCCCGCTATTACTTCTGTAAGCGGTTTTAAATATTATGTGAGTTTCCTAGACGATTTTAGTCGTTTTACTTGGATCTATTTGCTTAAGCAAAAATCTGAAGTCGAGCAAGCTTTTTATTCCTTCCAAAAACATGTCGAGCGTTTATTTAACTCCAAAATCCTTACTGTCCAGTCGGATTGGGGCGGCGAGTATCATCGTCTTAATAGGTATTTTCGTGATGAAGGCATACTTCATCGAGTCTCATGTCCACATACCTCCCAACAGAATGGCATCACAGAACGTAAGCATAGGCACATCGTTGAAACAGGCATAGCTCTTCTTGCTCATTCCTCTCTTCCTGTTCGATTTTGGGATGAAGCTTTTCTCACTGCCGTCTATCTTATTAATCGCATGCCTACTCGCACACTGAAAAATGACTCACCACTTTTTCGTCTTTTTCATGAACAACCGGATTACACCTTCCTTCGATCCTTCGGGAGTGTGTGTTGGCCGAATTTACGACCATATAATAATCGAAAGCTTGCGTTTCGCTCTCGGCAATGTGTTTTCCTAGGCTATAGCTACATGCACAAAGGGTACAAGTGTCTCGATAGGTCTACGGGCCGCATCTATATTTCGCGCGATGTCGTTTTTGACGAAACCGTGTATCCTTTTGCCGCCGACTCTTCTTCGGTCCTAGCTCCCAACTCGACGCCATCTCATTTTCCACTCTCTGAGCCGGTACTTTATGATGATCGCGTGCGAAATTATAACCTAACCCTGTTGGAGCCTAATCCTGCTTCGAGTGTTTCTGCTCCTGTTTCAGGTTCTGGGAGTCCCGTCGTGGCTCCTCCTGCACGATCACGTGCACCTGCTCTGGAGATGGACGTGCTGCATGCACCCCCGTCCAGAGGCCATGCAAGCAGGTCGGCCTCGCCAGCCCATCCCACGCCGTCGGCCTCGGCTGGGCCCGGTTCGCCCCGGTCAGCGACCAGCTCGCCCGCACAAGCTGGACCGAGCAGCTCTCCTCTGCCAGATGGGCCGGATTTGGCCCGCCAGTCGGCTGACGAGGTCACGAGCGCACGAACGCTCGTCTTCTCTCCATCGACGGATGCGTCTTCGCCGCCATCAGCTCCGGCGGCCTCGCCAACACCCTCACCGCCCCCGGCACCGCGGCCGCGCCACCATCGCGTCCAGTCACGCGTCTCCGCAACAACATCACATGCCCGCTAGTGCCTAAGGATGGCACGGTGCGGTACGATCCGCGTCGCCGCGCCTTCCTTGCCGAGCCATCCTCGTACCGCACGGCGCTTGCGGACTCCAACTGGCGCTCGGCTATGGAGGCGGAGGTCCAGGCGTTGCATGAGAACGCGACATGGACCCTTGTGCCCCGTCCGCCCGGGCAGAACATCATCGGATGCAAATGGGTGTACAAGTTGAAGCAACACGCAGATGGCTCCATCGACAAGTATAAAGCGCGTTTGGTCGCTCGCGGTTTCACGCAGCAGTACGGCATCGACTACGTCGACACGTTCAGCCCCGTTGTCAAGCTGGCGACAGTGCGGCTGGTGCTCTCGCTTGCTATCTCTCGAGACTGGCATCTTCGACAAGTCGACATCAGCAATGCTTTCCTCCACGGTGTTTTGGAGGAGACCGCCTACATGCAGCAGCCACCGGATTTCAGGATCCTCACCGTCCTGATTATGTTTGCAAGCTTCAGAAGGCGTTATATGGGTTGAAGCAATCTCCTCGTGCATGGTACTCTCGATTGAGTGAGCGTCTTCATCAGCTCGGCTTCACTCCTTCTGCTGCAGACACGTCCCTCTTCATCTTCTGTCGGGATGGAGTCACGATCTACATGCTTGTTTATGTGGATGATATTGTCATTGCTAGCTCCACTTCTAGTGCTGCGGAGTACCTCCTCCAACAACTCCAGCTCTCCTTTCCTGTCAAGGATCTCGGACCCCTTCACTATTTTCTTGGCATTGAGGTGACTCGCAATTCAGGGGGAATCAGCCTTTGTCAGCAGAAGTACGCAGTCGATCTTCTGCGTCGTACTCGCATGGAGAATTGCAAGTCTGTCACAACGCCTATGGGCCCTCAGGAGAAGCTGTCTCGCGAGCATGGAAGATCTCTTGGTGATGATGATGCGTTCCAATATCGCAG
This sequence comes from Poa pratensis, assembly GCA_947311845.1. Classification (NCBI taxonomy): domain Eukaryota; kingdom Viridiplantae; phylum Streptophyta; class Magnoliopsida; order Poales; family Poaceae; genus Poa; species Poa pratensis. The sequence goes on from CAMZMU010000041.1 coordinate 106,542,714, forward strand.
CACCGTAGGGGCACTACAGTATTTAACCCTTACACGCTCTGATATTTCATTTGCGGTGAACAAAGTCTGTCAGTTCTTGTCGACGCCAACAGATGTTCACTGGGATGCGGTGAAGAGAATTCTGCGCTATATTAAGGGCACGGTTGCTACTGGATTGAGCATTCGCAAGTCCGCCTCCACACTTATCAGCGTGTTCACTGATGCAGACCGGGCGGGTTGCCCTGATGATAGGCGATCCACTGGAGGTTTTGTGGTCTTCTTTGGGCCTAACCTCATTTCTTGGAGTGCTCGGAAGCAGCCAACGGTGTCTCGTTCTTCTACGGAAGCGGAGTACAAAGCGCTGGCTAATGGGACTGCCAAAGCTACATGGCTGCAGTCTTTGCTCAAGGAGTTAGATGTTGCACAACCACGGCCACCGTATTGTGGTGTGACAATTTGGGCGCCACTTATTTGACAGCCAATCCGGTGTTTCATGCTCGCACTAAACACATTGAGGTTGACTTTCATTTCGTTCGGGAGAAGGTGGCGCTTGGAGCACTAGAGGTTCGGTTTGTGTCTTCCGCTGATCAGATAGCCGATGCATTCACAAAGCCAGTAACCAAGCAGATGCTTCAGAAGCTTCGTACCAATCTCAACCTCATTACAGTAGGTTCAGATTGAGGGGGAATGTTAGATAAGTTAGTTGTTAGATACTAACTAATGTTAGTTTACGTACAGCACAAGGCTAGCTGTTGATAGCTGGCAGGTTAGGTTAGATTTACCCTAACAAATCATGTACGTATCCATTGTAACCTGGTGTATAAATATGAGGCAAGACCGTGATGGTTCAGCACGGCAAAATATCAGTTTAAACTCATGTGTCTGCACAAATTGTCCGGACTCCACTCTAAAAGTGTATCTGATGCCCTTCTACGTGAATTTTGGATGATCATCAACAATATCATTAAGCAACTAGTACGCTTATGCAGTATACACATGAATTTAGTCCAACAGCAGGATTGGCTTAACCACTGGCACCATGATCCACTGCATTCAAGCAAATCCACACGGATCAAGTAGAGCTGGTTCAAACGATGTATTCCAAAGAATAAGATCTCTGAAGAACAATCAACAACGTGGACCCACATTTTATTCTACGTTCTTCATGTGTCACCTATGGAACATTCCTTCATATACACTTAATGAAATTATTAGTCCACAGACGTTTTACGGTGCATCAACGCAATGTCGGCCATTCAAGCGAGGCGATCCGACGGTGCAGATCCAAAATACTACGCCTAATTTCTGGTAGTACCTTTGAGTCCGAGGGGCAGTTCAGGCAATACACTTACAAAAATGGGCAAACCGATCGTAGTGGGAATCATATCCTGGGTCAGCGAGGTCGTGGCTGCGCTGCGCATGGACGATCCAGAATCTCTTCTTCTACGAGAGCACCGACATCCTGATGTTCACATGCATCGTTAGCTCTCTCGTTTCTCACTGTCGTTCTGTTGCCGGCAAGCTCGACTTCCGTTCGTTCTCCGGCGACGTCGTCGTGAACTGCACCCTGTCCGCTGTCTCATCGCCCGTCAAGTTCGTGGAGGCCGAGTTCTACGACGGCGCCAACCGCCGACGACGAGCACGACAGGAGGCCTTCGCGTGGCCGTTCCCGGTCCTTGACGACGAAGGGAAGCTTCCGGCGCCGTTGCTCGCCGTGCAGATTACCAGGCCCGCTGGCGACGGCGGCGGCATATGGTGGCGGTGGACGTGTACGTCGAAGTGGTAGTGGTGATGGACTCCTGCGCGGGCTTCGGCTTTGGGATATACAACGATCACAAGCTACACTAGGATGAGAACGTTTGATGTTTGGAAGATACATTTCTGTGCCGGCGAGCGTACACCAGGTGCCGCTGGTTTTGAATGTTGGCAGAGCTCGTGGTAAGTTATTTGCGTCAAGTGCCTGTTGAAAAAGATGCTTAATTACGGGAAGAAGACGTTTTTATCCCTGGGCCTAAAACTGGCCCAATTAATTTCAGTCATCGGATGAGACATATACTACACTTAAAAATGTGTAGTATGATGCACCGTAAAATATGCCATAAAGAATTGTCACTTAGCACAGTTATGCATGGGGAGTACATTAACTTGTAGCCTTTGCATCATATCAACTTTGACAATAGTAAAGAACATGGATGATTGGAGCGGTTAACAAGTTGACGAAACCCCATATTGTAGCTTTTAAAGATCCAGTGTAAGAACAAGATAGTCATCGGCGAATAAGAGTCGGGAAATTTTGAACCACGGAATGAATTCCCACCCCTCATACCTCTGGAGAGAACATCTAACGAAACTGGAAAGCCCTTTAGAGCAAGAAGGAAAAAAATTATGGGGAAATAGGATTGCCCTGTGTGACTCCATTGTTGGATAAAACATCTTAAGAGAGATTCTCCATTCACTTTACATGAAGAGCTAATTGTCTCCACACACTTCATGGTCAGATCAACCCAAGCATTAGCGAAGCCATGTTTGAACATGATCCCCTCGGCTAGCCCCACTCCACACAATCATAGTCCTTGGCCATGTACATAATTTTGTGGCCCCAATTTTTCTTTCGTTATCAAATAATGAATGCAATCATGTGGGTTTACCACATTGTCGGATATAGATATATCCAACACAAAAACACTTTGTTCCTCGTTGATGATTTTTAAGTACAAGGCAAAGCCGATTAATGAGAACTTTTGAGCCGAGTTTGTAGATCACGGTGCAAAGGGCTATCGGCTCGAATTATGATATAACTTGGAGATGCTTCACTTTGCAATCATCATCAAGATAGTTTTGTTGATTTAAATAGCCATGAGCCCCGCCCCCCCCCCCCCCCCCCCCCAAATGAGGCACAATATAAGAAACCACACCTTCCCCCAAGTCCCGGTGCGTTTGAAAGAATCAACCGTTAAACCATCAGGCCTTAGATAAACAAAATGGTACAACATTGTGAACATTTTATAGACATATGTAGACTTATTTGTAAATTTGTCTAAGATTACCACTCATATCGGTCAATAGTTTTTACACTGGAGGAACAATATTATTAACAAGGCGGAGATTTTTCGGAAATTAGTTAATCCCGGTTGACGCCACGTTTCATACGTGAATGTGTTGTGCGCGTATAAAGTGCACTCTTCTTCCTCTTGCCCTCTTCCATTGATTTGTTGATTTGAAGAAAGTTGTGTAAAAAAAGCCTTTGGCACGATCCACGATCAATCTCTATGTCAGGTGTTCGTATTTAATTTTCAAGTCCTAGGAATCAAACTATCCCTGACCCTAGGGGACTGCACCCTTCCCTTTTCTTTTCCTTTGCTTCATTCAAGTCAAGGGCAAAGTGCTTATTGTTTGCATATGTAACTGGTGTTGGGGTTCCCTTCCCCTCTAGAAGGGCCAATCTTCTATCCTCTTTCCTAAATTATTCTCTTTTTGTCTCCTTTCTTGGGATCATATCATATCCCAAATCTCTCATCAGCAGAAGGGAGTTCCACTGGGGCGAATATTCGTTTCAAGTTCTTGCCCCGTGCCTTCTTGTTTGTCAATCAGCAATCAAGACTCGTTATGCTGCACCGGGAGACCGACTGCTGGTTACTCCCTCCAGTTCAGTTTATAGGGTTTGCGCGTCAATTTAACTAACGTAATACAAGTCATATTTTATAAAAAAATCATTATACACTTTAGAGATATATTTTCAAATGGTATATTTGTTTTATTATATAATTTATTTATATCACTCTTGTAAAATTGACGATATATGGATACGGGTGAGCTATAAACATGCGTCCAGCCCAACACTCGAACCCCCAATTTAATTCGCTCGAAACGGCCACCTAACGTACGAATTGGTGCCAAGCTAGCCCAAGCTGATCTCCAGTCAGCGGCGGGCGGGGGCGGGAGCGTCCAAGGCGCCGGGCGTCATCGTCGACACGTACCACGCATGCACGGGCATGCACCCGGTTCATGCACGGCGCCGCGCCCTGCTGGCCTTCTTCAGGTCTTCACCAACCACGGCCCCATGGCCTCGCCGGCTATAAATCGCAGCAGCTAGCAAGTACATCTCCATCGCCCGGACACACGCTGGCTGAGAAGGTATAGCTAGCTAGCTACGTTAGCGTCGCTAATTCATCAGGATGAAGTTGATGATGGCCGCCGTCGTGGCCCTCGCCGCCCTCGTGGCGATCGCCGCAGCCGCCCCCGAGAGCGTCGAGGCCGTGTCGGCGGCGGCGTGCAACCCGTCGCAGCTGACGCCGTGCGCGGGGCCGGTGCTGTTCGGCAGGGCGGTGCCGCCGGCTTGCTGCGGCGCGCTGCGGGGGCAGATGGGGTGCCTGTGCGGGTACGCACGCAGCCCCAACTACGGCGCCTACATCCGCAGCCCCAACGCCCGGCGCCTCTTCGACGTCTGCCGCATCCCCATGCCACGATGCGGCTGACGAGCGACCCGTGTATGTGCAGCTTGCGACGTGCGTGCGTGTGATGGATCGTAGTACTCCCTAGTTATGTAGCCACAGACACATGCTCGACAGTCTACTTGCTGTCTTATGGCCAAAAAATCAGCTTGCTGCGATCTTATGTAGCCACAGACGTGCGTGCGTTCCGAGACAGCCTCCCTGTTTATTTTGTTCGAGGTGCGATCTTATGGCCAAAAAATCAGCTTGCTGCACAGACTGACGAACTGAAAGAGCCGCTGGCTCAACTAACTGACCAACTGATAGTTCCATAATTTCTGCATAAACCAAGGAGTATATATCATTGGTTTATGCAGCCATCAGGCAAACACTGATGCACATCACAGATTAACACCTCAGTAATCTGCAAGTTGGAAAGGGTTGCAACCCCAGAAATATGGCGAGCAACAGAAGCTGCAACAACTATCTAGTCCATCAGGGAAGTATGTGCAATTGCATATACAAGTTGAATCACATACAATTGCACGGAAATAACTAAGCGAGGAGATTGTTCCTGTTTCTTTTTATCATCAGGGGAACGACTAGAAAATTGCAGATTACTGAACTTGCAGAAAACGGCTAGAAACTTGTACGTAGTAGTTAACAATCATCACATGATTCATAATGTTGCAGGTGCAGTTAAGTAGAGATCCCTGGCCAAGATTTTTCATAACAGAACTAAACGTGAGGACACATACTGTCCTGCAAGTAAATATAGCATGCATGCTGCGCTACGACGATCAGTACATGCTGGCAGTACTACTGGAATGTTCTACCGCGAATACAAAGTTTGAACAACTCTCAGAATTTCCCTCAACTGCCCCAAAACGAGATACAGTAAGTTCATCAGCAAACTCGAAGAAACCCAGACTGATCTTCAGATTTTATCCGAAATGAGACTTCAGCAAACTACCTTCTTGGTTAATTATAGCACCCCCATCTTTTAGTTATAAGAACCTGCAAATTAAAACAGAAACATCACGGGCATTAAATAAGTATATGAAGAGTGACTGAGTGAGTGATTTAAGAACAAAAATATCCGAATTAACAGAAACACTAATAGTCCATCTTTGTCCCCCAAATTGGAAGGAAATAAACAGAGAGCTAGCATCTGACATAAAATGTTTATTATATATATATATATATCTATGTTATTTGCAGCATATAATTGCACAATGATCACTTCTCAAGAAATATCAAGCTTCAGTTTCAAACTTGACTGGTTGGTAATAATACTTCAGGAAAAAGGAAATACAATTGGTCATCGTAGTGACATCCTTTGGTTTTCTACACTATGGCTTGCCAATTATGTAAATTTTCAGGTAATCATGCCTGCTAGTTCAGAAAACACTCATACAAGTTGATGAAAGGTCCATGCTAAAAACATCATCTGATAAATTTCAGCGGCCTGGCAAGTTCGCTGACACAATTCTATACGAGTAGAAGAGCAAGTTCAGGCTGCAAGCTTCAACAAAACTAACAAGGTAATTATTGAATACTTGCAGCCACAATTCTAAACTTCTGCCACGTTTACTAGGCACTTCGCAGACGCTTTCAGCTGTCCAATGCCTCCTGCGTCTTGTTCTGGCTCCTTAATTTTCCCAGATCATTATTTTAGTTTCTGTGGGACAATCTGAATCTGGTAGGTACGCTTTGATTCAAGGACCAGAAGGCTAGTAGGTCCAAGGTTACGGTTATAACTTACGACTAGCAGGATGCAGTTTCATATGAACACTAGCATTTAAGAGTATGCTTTAACGATCTTTACTATTAAATGGGAGTTCAACGTACGTTCGTACCCCCTCTCCGTTTTCTGCCTCTATTTTCTGCCATCGCTAATCAACGTACGTTCGTAAGGCCCATCTGGCTCCGGCCCATCGCTGCGTCAATCAGCCATAATCGCTCCACATTAATACTTGCCAAATCCACGTACCCACAATTAAAACTTGCGAAATCAATGGTACGCTTTCCAAATTATCAAAGAAATCAAACACTTGCCAAACCAGCCACAATTTCAAAAAAAAGAACCGGACGCGATTTGCCTCTCCGGCGGCCGGAAAGCCTGCTGATCATCATCAGCTGCAGCACCTCTTCTCTTCGGATGCGATTTGCCAAGCAGTACCGCGCTTGGACTTCCTGAGCTGATCAGAATCAGTTGCAGCACCAGTTCTTCCGGCCGCTCGTCGCGATTTGCCTAGCCGGCGGCCGGACAGCCTGCTGATCATCATCAGCTGCAGCACCTCTTCCTGCTGATCATTCGTCGCGATTTGCCAAGCAGACGGACGGAAAGCCTGCTGTTTACAGGTACATAGCTGCACAGGTACATAGCAGCACTACTTTACTAAAACAGGTATAGAAGGGGTGTGTAGGGTTTAGGTAAACAAGTATGGAAATTGTCGTTGCCCACTGCCTCTAGAAGTTTGTATCTCAGAGGCTTTTCTTGAGTATTCTCTCCATCTCCTAGCAGCTTTTGCCGGGTCGCTCTCTCCTCTGCTTCTTCACCTGACAGTATCAAGGAATAGCAATCAGATTTGGCAATCTTTACTATTAAATGGGAGTTCAACGTACGTTCGTACCCCCTCTCCGTTTTCTGCCTCTATTTTCTGCCATCGCTAATCAACGTACGTTCGTAAGGCCCATCTGGCTCCGGCCCATCGCTGCGTCAATCAGCCATAATCGCTCCACATTAATACTTGCCAAATCCACGTACCCACAATTAAAACTTGCGAAATCAATGGTACGCTTTCCAAATTATCAAAGAAATCAAACACTTGCCAAACCAGCCACAATTTCAAAAAAAAGAACCGGACGCGATTTGCCTCTCCGGCGGCCGGAAAGCCTGCTGATCATCATCAGCTGCAGCACCTCTTCTCTTCGGATGCGATTTGCCAAGCAGTACCGCGCTTGGACTTCCTGAGCTGATCAGAATCAGTTGCAGCACCAGTTCTTCCGGCCGCTCGTCGCGATTTGCCTAGCCGGCGGCCGGACAGCCTGCTGATCATCATCAGCTGCAGCACCTCTTCCTGCTGATCATTCGTCGCGATTTGCCAAGCAGACGGACGGAAAGCCTGCTGTTTACAGGTACATAGCTGCACAGGTACATAGCAGCACTACTTTACTAAAACAGGTATAGAAGGGGTGTGTAGGGTTTAGGTAAACAAGTATGGAAATTGTCGTTGCCCACTGCCTCTAGAAGTTTGTATCTCAGAGGCTTTTCTTGAGTATTCTCTCCATCTCCTAGCAGCTTTTGCCGGGTCGCTCTCTCCTCTGCTTCTTCACCTGACAGTATCAAGGAATAGCAATCAGATTTGGCAATCTTTACTATTAAATGGGAGTTCAACGTACGTTCGTACCCCCTCTCCGTTTTCTGCCTCTATTTTCTGCCATCGCTAATCAACGTACGTTCGTAAGGCCCATCTGGCTCCGGCCCATCGCTGCGTCAATCAGCCATAATCGCTCCACATTAATACTTGCCAAATCCACGTACCCACAATTAAAACTTGCGAAATCAATGGTACGCTTTCCAAATTATCAAAGAAATCAAACACTTGCCAAACCAGCCACAATTTCAAAAAAAAGAACCGGACGCGATTTGCCTCTCCGGCGGCCGGAAAGCCTGCTGATCATCATCAGCTGCAGCACCTCTTCTCTTCGGATGCGATTTGCCAAGCAGTACCGCGCTTGGACTTCCTGAGCTGATCAGAATCAGTTGCAGCACCAGTTCTTCCGGCCGCTCGTCGCGATTTGCCTAGCCGGCGGCCGGACAGCCTGCTGATCATCATCAGCTGCAGCACCTCTTCCTGCTGATCATTCGTCGCGATTTGCCAAGCAGACGGACGGAAAGCCTGCTGTTTACAGGTACATAGCTGCACAGGTACATAGCAGCACTACTTTACTAAAACAGGTATAGAAGGGGTGTGTAGGGTTTAGGTAAACAAGTATGGAAATTGTCGTTGCCCACTGCCTCTAGAAGTTTGTATCTCAGAGGCTTTTCTTGAGTATTCTCTCCATCTCCTAGCAGCTTTTGCCGGGTCGCTCTCTCCTCTGCTTCTTCACCTGACAGTATCAAGGAATAGCAATCAGATTTGGCAATCTTTACTATTAAATGGGAGTTCAACGTACGTTCGTACCCCCTCTCCGTTTTCTGCCTCTATTTTCTGCCATCGCTAATCAACGTACGTTCGTAAGGCCCATCTGGCTCCGGCCCATCGCTGCGTCAATCAGCCATAATCGCTCCACATTAATACTTGCCAAATCCACGTACCCACAATTAAAACTTGCGAAATCAATGGTACGCTTTCCAAATTATCAAAGAAATCAAACACTTGCCAAACCAGCCACAATTTCAAAAAAAAGAACCGGACGCGATTTGCCTCTCCGGCGGCCGGAAAGCCTGCTGATCATCATCAGCTGCAGCACCTCTTCTCTTCGGATGCGATTTGCCAAGCAGTACCGCGCTTGGACTTCCTGAGCTGGTCAGAATCAGTTGCAGCACCAGTTCTTCCGGCCGCTCGTCGCGATTTGCCTAGCCGGCGGCCGGACAGCCTGCTGATCATCATCAGCTGCAGCACCTCTTCCTGCTGATCATTCGTCGCGATTTGCCAAGCAGACGGACGGAAAGCCTGCTGTTTACAGGTACATAGCTGCACAGGTACATAGCAGCACTACTTTACTAAAACAGGTATAGAAGGGGTGTGTAGGGTTTAGGTAAACAAGTATGGAAATTGTCGTTGCCCACTGCCTCTAGAAGTTTGTATCTCAGAGGCTTTTCTTGAGTATTCTCTCCATCTCCTAGCAGCTTTTGCCGGGTCGCTCTCTCCTCTGCTTCTTCACCTGACAGTATCAAGGAATAGCAATCAGATTTGGCAATGTATTAATCGATTGACAGGTATAACACACACATTTTTTTCGAAACTTCACTTTACAGAAGGAAAGAGATGCAAATTTCCGACAGTCCAAAAGGTATCACGAGCATAATATGCTATCTATAGACTATAGTAGCATTACCATTACCTTGGTAGCGCGCTTCATTTCAATTCTCAAGGGCATATAGCATTATAAAGATGAACATCAATGGAAGGAACTTATGCCAGCACTTTTGTTTGTCTCTTTTCCCAATGTGCAGTTGGCTGCCAAATACAAAACATTTAGTAACAAGACAACAGCATATTCAAGCATCCAAATGCAATACATAGGACCTTTAGGTTCAGAAAAGAACTAAATTACATTTTTACATTTTTTGGAGCAAACTTGAAATCATCATTAGTATACTGAAAATAGCAATTGTCTGAAATAAAAAATCAGGACGAACACATGAAATTTCTAGAACAGGGGCAGCAGCACTACTTTACTACACAACAATGTGACCATCGGTTTCTCCCGCGCTTGGACTTCCTGAGCTTGTACCTGCACACGAAAAATTAATTTTGTAGTTTTCTAACTATTACTTTTGTAACTACTTCTCATGTTATGTCTGTTCATTTCTTATTATCAACAGACGGGAGAAGGAGAAGTGTTGCATATGTCATCGTCAAATCCTACTGGGGTACGGGCTCCATTCCAAGACATAACCAACAGCACCAATTCAGGTAAACATATCACCATCTTTACCTACTGGGACCTTGTATATCCTAAATTTTTTGCCTCGCAGGACAAAGACCAGATCCAAAAGAATTGAAGAGACAAAGGGAACGGGAGAGATATGCACGTAAAAAGTCTGAGCAAAACATAACCAACAGCAACAATTCAGGTAAAGATATCACCATCGTTTACCGACTACGACCTTGTATATCCTAATTTTTTTGGCCTCCCAGGACAAAGACCAGATCCAAAAGAGTTGAAAAGACAAAGGGAACGGGAGAGATATGCAAGGAAAAAGCGTGAGGCCAATCAACTCAATGTAGAACAGAACACACCGGGGGCCATGTCTCTCGGTACGTCCATTATTTACGTCTATCCAATATGATGCACTAACAAAAGCATTATGATGCGCCTCACGGATTCTTCATCTCAGGATTTCACACCACTGAGGATGCTACTGGGCAATCAGCTCTCACCCAGCGGGGATACACTCCCACTACAGAAGGTGAGGTTTGCTACCTTAAATGGAATAATAATTTGCTTACTACTACTGATCGTACGTAACTGGTGATGTAGGCATACCTACTGTTCTAATGCCGTCCGGAGAGACTACCTTTGATGGATCATCCTCATTTCGATCACCTCTGTGTGCCTCTTCCAATAAGGAAAATTGGAATAATGGTGAAGCTAATAGTTTTGGGTCTATGCATGGACGTGGTTTACAAATGCCAGTTCGAGATTTTAGTAGTTTGGGTAATGAGGGACACCTGTTGTTTACATCTTAAATAGGAATCGTACCTCATGTAGTTCACTAAAACCTTTTGCAGACATAACCAATGTTGGTCTGCAGTCATGTGCATCCCCATTCCGCTCTCCTTATGAAGCTACAAATGTTTTACATACACCGGAGAATCAGAAATCCAACATGTGGATTTCTGATTATGAGATACGTGCCCATAAAGGGAAAGAAGGTTTGTATTTGCCAATTGTAATTCACATAAATGGAAAGAAGGTTTATGTCTGTGGATTATAATATGTTTTCTAAAATACTTACACAGTGATCAATCCTGGAGATAAATCACCATTGGTATCAGGCACAGAAGGACAGGGTGCACTGTCCATAGATGGAACAATCAACCCAGCTTCCAGGAATGATATATCCTCCTCTGATGATGATCTTTCTATACAAATGGCATCTTCACTCGCTCTTGGAAGCACTCTCACAAGTACGATTGCCACGGATCATGCAGAACATTCAAATGGTATCACCGTTCACACAATTTAATATACCAACACAAGGTAATAATTGTGTAAACGTTATCATATTACTTATGAGCTGCCTTTTGTGTTATTTATGAAGCTCAAAGACGCTCCGATCTTGTCAATCTTGATAATAATCAAGGAACTGTTGATAAGACACAAGTTCGACGCAAAAAGATCTTAAGTCTCGAGCAGAGGGAGGCGAAAAACGCGCGGAGACGAGCAGCATATAGGAAAAAAAAGGAAGATCAAGCAAACAACTTAACAACCAAGCAATGGATGATATAAACACTCTTAAAAATCAAAAGAGACGACAAAAAGATCAGAAACACCGAGATATGTTAACACAGGATCAGAGAGAAAAAAGGTCCGCGGAACGAAGATTGCTCCGAAGCAGCATGACACCCGATGATGAGCAAAGGTTTCTAGCTCGGCAAAGGGCAAACTACGAGACTAGGCGGAAGACACTGTGCGCTGCATCCATTGCAATGCCATGTCCAATGTTTAGTGCAGACACATCACCTGCCGCTTCACCTCACGGCTCACCCGTGGCAAGCAGGCGTAACTACAGCTCAGGAAGCGACGGTACTAATCTCATTTATACTCCACTTGGTTACAGACTCATTAGTTAATTACTTTAACTTACCGATGCCCCAATAATGATGCAGGTGAATACCTTACTAGGACCTTGGGCGATACCATTGAGCAGAGGCCAGAGACCAGAGCTCAGCGAAGGTCTCGAGAGCGAGCTCATAAAGAATTTGTTGCAACAGAAGAGAGACGAGAGAATAGTGCAATACTAAGAGCAAGTAGGCAAGCCGTACCACGCGGTGAGAGGCATGCACAACTACAACGGTCAAATGCTCGCTTCGCGACGCCTGCCACACCTTCGCACCCAGACTCTACTTCTCCGACCACGCAAGACTACACCATCGGGACTGACGGTAACACTCCAGTATTCCACATCTTCTTATGTACGGACCTTAGTAGTAATGATGATCACTTACCAACTCAAATATTACAAAGGTGAAATGGAGGCGATGCTTAGCAGGCTCATGGAGGATAATCCCCACCCTGCGGACCTCATGGATGATGAATATTTCGGATTTGACGGTGACGGTACTACTCCACGCCTATCAATATCTATGAGTATTGCTTATGAGTGGACTATAACTCATAAGTTTCATCGCAGATAATGACGATGATGGCATCTACCTGGATGAATCAGATGATTCATTCTCCTCGGATGCTACGGACAATGATCCTTTTGAGTATGTTTACTCTAACCTACCAGACAGCACACACATCCTGAAGCATGCCGTGGACTGTGAAATATGCAAGGCCAAGAGATTCGAGTATGAAACCGACGGTTTCTGCTGTCGGAACGGGGACACCAAGTTGCTCGAACCGGAGCCTATACCAGAACTGATGAGGCTCTGGTCTACATCCGATGCAGACTCCCGGCATTTTCGTGAGAGCATCCGGTTCTTCAACGGCCACTTCTCCTTCACAACCCTTGGTGTCACCCTCGACAGCAAGTACACGAACATGAGGTCAGGGACATACACGTTCCGGGCGCAGGGCAACATGTACCATAACGTGCACTCCTTCGGGCCCGACTCGCGTCCGGAACATCTACAACTGTACTTCTACGATGATGACCCTAGCCTAATCCATCGTGCCCGTTGACCGAGAATTTGGATCAGACTGTCGTCAATAAGTTAGTGGAAATCCTTAAAGAAAACCTTACTCCCAACAGTTTAGGAGTCTAGGAGCTCACAGGGAAAACCTAGACGAGTACCGGATAGAACTGAACACCGACCAAAAGCTAGATCAGAGGAGATATAACAAACCTGTCTCGTCCGAGGTGGCTGCTATTTGGGTAGAGGGCAGCAACCTAGCAAGGAGGTTCGAGCGCAGCATCACCCTACATGGTAACGACAACAAAAGATACGGTATCCAGTCCACACAGGGCTGCTATGACCCGCTCTCGTACCCCCTCTTTTTCCCAAATGGGGAGCTCGGTTGGCATCCAAATATCCCGAAACGTAAGGTGTCTTGGGAACTTGCGCAGCAGCCAAGAGCTAATCGTAGCGATGCAGGTTCGCCTCTTGCATTCCATATGCTTTTATCTGTGTTTCCTATCATTACGTAAGTTGCCTTATTTTTTGCGTTCTCGCCTTTCCACAGAGGGAAATAGCCGGTTGTGCGTCTCAGTGAGGGACTACTACTGCTACAGGCTACAGACGCGTCCTGCGATATTTAACCCTATTCTGCATGGAGGACGATTGTTCCAGCAGTTCGCGGTCGACATGTACATCAAGATTGAGGGTTGCAGGTTGAACTGGGTAAGGGAGCACCAGCCGGAGATACGTGCTGATCTATATAAAGGAATTGTTGATAGCATCACTGCAGGAGAATCTCGAGGGAGCAAAGTTGGCGTAAGGACGGTGCTTCCTTGGTCATTCCAGGGGGGCTATCGAGACATGAAGCGGAGGCATATGGACGCCATGGCATTGGTTCAAACATACGGCAAGCCAGACATCTTCTTGACAATGACTTGCAACCCGAATTGGCCGGAGATACTTGACGAGTTGTATCCTGGTCAGACCCCGCAAGACCGACCAGATCTTGTTGCACGTGTGTTTAGAGCCAAGCTGGAGGCGATGAAAGAGATGCTCCTCAAGAAACACATCCTTGGTGTTGTGACAGCACATGTATATGTCGTTGAATTCCAGAAGAGAGGCCTCCCGCATGCTCACTTTCTTTTGATCATGGACTCAACACATAAGCTTCTTGTGCCAGAGCAATACGACCGACTCATATCTGCTGAGCTCCCTGACAAGCATAAGTACCCGGAGCTCTATGCCATGGTTGTAAAGCATATGATGCACGGCCCGTGCGGTGTTCTCAAGCCCAACAACGTCTGCATGCAAGATGGGGTGTGCAAGTGCAGATACCCCCGACCGTTCAACGATAGCACCGTGCAAGGAAAGGACTCCTACCCTGTTTATCGTAGACGTAAGAACGGTCCTCAAGTGAAGGTCCGTGGTCAGACTCTGGACAATAGATGGGTTGTGCCTTACAACCCTCACCTTCTGCGGATGTTTAACTGCCACATCAATGTTGAGGTGTGCTCCAGCATCAAGGCCGTCAAGTACCTTTATAAGTACATATACAAGGGCCATGATAAAGCGTCGTTCAACATCGATCAGCCTGACAGCGATGGTAACATAGACGAGATCAAGAGATACATTGACGCGAGGTGGGTTACTCCACCAGAGGCGATGTGGAGGATATTTGGCTTCAAGCTCTGTGAGAACTCCCCCTCGGTGCTACAGCTGCCACTTCATCTCCCAAATATGCACAGGGTCACGTTCAATGCAGCAGAGGACCTGAATGACGTCGTAGCCCGAGAGAATGTGTCGAGGTCCATGCTGACGGAGTATTTTGTGGCCAACCAGAATCATGAGTGGGCTCGAGGTATTTTGTACAGAGATTTTCCAGGGAGTTTCACATGGCAACCATCAAAATACTGGAAACCAAGGCAGCAACGTCATCAAGTAGGTCGAATTGTGTCAGCACATCCAGCTGAGGGGGAGCGATATTTTTTGAGGGTGCTGCTAAACCACGTGTCAGGATCGACGTCCTTCGAAGATCTGAAAACCGTAGATGGTGTCTTGTGTGGTAGCTTTCGCGAGTCTGCTGAGAGGAGAGGACTCATCGAGGCTGACAACACGCTCGACGAGTGTCTGACCGAGTCTGAGCAGTTCGCGATGCCAGCTTCGCTCAGGAGGCTCTTCGCAACAATCCTGGTATTCTGTGAGCCTGGCGACGTGCGAGGTTTGTGGGATAGGCACCTAGAGGCAATGTCTGATGACTACCGGCGACAACACACATGCCCGAACGCAGTTGAGCAGATGGTGTTGCTAGATATCAGTGCCATATTGCAATCCATGGGAAAAGACATACGAACTTTCCCTTACCTGACATGGACGAGGCGTATGACAACACTGGAGGCGAGCCTAGGGAGATCATCGAAGAGACCAACATCGAGGTTGACCCAAGTGATGCTAATCTAGCGTCTTCGTTAAATGAAGAGCAGAGGCGTGCCTATGATGAAATATTGTTGGCGGTTGACAGTGCTGAAGGAGGTGTCTTCTTTGTCGATGGCCCTGGAGGCACGGGGAAGACCTTTTTGTACAAGGCGCTCCTTGCTACAGTTCGAGGCGAGGGCAAGATCGCTGTGGCAACGGCGACGTCAGGAGTCGCCGCTTCCATCATGCCTGGAGGTCGGACCGCCCACTCGAGGTTTAAGATCCCACTGAATAATGAAGATGGAACGTCATGTAACTTCACGAAGCAGAGTGGGACAGCCAAGCTCCTGCGGAGAGCTTCGCTCATCTTATGGGACGAGGCCACAATGACGAAGCGACAGGCAGTTGAGGCACTGGACAACAGCATGCGTGACATCATGGGTCGACGGGACAGACCGTTCGGCGGAAAGACTATCGTTTTCGGTGGTGATTTTAGGCAAGTGCTTCCTGTCGTCAGAAAGGGGTCACGGGGGCAGATAATCGACGCTTCCCTGCGGAGTTCATACCTCTGGATGGGCATGCGGCAGCTAAGGCTTGTCACCAACATGAGGGCACAAAGCGATCCGTGGTTCGCAGATTACTTGTTGAGGGTAGGGAATGGCACAGAAGAAGCTGACGAGGAAGGGAACATACGTCTCCCCGAAGATATATGTGTACCGTCCACAGGGGGGAAGGAGGATCTAGAGAAGCTGATCGAGCATGTATATCCTGCTCTAGGAGACAACATGTCTAATCCCAATTACATGACTTCTCGAGCAATCCTCGCAACCAAAAATGACAATGTCGACAAGATAAACAAACACATGATAGAGCGGTTTACTGGTGATGAGAAGATCTACCACAGCTTCGACAGTGCAGAAGATGATCCGCATGGATACTATGCTCCCGAGTTCTTAAACTCACTAGCTCCTAATGGGCTGCCCCCACACGAGCTTAAATTGAAGATAAATTGTCCGGTTATACTTCTCAGAAACATTGACCCGGCTAACGGCCTATGTAACGGGACGAGGCTTGTTGTAAGGGGATTCCAGATGAACGCTATCGACGCGGAGATCGTGGTAGGACAACATGCCGGACAGCGGGTGTTCCTTCCTCGCATACCTCTCTGTCCCTCCGATGACGACATGTTCCCGTTCAGATTCAAAAGGAAGCAATTTCCGATCAGGCTCAGCTTTGCCATGACGGTCAACAAGGCGCAAGGGCAGACTATCCCTATTGTCGGTGTTTACCTACCAGAGCCTGTATTCTCCCATGGACAGTTGTATGTCGCCTTGTCCAGAGCTACTGCTAAGATTAACATTAAGATCCTCGTTACCAAAGAACAGGAAGAGGACAGTGGCAAGGGCAAGGGCAAGGATCAGACCAATAATTCAAAGAAGCGAAAAAGATCCGAAGACTTAATAACGGCCACGAAGAACATAGTCTACAAGGAAGTCCTTAGCACTTGAATCAGTGTTGCATACACCATCAGGTTAGTGAGATTCTCATGTTATGATCATCACTCAACTTTCTAGCTGCTGCTCCTTTAGATGCAACATGACAGCTAACTGTTAATTTCTTTTTCTTTTACATGTATGTAGTGTACAGTGTATGACCGGGGTTTCCATAGGAAGCTAAAGCATCACGGATAAAAAAGGAGCATCAGGAGTTGAACCCTGCAAAACGACATGGAACTAACCTTTTTTATGCTGGCCAAATTACTTTCTGGTGTACATGCATCTTTTGGTACTTTATTGGGTCAGAGATGTTATTTTCAGAAGTACAATTAGAGAGGTTTAATCAGAAAGTAAGACATGATCTCTTAAGACGTACTGAAAATGATGAGCATTTTGATTATTTTTCCTCGGAGCTGCAACCAGCAATATCATATATTTGGAGAGCGAGAATAAAGTATATCTTCTTACCTAATAAATAAACCTCATCGGAGGTTAGACTATAGCGTAGAGGGCCCTTATATGTACTACTACTAAAAGATGTCTCAATAAAAAATTTAGCTATGTTGCCATAAGAGACTTTTTTCTTTACTTTTTTTGCCCACCATTGAATTTACGTCCCTGTTTTTGGAGTCAGTTTCAGGTTTGCCAAGTGCAAATAATTTTGAGCATGAATTGTTTCAAGTAAGCAGGCAAAAACAGAGCTGAGCTACAGGCTAGCAAGTGCACTGGTTAAACAGTGTAGATAAAAGACACTGCAGGTACTAGCACCACATCACGTAAGCTGATGGTTTCCTGCGACCTAGCTCTTTCGGTGGAACGTGAAGACATGCTACTGAAGGTTTCTTCTCAGAAATAGCACTAATCACTAACCACTTCTTTACTTTTTGCACACCATAGCAAATTTTACGGCCTTGTTTTGGAGTTCAGGTTTGCCAGGAGAGTTAAGCTTAGTATTTTGGGGAGTTTCTTTTTTACTTAGATCCGTAGTTCTCTGATTTCAAATTTTGCAATATAATAATGTAAAGTTGAGCTTGTCAGTCTAGCATAGAGTATGAATGAAAGGTGATATAATTGCTGCATGTATGTAGCAGACAACAGAAACAATAAATTCAAGTTCATACCTTCTGACTTGCAGTCGTCAAAGCAGAATGTAGATGAACTTATTATTCAAACATTAATGTACACACCCCAGAAGCCCTCCACAGAAGACATGTCAAAAATACCGATTATTAGTTGTGACCGTTATCAAAATTCAAATGAATATTAAAGATTATAACACAGAAAAGCATTCTCATTAGTAATGATGTATCCAGTAAAACATTGATCCCGGACTAAGACCTGAACTTTTATATAGAGGAGCATACAAATGTTTACTTCCGTGTTTCCTTTTGAATATGGAATAGATAACCAAGTAGGACTGGGATTTGAACTTACGTGATTGTTTTACCCCCACAATCCTCGTGGGTGTGTCCATCTGCAAGTTTACATTAAAAAAATGTATCACAGGACTGTCCTGAAGTCTTGATATGTTACTGCACTCGTGGGTGTGACCATCTGAAGTACAAAGGAAGTTTAGCACGCTACCTTTCAAATGCATGTAATTTGGAGTACCAAATCTTTGGATAAGGTCTGGATTAGGAAGTATTACACGCTTAATACATTGCTTCACTTATTTTGGTAACTGAAGCACACACAAAATGAGATTTCATATTTCCATTTCTCACAACTGGGTGGATCTTTTCAGGCACAGATGTTTTCGATTCCACCCAGGGAGTTGATCATGAGAACTTCCACAAGCCCTTTTTATTCATCATCATCTGAATGGTATGCACCTTAGCACCTACATATATAGAAGGACGAAGTATCAGACGAATGTCAGCAAGACTAATCAAAACACAAACTGGGAGCTAAAAAGGTAAAGATTTAGACGAGCAACTGGGAAGCGATAGAGAATACATGAACGATAAAGAGTTTGATAAGCATCTGGAAAACTAATGTCGAACACATTTTAGTTTCGATATCAAAATGACCTAGACAGCTATGGACCGTGTGCAGAAACTCAAAAACATTGCTTCGGATTTCCTTAACAAAAAGTTAACAGTGCACGTCTCAAAATCCCCTCAATAAAAAGCATATACCATATATGGAGGAAGATTTCACATTCCGTTCCAATTTTGATTTCATTGCAGAATCATGTACCGAAAGGAAATATTGTGATCCAACACCTACCAAATAGCAAATAATGTATACCAATCTATAAATACAGATTACCTATCATTTTCCTCGGTGATCAACCTTCAGTAGCGGATTCAACCTAACACAACGACAAGTATTCGTCGGCGATAAGGCCTCTGCCGTCCTCGATCCCGTCCGTCAAAGCCGCTCCCTCGATCCCGTCCGTGTCAACGCTCGGCAATGGGAGATGGGCACAGCTTCCGCCGGTGGTGCAGCAACGATGGCCTCGCGCAAGGCGGCGGCGTCCTGGCTCCATATGTATCCCATCGCGCGCGATAACAGAAAGACGGACGGCCGGAGGTCGAGGGCGCTGCGCCGGATGGCGAGGGCGAGCGCCGGATGGCGAGCGACGGCCGGAATCCGAGCCGGATGGCGAGCGACGGCGCGGGGGGGAGGGGGTTGTGTAGGATTGAGTGGGGGCATGGGGGAGCAGGCGGCGAGGACATTGGGGCCGGCCTGGAGAGCTGTCCGTGGAAGAAGAAGATAGGAGCTGAGATTAAGAAATTGGGGATGGGAGCTAGCTAGCGGAGCGAAGAGTGATGCTGGGCTACGTTTTCTTGCTTTCCTTTTTTAGGCTGCTTCCGTATCGAGTGAGTGAGTGACTGAAAGCTTGTCCGTGCGATATGCAGGATGTCTGGATTTCCCAATATTTCCCAGGAGCTAGCTAGCGGAGCGAAACTTGACAATGCCTATATTTCCCAATATTTTTTCAACACTTTTGCTAACGACGACAATGTGTACATCTCTACAGCAACATGTCTGGATTTTTGGTTTTAAAGTTTATGCGATCATGGAATGGTAAAGAACTTACATGACCAGATGCCACAGTGAGTACAGTCATGTTAATTTAAACGGGAACTCTTCTTGAAGGTTATATACTTATATAATGCATATGCAGGATGCTAACCTACTAAACAAAGTGTTGGTACACATTCTGACATACCCCGACAACAAATGTGAAGGCAACATCCCTCAAGTTGTTAAAGATCTGATCAAGTTTTTAGGTGTAGATTTTTTCCTTTGAAGAATTATTGTTCAAACGATGTAATCTTATATCTTTTGTCGACATACACTTCAATCGAAGTGGAATTTAAAAAAAATTGTGAATGTCTTGTTCTTACACATGAAAGTTTGCATGTATTGTATTCGCTAGCATTACGAAAAAATAGGATCCGTAGCAACGCACGGGCATTCAACTAGTATGATTAAAATCAGAGTGGCCTTACTTCTCATAACTCACGTGTGGTAAAATAGTTGACAAAAACTCCAGGGGCGGATCCAGGATTTGATCATAGGGGGGGCGAGGGAGACAATGGTCATAGATTAAAAATACTAAATCGATATATAAATATCATGTTCTCTACCAAAAAAAATGGAGTCGGACATAATATCACATCTATTTTTACAACAACAATACACATCAATAAATTTTTTTTGGATATTTTTTACTTATAAACATAGGTGGCACATTTTTTTAACAAAAAACGGTTTAACTTCAGTTTTTAAAACTCAGTTACACAATTAGGGGCGAGAAACATCGGTTGATGGTCTTGTAGCCTACCATCAACAGTGAATTCGGATCTTCCACTATAGCAACTTTTTTTCAACTTCATAAGTAGCTTAGAAACAGGGAAAGATCAATGGCAGGAAAAGAAACTGACTCTTTAGCTTTTGCATAAGGTTTGGAACTTGCAATGATTTTGAGGGTTGGTTAAAATTGCAGTGGTTTAGACAATTAATGGGCAACCAGCTGCATTGCCCGAGTGTCTGAATCAGCAAGCAACACTCCACTGAGTGTAATCAGTCTCGAGTCCCCCAGCACATTACTAGTTTAAACAAGCTGGTTCTAAGGATGATGATGTCCAATACATATTAGTAATGTGAAAAATTTACACATCATTATTTTTCTGTGATATAGGCTAAATGGAGAGCAAGAGTTATATGCATGAAGAATACAGTATCCCAACTTCCCAAGCATGTGAATGGATGACATACAACTAACAATGGATCAATAACGATAAAGAACAATGGATCAATAATAAGAAGCAATATCTAAGTGAAGGTACACAGAAATACATTACATTGTCGCCTGGTTCTGGACTACCAGTACTCATCATCAGAATGAACTCGAACGTCTGCATATGCTTGGTTCGTAGAGATGTCCGTGCCTGAAAAAAGGTTTCTTTGATGAATGCTCAAGAATTCGAACAACAGCCAAGTTATAAACCTAAAACAATTCACATTTATACGGGTACAGATTTTGGTGCATTGCACTGCATATAAGGAAGGTGCCAGGAACAAAATCGATAAATTATCAAGAATTGAGCGCAACGTATTCATATCTTGAGGCTAATCAGAGGAATTCTTTCTTTCTTTCTTGGATACAGTTTTATTAGAGCATACTCCGTAAGATAAGAATTGCATGTAAAAGTTGTTACCTGCAGAAGGGGGGATCCGCGTTGATCCAAGCACACATGGTATGAAACCTAGACCAGCCATCTTGCCAGGAGGATGCGGAAAACTCCCAGTCACCTTCCCCACGTCCATTTCCACGGCGACGACGTGGTCGCCGACCACGAGGTGTATGACATTGGCGTTCAATGGGTCAAGAACGCATATCTGTGGCCCTGCTTGCAGGGGCTGCCACAGGTGGATACCTCCATCCGCCGCCCAGACCCGCCTGAGCGCCACCCGGTGCTCCAGCGTCCAGTCGCCGCTGCCTTCGTCGTCTAGCGCGAAGGAGCTGAGCACGAAGGGCTCTCGCTGAGACACCTCGACGTACCGAAGCCTCCCCTCGCTGAGCCCCACGCGCCGGTAGTTCCACAGCCCCGGCTTCGCTTTGGCCCCTTCAGCAACTTCAGGCAGCACGCTGCCCTTGGGCAGCTCGACGAAGTGGGTCTCCGTCCGGTCGTTGAACGGATCCGCCGACATGGCGCCGCATCTCAGGTCCACCCACCAGAGCCGGCCGCGGAAGGCCACCGCCTCCTGGCTGACCCTTATTCGCTCCGCAAGAGGATGCTCCCACTGCCCCGGCGCGCCATCCGCGATGTCCCACTCTCCCGTATCCGAGCGAAACCGGAGCGTCTTGTTTTCCACGTAGTGCATAGCGACGGCGAACCTGTCAGGCAGCCCGTCGCCACGGTCGGCTTGGGTGAGGAGGCCGACGCGGGGCTCGCGCGCACGTCGCACGTTGCCGATGTCGGCCTTGTCGGGGACGCGGAACGCCTGGCCGGTGAGAGGATTGCAGACGAGGTAGGTGATGTCGGGGACGTGGGCGTCGACGAGGGTCCTGAGGCGCACTGGCTTGCCCCTCTCGTCCGCGACGATGTGAGACGCGACGCGGCCGTCGCAGCACATGATGAGGAGGAGGCCGTCGGCGCCGCTGGAGGAGGAGACCAGCCCTCCGAGCAGCTGCTCGACGCCGTTGCCGGGCCCAGGTTCGTCGCTGGTGTAGATGAGATCCGTTGGCAGCATCAGGTAGGAGTAGTGCGGTGGGTCGCCGAGGTGGAAGCATGGTTTTCAAATTCAGTGAGATTTCATCGAAATTCACTGAATTTCAATAGATACTGAAATAATTACCTTTCGGTCAAAATATTTCAGTTCTTTCAGTACTACACAAGAATCCAAAAAATATTTAAAATATTTAAATAATTTTTTAATATTTAAATGAATTTTAAGACAAAATTTCGGTCATTTGGCCGAAACGAAAACCGAAATGACTGAAATTCACTGAATTTCAGTGATTTCAGTAGGGACCGAAATTTTGCTGAAACTGAAATTTGAAACCATGGGTGGAAGGTCGGCGGCTCCGATTTGTAGGCCAGCGCGATGCGGTTGACCATGGCCCACGGAGGGTGCGAGGCAGCGGCCGTGGAGAGGGAGCGGAAGCGGAGGCGCCCGGTGGCGGCGGAGAGGCCGGCGGCTAGGAGGCGACGGAGTGACATAGCGGTGTCTTCGCTTGTGGATTGGACTGGTGAGGGGAGAGAAAGGGCCGGGTTTTCTGTAAAGCTTTGGTTGATCCCTGTGGACTAGGTGCACACAGCTGAGCAATGGTAAAGGACGAATCCGGGCCCAAATGTCAGTTTGACACAGTTGTTTCTCATGGGGTTGGTCCACGAAGTCGTTTCCGTATCCGGAATGAAGCCGTACGAGTACAGAAGCCGAGGAGGGACGTACGTTTTGGTGTTTCGGTCAGCTGTTGCCCACTCCCACCATTGGAGCTTGGAAAGCTGTTGGCTGTGCACTTGTTGCATCGGCCGACGTCACCACTTTGCGCACATGACCATGAGACATGACCCCAAACTCTATTCCACACAGCGGTCAGCAATCACGCACGTCAAAGATTCACACGCCTTCCGCTTAAAAAAATACTACTACTCCCTCCAATCCGTAAAAACGTCGCCACTTATGCGTACGAGTTGTACGTGCGAGCTTTTTATGGCGACACTTAAAACGGATCAGAGGGAGTAATAAAGATTTACACTCTTCCAATTGTCATATTTTTTGTACCATGCATATCACTATCAAAGGGCGACCAGTGTTAACAGATGGTTCCACCGGTCAGGGATAAACTGCGTTAAGTGGTGGTGGTTTAGCATTTTTTATAAAGGTTACGCATGGTTAATGGTTTTTATGGGAGAAAAAAAGAAAAAACAGTGATTTTTCAAACCATAACCTCAAACGTAGGACTTTTATAATTTTCTCCAGTTATTTTGATCTGTGTCGTATAAAAACATAGCATGAGGCCGACTATTGTTGGTGGAGATCATCGATGCAGCATAGCAGATGCCATCACGTGATGACTTGTGTGTGTGTGTGTGGGGGGGGGGGGGGGGGGGGGGGATACGGGTTAGGCGACTTAAGGTTATCTTGGACGAGATTGGTACACACGAAGTACCCAGGGTTGGCCCCTCACGGTGGAGATAAAGACCATCGTAGATCTACTTGTCACCGGGTTTGCCCTATAAAGTGCCAATACGTAGAGTTTAACGTAAATTCATCACAAAGTCATCAATTTTTTTTTTTGAATGAATCGATCACCCCTTTAGTTAGCCATGGTGGGTCTATTTGTCACCGGATTTGCCCTTCCCCTTGTCATTTTCCGAAGTAGATACCACCTTCATCACGGTCCAACAAATGGGCCAATCTAAATGGCATTCTCTCAAGTTGATTATACAAATAGTGACCGACTTGATATAGTAAATAAAAGAACTCAATCAACATATGCGATAATTAGTGAAGGAAACAACAAAAATGAAGCAAACAAAACTTACATTCTTGTACTTGGGCACAACACCTGACAGACTTGTTCGCGGAGTTTTGGATGCATGCTCATCTATGACAGAGATATTTGTTCGGTGCCGTGGTGTTGGCTGTATGCGGATGTTCATTGTAAACTTGATATTTTTTTGTCAAAAAATCTGAGGCATTTGTTTCATCAATGAAATCCATGCTTGTGGCCAGCTAAGCCTTGCACAACAACCCATCCCCATCGGTTGAGTAGAAATTCTGTCTCGATGCCTTTGGGTTGGCCATTGAACCAACAGGTATCATAATTAAAGTAACGTCCTAAAAATTAGATCGTACAACGATAAAACAGATGCGGAGGGACAAACAAACGAATGACCCGTACACTGGGTCAGTTCCGGCGCCGGAGTTGTCTGACCCGCGGCTACATTCACCTTGGAAGTCGATGGTGCGGTTTCTCTTGTCTTCCAGGGAGTGGCGGCGAGCAAGCTTCTCGTCGTCCAACGCGGGGTTAGAAACCTTCTCGGCCACAAGCGCATCCCAATAGAGGTCGGCTTCAAACCCTGATCCGCTACCGGAGCCGGCCATGGTCGAGCAGAGGGAAGGGGAAATGAGAATGGAGTGCAGTGTGGTGGATCGGGTCGGTCGAGAGTGAGCTAGGTTTTTATCCGGGTGGAGATGGATGGGGTATATGTGGGATCGCACTGGGCCATGCTGGATCGGATCCAACGTTGCGGCCGCGTACGAGCATCCCTATTTCCGCCCCCACATATGAGGTGTGTCGCCAACCCGAACGTCTTCGGAATCCTCGTGCACGTTTCTACATCAGATTTTATGGAATCAACAGTTAAGCCAACCGAAAGATCAAGAGTGCGACTACATCGGGTAAGAATCGATAACAGGAATAGAAAATAGAAACCAAATGAATTTGATACCGAATATGGGATGATTCTAGACCCAACGGCCCCCTCTTGGATGATCCAGATGCACCGCTTGCCTCGCTGCTGTCATCCATCTTCCTCTTGTCAGCGGAGCGGGAGCGGGAGCGGGTTTCAGAAGCCATCGACGAACGAAGAGAGAGAGGATTGAGAAGAGATGCGCTACAAGCACAGTTCATTAGCAAAGCCTAAGAATAGCAAGAATAAGAATGTGATTGAATTAATAACCGTGTGGAACTCAGGAGAACGGGAGCCAAGGAACCTCCCACGATAACTCACGCATGCATGATCAGAAAGTGGAACCGTTCACACGATGCAGTTCTGTGATAATTAATTTTGTCTCGATTTTGTGTTTTCTCATGTCAACTTTTTTTGGTTTTTCTGGATATTTGCATGGTGTTTGTCGGCGAAATTATTTTATGTTTATTATTTGTCTAATTTGGTCCTCGACCTTCCATATGGATATAATTATTTAAACCCGTTGATTATTAGCATGGTGTATGGCGGGTCGTCAGGACAGGCTCGGGGGGTCGTGCGCCAAGGCGCACCCCTAAATCTTGTAGAATAACATATATGTATGCATGTTGAGTATGTGCATATGAATTTGCGTGGAATTATATTTTATTTGTTCCCTACTACAAAGGACAATTGTGAAGACGAACAATGAAACTTTAATGTCTACTTAGATCCATATTTTTGTAATTACCCAAAATAAACGTATTTATCAACTAGATTTTGCAGTTCATAAAAAATATTTTCATCATATGTTCAAAAAATGAGTTTCTTTTGAAGCATTTAAATTTGTTTTTTCAGTAAAGAGGTACACCTACTCCCTAGCTCGTGGGGCATATACTTGTGCTCCATTTTTCTTATTGTATGATGACTAAACTCGGACTCTATACGTCCCCTTCATCTTTTCAACCTCAGACAAAGCCGACTTGACCGGATTTACCTCCACCGCCCTAACTATTTTCCTCCACCGCCCGTGGTTGGCGGTATCCTCCTCGTCGTTGCCCCGCCCTTTCCGAAGCGTCATTCCTCTAGGCGTAGGAAGTTTTTTCTTCTCATCGCCGCATACCTCCGCCACCATCACCCTGAAGTTCTTCCTTGCATTTGTGTCTTGTGTCGCCTACACCGCCCGTGGTGGTTGGCGGTATCGTCCTCGTCGTTGCCCCGCCCTTTCCGAAGCGTCAATCCTCTAGGCGTAGGAAGTTTTTTCTTCTCGACACCGCATACCTCCGCCACCATCACCCCGAAGTTCATTCCTTGCATTTGTGTCTTGTGTCGCCTCCAGCTCGATCCATGTATCCTCATCACAATCATCTCCCTATTGCCGGTCGCAGCATCGCCATCTCCGGATCAATGGACGGTCCACTCTCTCAGTGTTGTGGACGATGTCCTTCGGTGGTGCAAGGAGGTCACCTTCCTAGATCTGACGCTCTCGCGAACATGGAGAAGGAGAGGAAGAAGTGCGGCTGCAGGAAGAGGGAGAGAAATCTGGAAGGTGAGGCCCACATGGTTTGTGTAGGTTGTGAGGTTGGTTTAGTGTGCTGGTTCTCTCGCGCCAGACAGACCACACCCACGTTCAACAACTAAAGAGCAAATATGCCTTCGATAGTAGTTGGATAAGTTTCAATTATGTTGGTCTTCTTGCTGAGTACCTCACGTGACATGGGCGCTCCCGCCACCCCTAAGCATGGCTCGGCGACCGCCTTCGCTGCCGCTCCATCCACCGCTTTGGCCTCCATCATTGATACCTCACAACGGGTTTTCCCATGTGTTGCACTTGGGCGGGCACTGGCTCCCCTCAGCCAAGCCTTGTTGATCGAGTCAACGAGCGGGTGCCTGCGTGGCGGTGCTGGACATTGATGGAGGCTCCCCTTCGCGTGATGATATTGATGTTGCCTATGCCTCCTCCCTCTCCTTGCATCTCGTAAGCCCCCTCATGGGCTCCTATCTCTCTTGGAGGAAATGGGTCCTTCATGAATGACCAACTCTACCCTTCATGATGGTCGGTGAGAGGGATACACGGTAAATCTTGATTCACTAGTCTAGGAGGGATGTGGAGGAGAGAGAGGGTACATGCCATTGTCGATGGTGGACCTGCCCGATTGTGCCTCCGCCTAATGGTATTGCTTTATGTGTTTCATTTTTATCTTATCTTTAATCTATTGTATTCGTGTGGACTTGTTTATCATGTCATATACGTGGACTTTTGTTGACTAGTCTTGACTTGACTTTCGTCCACGTAGGTGCCGAATAGATTTGGACGCTTGGGGGTCCCTTAGGGAAGCGATATTCATTCCTACTACAGGAGTCCCCATGAGCTGTAGTCACGAGATTTTTCTCTATGAAGTATAGTTAGCGAAGCGTTTACATGCCCTCGTGTGTAGATTCAACAATATATTTATTCGAGAAACCCGTTGACTCAGACCGGTTCTAAAACGACTCTGAAAGGGTCCGGACTCCCATTCCCAAGGCGTTCTAGGATGTAAACCTCAAATGTTTCGAGGAAAACTTCATCTCCTGCCTTCATCACAAATAGAGTAATCAAAACCAACCTTGTGTAAGTGTCCATTATACGCCATATCCAGCGCCTAAAGGCACAGATGAACACGATGTACGAATATAAGGGCGATAAGAACGAGAACGTATCAGGTGAAAACGAGCTACATTCTGCAAATCTGAAAATAGATACCAGTGCCGTTCGATTGGATCCCCATGGTCAGATTGCCAGCTCCCCCATTTTGCAAAAACGCTCCTGAGGAACTTGCAGCCGTACGCATGCACCTTCAAGGAAAAAAGAAGAAGGATACAACGCGTGTGCACACTGCACACCTGCAGTCTAATCCGGTCCCAAGACATTTGCTCGTTTTTTGCCATTAACTTGATTGTGGAACTTTTGATTTAACTAGTGGATTTTCCTTGCGTGTGTGTATGGTCTGATTTACTTGTTCTTGGTTCATTATTCTGATTGAAATATCGTTTCAAGACATGTACAATAGTGGAGATCTTTTGTGAACATTGATTTATTTATTTTCGAAATCGATTAATTGTAAAACAACCATGCCATGCTTGTTTAGTACTAGCTAGATAAAAATCAAGATTCGTAGACATGTTTCCTACTTGTATCTGTGCTACATATACAACATCTCATGGTCCAGTAGATGAACCGAACAGACTGCAGGGTGACATTTGCAAAATACTCCTGGGCAGTTCTGACAAAGCACGTGGTGGTGCCTTGGTGCTTGAGGTGTGCCATCCAACCATTGATACCGAATTGAATGACCTAGATTGAAAGTTTCCAGATTTGCAGAATGTGTCCATTTTCACCTCATATGTCCCCCGATAAGAACCCTACTCGGGAGAAGCTCGAGCCTCTTTCCAATTCAGAGGTAAAAGCCCGGTATTTGAACCTCCTGGTGTAGAAGCTCAACAAACAGCCAGTATACAACTCGGATAACCCTAGATACCGGTAATAAAGTTTTCACTGCCTTGACTCTTGAAGTTTTTTTTTGAGATGCTGGACTCCTGTTTTCCTGAAGTTTATTAAAATGATACTAGCTCCGATACATAATATATAAGTTTTGCAGTTTTAAATCAACCCCAATTCAAAACTGTGAGACTGGAGGAGTACCAAATTTGTTCCAACTGCCGTGTCATGTTTTACACATGCGGTTGCGCTCTTTTCCTGAAATTTTTACGACCTTTACAATTTTTGCCACAGGAGTCCACGTAAGCACATACATTGATAATCAATCTAAGGGCATCTCCAGCCATGCCCCCCCAAGAGCCCCCCAGGCCATTTATAGGTCCGGTTTTAGGCTCGGATGACCAAATAGCGCCGAAATGCTCCCAGTCATGCCCCAGGAAGTGAAATTGCGCCGAATAGCGCCGTTTTGGCGCCGGCGCCCCAGGCCAAACCCAGCACGTTGGGTTGCGCCTGGGGCGCCGACTCTATTCTTTTGCATGCCAAGCCCCACATGGCAGCGTCTCTCTCCCATCTCTCTCCTCTCACCACCTCCAGCCCCACCATGTGCGCTCTCTCTCTCCTCTATCTCTTCCCCACAACGCAACTCTCTCCTCTCCTCTGAGGCAGTGGCCCCGTCGCCGCCCAGCTCCTCCAAGCCGCCGCCTAGCCCCGCCGCCGTCTCCTCTCCTCCTCCGAGTAGCGGCCCCGCCGCCGCCCAGCTCCTCCAAGCCCAAGCCCAGCCCCGCCGCCTCCCAGCTCTTCCCGCGACGGCCGAGCGCCGGCCATCCCCGACCTCCAGCACCCAGCGCGGGCGACGACCGGGCTGCTCTGCCCTAGCTCGAGAGGAGGGCCACCGCGGTCGCCCGGCCCGGCTAGCAGCTCGAGGCCACCACGCGCGCAAGTGAAGCCGCGCCGCTCCATGCTCTGATGGCGAGGTCGCTGCTCCGCCCCGCCGCGTGGAGAGGCCAACGGCAGCCCCGACCCTTCCTCCCTCGAGCCGCCGTCCTCCGTCCAGCTCGCGCGGCCGCGCGGATCGCCGCCCTCCGCCCTGCTGCGTCCAGGCCAGGCCGTCGGGATCTGACGCCGGTGGAGTGGACGGGCACGCCCACAACCTGCTGATGCCGGTGCGGGACGACGCGCTCGAGACAACGCCGGCGATGAGCTCTTCCTTCCTTGCAGCGTGGAGGTGGACTGCCCGGCGACGGGGATGCGGCGATGCGAACTTGTTTATTTTTTTTGACTTTTCATCTCTTCTTCTCATCCTGGGTGAGGTGCGGCTGGAAAAACAGCCGCCTAGAACTCAAATTAGCGCCGTCACCCCCACGGAGCCTAATTTAACGCCGAATTTCGCACAACGGCTGGAGATGCCCCCGTCGATTTATGAAAGGGGACGGCGCAGAAGTAGTCAGATCTGGCTAGAGCCGTGTGGTTTCTCCTCGTCTAATCATCATCATCATCATCATCATTTTAGTCTCGTCTCCGCCGCGGAGGCTCCCAAAAAAGGCAAGACCACCTCCCGTTCCCCTCCCCGCCATAGCTCTGCTCACTCCTCTTCCCCAAGCAGCTGCGGCTGCTCAGCACTAGGCGGTTACCTCTGTCGCCATCGAAGTTCCCGTTGTTCCGCGTAGCGTCCCTGCTGTCCCCGCGTCTTTGGCCATTTTGGTTTCAGGTATGGGGTTGTTCTCCTCCAGCGATTAGTTAAATCCCACTGACTTCCACAATTTCTGGGTATACCGGCGAACATCGTACACACCATCTAGATCCGCCCCTGAAGAATGGATGTGATTGAATATACAGATAAAAATCGAGAACATGGGATTTGGTTGTTGGACCGTGTGTGTTCTTCACTGCTCTGAGTAATTGGGAGATTTTGTCTGCTAGCCAGTTGGCCCTCGCAGTTCGTGGCTAGATTTGGTAGAGTTCACACATGCAGTATGCTGAACATATTTTACCTTTATAATACTATTTGGTTGAAGCGATGGAATTCTGAATAGTTAAGATGACTTGATAACTCAATAATGTTTTGTTCACTTTGGCCACTTGATTTGTACATCTTATGAACCTCGTAATAAATTTCTGAACAGCGAAACCATTTTTGTGATCTGGTCAGAGCGGCCAGTCCAATGTATGGTATGTTAGAATATGAATAATGTCTTATCATACTACCGGTTTTGAAGCATAGTTAACACCTCATTATTTTGGTTTCTTAAATTCACCTTAGCGCATTAAAAATTCCGGTGTCTGCTTGCCATCTTGGCGAGTTTCGAGTTTATGTTAATATCTCGATGCTAAGTCACCTTCGTTGTCACAATGCCCGAGTGCCATCTTGCGTTATGTGAACTATGAATGCATGCTCCAAAGACATGAATGCATATGCAGCCTTACTACAGTACAATGTTAAAAAACTTGGTACCTAAATATATCCTGTAGACAAGAGTCTAGAGAATTCATTTTCACTTTTCCTTACAGAAATAACTTGGTGCGAAGTGTGAACATTTGACTTCTAGTATTCACTTTTATTTTTCTTTGCAGATGAATCTGCAGGACAGAGAATTCATGTAAAACACAGAAGGCCACAATTCCTATTTATGTCAGCCTTCAGTTGACACGATGGTACTTTGAGAGATCACATTGATCATGCTGGCTGCAATTATGTTCTTATGCCTCTTTAATCATTACCTGAATATGTTTGGCTCAGTGCTGGATTTATCTTCATCCAAAGACTGGTAGAAACTAAAAAGAGACAGCTATTACTCTGTTTCAACCAAGTAATGATTGAGTCACTAGACTTGTTGCATGGTGATCAAAAACACCCATTTCGGAGCATCCTATTCTGTTGAACTTGTAGTGCATTGTAGTACCTCAGAGCCGTTCCCAATATTTAAGAAAGGTGCTTCTCTAGAGATGGGTTTACGTGTTGTAGTTATTCATGGCATCATGCCTTAAATTTGGCATGTCTTGAAGATTGCAGTGACCACGTAAAGCATTTCATGTAAATCATTATTGGTCTTCAAAGTCTTCAGACAGATTCATCTAATCTCAACCATTTCCTTGATTATTTCCCATGATGATCAAACCATTACCATTTGTAAGAGTATTATTCATTAATGTGGTTGCCAGTTGGGACAGAAAACTAGTATAATATTGGTGGCTTGTTTATTTCAGTAGCATGGCCAGCTTACCATGATTTCACAGGTGCACATCTTTAGGCCATGCATCCGGAGAAGTGTAGAAGTAGTTTACCGTTTCACCTTCAAAGTTTACCATTTCACCTTTAAAAACATAACAAACATAGTAAAGATGTTCGGAGTGGCACATAAATAATGCTGTACAGTTGACGAAGCTCATAGGTTGCAGCATAAGTGCAATAGGAACCCGGTGAATTAAAGGGCAGGCATTGATATCCTAAATCCTAAGCATTTATTCAACGGAACTTTATAGGATTTTTGGAGGATTGGATCATAAGATTTCTTTCCTACGTTGGTCGTTTGATTTGTGGGATTGAATCCTATAGGATTTTTTTCCTATTCTACTAGGAAATCTAGCATTCACTCCAACCTCTTTTTTACAAATCGTTTGATTTTCCTGTGCCATCAAACACTATCTTGTTCGAATTCCTGTGATATGCTAATCCTGTAGGATTCAAGTGGAGATGTCACTCCAATCCTGTATTTTTCCTGTTCCCGCGTTTTGAAATTCCTGTGAATCAAATAGGCCCTAAAATGGTTATATCAGGAGGCAGAAGTTTGATAGGATCTATTGTTAAGCAAGTGTTTCTCACAAGTATTCTATTTTCAGGTGCACGAATTATCTGGTAAGTGCTACAGCCAGTAGCACTTGATCAAAAGATGAAGTCAACAGTGTTTTGTGCTGTTGCAGTTTCTATTGGTTATATATTACTTGGATGGGATTTTACAACAGTTTTAGGTATTTCTTTATTTCTTTTACTGGTAGTCCAGCACTGATTTGTTCTGAGATACAAATTGTTTCCTGAAGCATTAGTACTAGACTCTACCTCCAAATGAACTCAACTTTTACTTTCCAAGGAAGATGTCAAACATTCATACTAACTTGGTGTTAATTATCTGGCAGAGGCTAATCTCCATATGGAAAAGGAGTTTAACTTACAGAATGGACCTTCAATCGAGGCAATAATTGTAGCAGTTTCAGTTTGTGGGGCCGTTGTGGTCACAATATTCTCTGGATCACTATTGGATTGGCTTGGAAGACGTGCTGTATTGATTCACTCATCTCTGCTATTATTTACCGGTGGTGTCCTATTGCTGTGGTCCCCAAACATCTATATTCTACTCCTAGCTAGGCTAATTCTTGGATCAGGAAGTGGTTTGGTTTTCACCTCTGTCCCAATTTATATCTCAGAAACATCTTCGCCAGATATGAGGGGATCACTGGGAACTCTGCCACAGTTTATGTTCATCGTTGGGATAATCTCTTCCTATTGCATGATATTTTGGATGACCCTGGTGTCTTCTCCTAATTGGAGAGTTATGATTGGCTCAATTTTTGCTCCTTCCATTGTCTACTTTGCTTTGTTGATGTTCTACTTGCCAGAGTCGCCTAGGTGGCTTGTAAGCGATGGAAAAATTAATGAGGCCAGAGTTTCTCTACAGTGGCTTAGAGGGAAGGATGATGTTTCAGGTGAGAATGTCGCCAGCAACTTCAAATATTTATTCACATTTTACTGTTTTCAGCTGAAGACGGTTAGTTGTGAAATGTCAACAGGGAAAGGAGTAACTAAAAACACACAATTATTGTTATGAGTTGAACTTGGGATAGATATTTACCGTAGAATATTGTGGCAGTAATCGGTGGTGGTGCTGTTTGGTCCACCATGCGAAGCTCTTTCCTCGCCGTGGTGTTCATATAGCCAAGACAATGAGAAAGGAGGAGCTTGAAGAGAAAAGGATCTTGGAACTTGTAGCTCTTACTATCTCTGTATCAAAATATAAGATGTTTTAGATATTGCACTATGGACTACATACATGGTGAAATGAGTGAATCTACACACTAATAGGCGTCTAGATACATCCGTATCTGAAAAATGCTAAAACATCTTATATTTTGATACGGAGGTAGTACATAATAAGACAAATCCATACTGTGAAATTTTCCGACTAGTGGGTGTTTTGATGAGGGGAATTTCATGTTTTTTTTTCAGACTAAGGAATTAAGGATTCGAGTCAAAACCAGTGTTTATCATACTGTCTTTGAAAAAAAATTGAAGAAGGAATGATCTTATTTATCATGCTGGCTTTAAACTGACTGCAAGTGGAGTTTGTAACAATTTGCACTTGCCATGAGAAATAATACTAATTGACCGTAAATGATAGGTCGCGGATCAAATGTTGATAAAACAAGATTTAAAAAATGGCAAGGGATGTTTATTCACATGTGATAGCACCAACTTATGCCATGTAAATCGAACCAACAACTAATGTGTATTATATTATTTTCACCATTTGAAGAAGCATGAATACATAATGAGTCCATCACATAAACCTGCAGGTGAAATATCTCTTATCGTGGATGGTATGAACATTATACCAGGCATGGGCATTGGAGAAGATGCTATTAGCAATGCTCAAGGTCAAAGTTTTCTTCGAACCAGCACCAGCCAGCTCTCACGTTATAGTAGTTTGTATTGGCACCTTTCAGACCCACTGGTTGATCTTCTTGGAAGTATCCATGAGAATATGTCAGAAACAGGAGGTGTCAGAAACAATTTCTTCCCGGCCTTCAACAGTTTTAATTTTGTAGAACATGAACGGATGGATGAGTACAGGGAAGAGGATAACAGTGCTCAACAGAATAGGGAGGCTTATCCTGCTGACGAAGGCAATAATACCGATGGTTTGCAGGCTTCTCTGCTTTCTCAGGCTGCAACTGCAGAAGGATCTGATACAAATGCACCCTTTACCTCTGAAGGGAGTTCTTCATATTTAAGAAGGCATGGCACAACAGGACTTGTGCAAGATTTTGTGGCTTCTTTACATGATCATGACATTGAAGAAGAAGAAATCCATGAAGCGCCATTATTTTCTCGTCAGCCTGCACATCATGATGTGGAAGGCACAAGTAGCCATCCATCTAGACAACAAATTGTCCGGCTATCTGAAACTGCTGATATGAAGCCTAAATGGAGGGTACTTCTTCAGCCAGGAGTCAGGCATGCTCTGTGCCATGGAATGTTAATTCAAGCGCTTCAGGAGGTACAATTCTCTCTGTACACGTTTATGTACATAATTGGAACACGAAGCTCAGTTCACAATCTTTCCACGCTGTGAACTGCACAGATTGCTATTTATGTTGATAGGTTGTTTACTATTCCCCCTCTCTTGTAAATGCAGTCCGCAGGAATCAATGGTCTTCTCCGCTACAGTCCTCAGATTCTTGAACAAGTTGGAGTAGTTAGTTTGTTTTCGGACATTGGACTTGGTTCTCATTCAACAGCAATCCTGTTAAGTGCCCTTAATGCTTTGCTCATGCTGCCCTGTATAACTGCTTCAATGATGCTGATGGATATCTGCGGACGAAGGTTAACTCTGAGACTACTTGTACATTCAAACATATTTGCATTTAGAAGGAAGTGTCAGTACATTTATCACCATATGACCATTATACAGTACTAGGAAAATTTACGCGGCGACACGCCGCGCCCGTGTGGAAACCTGTCCGGGAAAAGAAAAGCAGATAAATATGCATGAAATATATTTGAAACTTTTCTGAATATTGTTGAATATTCTTGTAAAAACAATATTACGCCGTGGCCTTGTGGAAACCTATCCGGGAAAAGAAAAGAAGATAAACATGCATGAAAATATATTTGAAACTTTTCTGAATATTGTTGAATATTCTTGGAAAACAATATTTTCATATTGTTGAATATTTCTAGGGAAAATATTTATTGGGAAAATCTCCAAAAAAAATTGTATGAAAAATATTTTAAACTTATAAAATTTGTTGAATATTTTCTAGAGGGAAAATATTTTTTTGAAAAATCTGCAACAAATCCTGTATGAATTCTATTTTGAAACTTGTAAAAATTGGTGAATATTTTTTTTTGGGAAGAAAAAAATATGGAAAACTAATCGTCTAGAGTGCGCGTAACGTAGGCGCCTCGAGGGAATGCTGAGAAAAACTATTTTAAACTTGTAAAAATTGTTGAATATTTTCGGTGGAAAATATTTATTGGGAAATCCAAATTTCATCCTTTTTATGTATTATTAAAATTATGAAAGATGGGACCCACATGTCAGGATTTTATTATTTATGAAATTGTCTAGTAAAATTTTAGATAACTGACAGGTGGACCCGCGGTGACGTTAGCAAGTGACGTCACACCTCGGGAGCCATGCCCGTCTCTGCCGAGCTCGCGCTCGGGCAGGGAGCAGGCGCGCGGGCCTGGGTCCACGCTGATCCGCTGGAGGGCGTTGAGGCGAGCCAGGCGGGCGGCGCCTCGACTAAATGGTCGCCGGGGCCGCCGGTGGCGAGCAAATCCGCGTCGGTGGACGGCGAGCACGGCGATGGCGAACCGGAGCACCGGGAGGACAGGGAGGAGTCCTACGGGACCGGCGGCTCACCAAAAAGACGAAAGAGGGGTCGGAGAAGCCGGGGAAGGTCGGAGTTGACCGGAACGACCTCGGTGGCCGGCGGCCGGAGTTGGGGAAGATGCACAATTTATCGGCGATTTCGGGCGTCCCGGCTCGCGTAACTCGCGGAGGAGATAGAGGAGGCGACGGCGGAGCCCTTGGCGGCCTTCTATTCGTGGGAGGAGGCCTGCAACGGCGACGGTCCGCGTCGGCGACGGCGGCGGCTCCGTCCGAGCGGAGGAGGAAAAGGGGAGGAGGAGGCTGGAAACACTATATACATCTACAGTGATGAACAGTGGCCGAGCGCTATGGGAGCGAGAAATTGCTTGTCTTTGATATAGGTAGGTAACATAATTTTTTGGAGAACAAAAAAAAATTCAAAAAAAAACCATTGTAGATGTGCGTC
This sequence comes from Poa pratensis, assembly GCA_947311845.1. Taxonomy (NCBI): domain Eukaryota; kingdom Viridiplantae; phylum Streptophyta; class Magnoliopsida; order Poales; family Poaceae; genus Poa; species Poa pratensis. Next base: position 106,579,464 of record CAMZMU010000041.1, read on the forward strand.
ACTGTAGAAGTGCGTCACTGTAGCACTCTACAGTGCGCGCGACGTGGGCAGCGCCATAGGCCGCTGAGATGGTCAGGCATTATATATAGTATATATATTATTGTTGATTCCAATAGTTCTCTGGCACTTCCATAGTTGCTATCTCCATGTTTACTTAGGAGCAACTTGCTTTCTCCATGTTCAATACTTTAGTCTTCATCTTGAATATGTTTTCCAAATACCATTTTACAGTAAATTTATAAATATTGTCCATCGTTCGTCAGCACTTCATTTGTCTGTCGTGTATGAGAGAATAAGCTCTACATGCTGTTCTTCATGTTTTTAAGAAAAAATCCAGATTCAGACTTTTGTACATTTATGCAGGGCTCTTCTCCTCGTGACTACTCCTATCCTAATGTTATCACTCAGTACAATATCTTTGTCCTCCATAATGAACATGGGATCTGTGGCGCAAGCAATCCTCTTCCACGTAATGTTAACCGTTTGCTTCTGCTCTTATGTCATTGGTTTGGGCCCGATACCAAATATTCTCTGCTCTGAGATGTTTCCGACCAGGGCCCGTGCAACCTGTGCAAGTTTTTGTGCACTTTCCTTCTGGTTCGGGAGACTGCTTTCGACATACTGCTTTCCAGTGATGCTGAGTACCATTGGGCTCACAGGAGCATGCTGTGTCTATGCATTCATGTGCTCAATTATTCTTCTCTTCATCTACTTAAGAGTCCCGGAGACGAAAGGTCTTCCATTGGAGCTCATTGCCGAGCTCTTCAAATTTTCAAAGCAAGAATATCGATAACAGAAATAAAGAATGTTGAGGACTGGAGGCCACACAAGCTTAGTGTTCAATGTCTGCTTGCTCTGCCTCTGATGTGTGTACATATGACAAATGTAGCCTTCTTGTTAGAATTTTTGTGGTAGTCAGGAGTATTGGTGATAGTGCATGTAGGGGTGATCTACTCGAGTTATAGAGATACAGCACGAACATTTCATGATTCTCTCACGAAAATTAGAAGCAAGAGTAATGACGGCTGTCGTGTATAGATAGTCATGTCCTTATTCCATTCCATGGTTGTTGATCTTCAATGTTGGTTCCTGAACAAAGGTCAACAGTATCCATATGTTAGTTATCAAGATCCATATTTACGGAAGCATGTTAAATTCAGCACACGGGTGACATTCTGATGCTATTTCCAGGCTAGAGGTACTGACATGTCTCGTTTCAGAACACCTGCATTGATTTCCAGCATGGTATACACACCTGAAGAAGGAACTTGCAGCCGTTTCAGTTTACTAAATTAACCTGTGCCTAATTTGCCATCTTTGCTAATTTTGGGGCTGACTTGCAGAACCAAGAGCCATATTACCCGCCTCATTTTTTTCATGGAAAAAGATACAACCAACCTACTCTCCAGTGTACACAATTACACTTTTTTTGTTGATGGGAAAATAGCAAACCTGATGCATTTCATCATCTCCATTGATCACCTGTTGCCTCAGCTTGTGTGATACTATTTTTAGGCCAAAAAACTGCATGCCAAACTACTGGAGCAGAAGAGGCAAAAAGCCAAGAAAGGCAGGAAACATTTACAGAGGCTGGAAGAAAACTAGAGGAAAGGCTCTGACCTCCACCAAAACGGTCATGGTCACCCTCATCCTAGCCTTCCGGCTCTCCACTCTTCTCCTCCTCCTCCCCATCCTCGCCGGCGGTCAGGTCGTCTTGGCCGCCGCGCCCGATGCCTCCCCGCCGGCACCGAGGCGGCGGCGCTTTTGCGCCTCAAGGCGTCGTTCAAGGACCGGCCAACGCGCTAGAGGTGTGGTCGCCGTCTTCGCCGCCTGTGCCGTGCAATGCCACCAGCCGTGGCCCGGGGTGCAGTGCTACAAGGGAAGCCTCATCGGCCTCCGGCTTGCGCACCTCAACCTTCCGGCGCGTTCGACTTCGCCGCGCTCGCCAACCTCCCGGGCCTGCACTCCATCAACCTCAAGCGCAACAACTTCGCCGGCCCGCTCCCCGCGAGCCTCGCCACCGTGCGCAGCCTCCGCGCGCTGTACCTGTCGCACAACGGCTACACGGGTCCCGTCCCCGGCGACGTCTTCGCCAACATGCGGTGGCTCAAGAAGCTCTACCTCGACAACAACGACCTCTCCGGCGTCCTTCCGGCCGCCGCCATCGCCGCCGCGCCGCGCCTCCTGGAGCTCCACCTCGAGCACAACAAGATCGAGGGCCCCGTGCCCGAGCTCTCCGGCGTCTCTCCGGCTGTTCAACGTGTCGCACAACCGCCTCACCGGCAAGCTCCCACCGCCGTCGTCAAACGCTTCAACGATCGGCGTTCGCCGGGAACCACGACCTGTGCGGCGCGCCGGGGAGCGAAGCCACGGCGTGCGAGGCAGTGGTCGCGCCGGAGCCCTCGACGCCGCCGATGTCGGCATCGGACTATTCGCCGTCCAGGAGGAGACCAGCATCGTCGTCGTCATCGGCATCATCCTGCTCGTCATCGCGCTAGTCTCCGGCGCCATGGTCCTCATGCTGCGGCAGGACGAGCAGCGGAACAACGTGCCGCCGCCGTACTACGACGCCGTCAGCACCGGGGCCGGCCTGCCACCCAAACCAGCCGCTACGACCGCGCCACGCGCCTCAGCGGCGGCGATGGAGATGGCGGCGGCGGCAGCAGCCGAGCAGCGGCGCCGGCGGCAGCGGCAAGCGGATGGACGAGTTCGTCCTGATGAGCAATTCCAGCGGCGAGTTCGGGCTGCAGGACATGATGAAGGCGTCGGCGGAGGTGCTGGGCAACGGCACCCTCGGGTCCGCTACAAGGCCGCCATGCGCAACGGCATCACCGTCGCCGTGAAGCGCATGCGCGACATGAACCGCGTCGGGCGCGAGGAGTTCGAGAACCACATCCGCATGATCGGCGAGCTCCGCCACCCCAACGTGCTCTCGCCTCTCGGCTACCATTACCGCAAGGAGGAGAAGCTCATTGTCTCCGAGTTCATGCCACGCGGCAGCCTCCTCTACGTCCTCCACGGTACTACTGAGATGATCACTGACCACCTAATCAGTAATCACACTTGGTCAATTAATAATCCTTTTGGCGCGCGTGCGATCGATGGATGGATGCAGGTGACCAGAGCCCGAACAGGGTGATCCTGGACTGGCCGGCGCGGCTGAGGATCGCCCTCGGCGTGGCGCGCGGCATGGCGTACCTCCACGAGAAGCTTGGCATCCCATCGATGCAGTTCGTGAGCATGGACGGCGCCGACTTCGACGCGCCGCCGCCACCGCCGCCGCACGGGAACCTCAAGTCCGGGAACATCCTCCTAGACGCCGAGCTGGAGCCGCGCATCGTGGACTACGGCTTCTTCCCGCTCGTCAACGCCCCGCAGTTGGCGCAGGCCATGTTCGCGTTCCGGTCGCCTGAGGCCGGGCCGCGCAACAGCAGCAGCGCGCCCCGTATCGCCAGGTCTGACGTGTACTGCTTCGGCGTCGTGCTCCTCGAGCTCGTCACGGGGAGATTCCCATCGCAGTACCTCCTCAACGCGCGCGGTGGCACCGACGTCGTGAACTGGGCGGTCGGGGCGGTCACCGAGGGTAGCGAGCGCGAGCTCCTCGACCCCGTCATCGCCGCCGCTGGCGGAGCCTCCGCCGTGCAGCTGGTGCGCATCGCCGTCGAGTGCACCGAGGCCGCGCCGGAGAGCCGGCCCAGCATGGCGGAGGCGGCGAGGATGGTGGAAGAGGTGGCCGGCGCGTCGTGACCAGTGCTCGCCGGTCCGTGGGATGGGAGGAGTGACACCGATGCAAGTTTGCGCATGCATATCGTCTAGCTCCAACGTGACCAAATCCTGGCCATGGCCGGTACTCAGAGGAGGCTTGACGTTTGCGAAACGGCGAGGGGTCTGTCTGGTTGGCCTGTGTGTGAATTCAATGGTCTGAATCTGTAAAAAGAGAGAAGAAATCAGGACCAGATCAAGGGTAAAACGTGCCTTTTTACATCTCTAGTGACCTTTAGGCAACAATTTCTTCTAGTTGGAGGATGGAATCAACGACCATACTTGTGTGAATTATCTAGACCCTATTCAATCTTGTATACTGTCAAATAGGATTATGTGTTTGTTGAAATGTAACTTTGGATTTTAGCTTTTGCAACTACAAGAAAATTTTGCACTTGCACTCACCCACCATCTCATACGCAGAAGATTAGAATTCATGAAATGGGCGCAAATAAGGAGAAGAGTGAAAGTTGCTTTTCTAATTTGGAATTTTTGAATTTCAATATGGTGAAAACCAGAACGGGCCCAGATGCGTCAACACCAAGAAAGTTCTCCCACAATGAGATATGCTAGTTGCAAAACAAACAAACAAAACTATGAGATATGCTGAGAAGTTATAGTACAAGTAGTCGAGCATGCAAATGTCGACAACAATGACGCTTTGGCCGAGTGGTTAAGGCGTGTGCCTGCTAAGTCATGGGGTTTCCCCGCGAGAGTACATGGGGTGTTTCCCCCGAGAGTTCGAATCTCTCAGGCGTCGATCCTCTTTTTTTTTTTATATAATGGTACCACGCTTTCGTTGAGCGGCCCGCTCAGAGCGGGACACAAATTTACCTCTTTTTGGTAATTTCTCCCCACAGAATCCACACATGAATCTCCATTTATTAACTCCTCTTTTATCAGTTCAAAGAAATAATCGTTTCTTGTAAGGGTACCGCACTTTTATTAACACAAACTCTCTTGAGGGAGATGAAAAAAAAACTCTCTTGAGGGGAGAACTTGTTTTTGACAAGATGGTTATGAGGGTGGTTGTACCCCCAACCCACCAGAGTTCAAATCTCAGGTTTGACGCTGGTGTTTCTCATTTAAAGCGGAATATTGTTCAGTGGGAGGCGACGTTCCCGTCGACAGCGAGGCGCCCGTGGTGACTTCGTCAATCTCAAGACTCGAACTACTGACTCGGTCTTTTGGAGGTGCTCATAGGGGTAGGGTGTGCATGCGTGCGTTCATAGGGGTAAGTGTGTGCGCGTGTATATGAGCGCCTGCGTTGTACTGTGTTTCGCAAAATAAAACAAAAGAGATGAAAAAAAACTCTTATGGGGGACAAATGCCATGACATATATAAGCAAAAACACCCCATACGAAATAAAACCACAAAACTGGTCCGAAAGAGCGTCAATTGCTGATCCAAATCTTTTTTTCATGGTAATACGATTCTCATTGATAAATAAAAGACGAGATACAAAGTACGTATACACCGATCTTACAGATCTGGAAAGATAGGATAAACCTATGTGACAAACCAACGTCTATCCATCTTCTTCGGCACCACCGTAGCAGCCACCAAGAAAAAAATAGACAGATCACCTTCACACCCGAGCTCGACGCGGCTCCATCGCTGATCATCAGCTTTTCGGATCTCCAAAGTAGTTTGCCATAGGACAAACCATTACCGTTGAAAGAATCAGACCGGGGCAGCACGACCCCGGACACGCTATCGAACTTCAGCACTGGCACCCCCGCACGACGACGTCGGAGTAGGGACCAGAACCATCAGCCTCCATCCACAAACCCACCACAAGGTGCATCATCTTCCAGCTGTCACCAGTGCAGACCACCGTCTGCACGTACTCCTGGACGAATCCTCTCTGCTCCACCATGGCGCCAGAGACAACGCCGTAGCAACGAGGACAGAGCAATAGGAAAAATCCATCTGATGGAGTCGACGCCGCTGCCTCGCCGACACCATCCATGAACCCTACAGCCACCGATCTGAAAGATCGGCAAGCACACAGTGCCACCAACTCCGAGACATCGCCATGAAGGACAACGCCGGTGTGGGAGTAGAGTTGATGCAGACTTATTTGCCCGGACGCCGCTCCCACCACCCCAACGACGCACCATGCCAAAAACATCCTAACCCTATTTACCATGCAAAAAAAGGGTCCCCCTCCCTCCTGCCGCCGGAGCGGCAAGCGGAAGGAGAGGGGCCCAACTCTTTCACCGCTGGCCTGCGGCGGCGGCGGCGGCGGCGCTAGGGTAGGAAAACCTGTTCGCCTCGCTAGTCGCCTCATAGCGCTCTCGAGCGAAACGTTTTTTATTGCTGCACGCTGACAATCATTGACGCTAGTAAAGCCACCGTAGAGGAGACAAAGCATACAACACGTGCCAAAAAAATCCATTAGAGCACAATCACGTCTCTCCTGTGTGAGCGAAAGAAAGCACCATCGTAGACGACGCAACACGTATCGTTGTCGGCTTCGGTCGATGAAATCAATGAATATGAGCATATCCTCCCGTGGTATGGGTTGGTGGCCTAATCTCACGAATTGACCATAGTAATCATGAATACAAACTTACAAAGGGAAAAGTGGGTGCACACGAAGGAGTCAAACGCACAAACACAGGTGGATAACTAGGTTTGAGTTCTAAACACCCAAGTACATGAGCCAAATCTTAGAGCTCTAAAAAATATGCCTTCTTTCGACTTCTTTTGTTCAGCTGCAGAAGGTCTTAGAGCTCGGCCGAAGCTCTCCTTCCCATCTACAGTAGATCGAGAGAGGCGATTTTTGGGCGCCCCCGTCAGACCACCTCGCTCGCCTGCGATCCTTGGGTTCTCTCCTCCTCCGGCGGCAGGAGGGTGGGGAACCCCGGATCCTGGCTTGTATATAGTGTAGGTCGTGGTAGGGATCCGGCCGGAGGCGTCGTGGAGGCGGTGATGCTGGCGGCTGGTGGTTTGGTGTCGGCGTGCTCCCCCTTCTGCGTCGAGGGTCTCCGGGGCCTCGCCGTGGCGCGCGCGACTTCCGGGGGTCGAGGATCGACGGATCCGTTGGCCCGACCTGGATCTCCGTCTTCTGAGCCGGCCGGCGAGGATGACGATCTCCAAGCAGAGGTGCTTCTCCAACTCTTCTCCTCTCCGTCATGCAAGCTCGCCATGGCTGAGAAGGGCATCTTCCCGTCCGCGATCTACTCGCCTGCGACGTCAAGGTTTGCGCCAGCGCCGGGAGGGTGCTGGTTCCGGCGATGCGGAGGCGCGATCCCCTTCCGCGTCAGTGTTGGAGAGTGTTGGGTTCCCGGGGACCGGGATGTAATTTTGGTTTTCTTCGGGGTGAGTTGTATTCTCTGTGTTGGCTATTAGATCTGGGGTTGTTTTCGCAAAAAAAAAGTACATGAGCCAAATGCCCAGGGGTTCAGTCCACTACTAGATTCCTTATGGAAAAGGATTGGTGACGAAGAGCTCTTGGATTCCACATGGGGAGATTAGGGAGCAAAGGTGCAAGGGTTTCTATCAAGTATAATCCTAGATCTGAACAAGTATTCCCTATTTATAAGCTAAGTCCAAGAGAGAGGATTACATCTTCTCAAGCATGATTATGTGCATAGTTAGCCTGCCAGACAATCTGGTGGTTTTCACCACGGACAGTCGCGTGTCATTTGGCCCATCGCTTGGTTCGTCGGGATGTCAGCTCCAAGTGCCAAACAGCCCGGCGGCCTTTTTATAACTAAAACGTACATAGGCCGGACATGTCCAACTTGCATCTCCTAGTTGCTCGAGGACAGTCCAACATGAAGGTTCAGACGGTACGACGGGCTAAAGCATGCCTTCTCCTCTTCTTCACGCGGTTGCTTTTCACCCTTCTTGAGCTTGAGCTCCTCCCTTGCGTCTTGTAGGTCCTTGCCTTCGTACCTAAGCAAACATAGAGTCTTTGCATGTGGAAGCGAGACATTCTCGAAGGGATAGCAATCACATGTGTTTAGGAGTAGAGTCACCTCATCTTGTAGGACTTTTGGTCTTGCTTATCATAGGAAAAACTGGGGTTGTAGATGGTATATTTGATGGAGGTGATCTTGACATGGTGATGTTCGGGGTACCCACCGAATCATCCCGATTGCAACCTCAGCCAAAGCTAGAGAAGCCAACCAATATAAGTCATCGCTGTTAACAGAGTAGAGGCCACTGCCAAACACACGAGGCCACTGGCAGACACATGGAGATCAAGGTACCAGCAAAACTGAAATAAACAAAACAAGATCTAACCAACAATCTAAAAGCATCTCCAATGCTCGCCCCCCCCCCCCCCCCCACACACAAAGACACCCCTATACCTGTAGCAAAAAAAAAGGAGGTTCAATTGGGACCTCACGACAACCCCTAAAATAGTGAGGACCGTAAGTTCTATCCTAAAAAGAGGTTCAATTGGGACCTCACGACAACCCCATGCCCCCTATCTATTGTTTGGCGACGAAGCAATATCGCAGACACCCCATTTATGTGTCATTTCCTCCCGTGGCTCATCTTCTCCCGCCGCCGTACACCGCTTGAACTGCCCGACAACCACGATGTGCCTTCCTTCGCCTAAATGTGTCACTAACCGCCCCTCTTTTGCCCTCCCAAGTCCAAACACACCTCTCTCTCCCTCCCTCCCTCCCTCCCTCTCGCTCTCTCCTCACACACACGACGTCGAATGTCGTCGCCACCACCACCGGCCACGACGGAAACCCTTGCCACGCCAACCTGGCCTTGTGGCCTCCGCGCATTTGGGTTCGCGTGTTAGATGCAGGTGGTGCGGCGAGGGCAGGGCCGCACATAGCTGGTTGCAAGGCGGCCTGACCAAATACACGGCCAACGGAACAAAAAAAAGAAAAAGGTGACCCACTTACATGTGGGTCTTATGTGTCATTATAAAAGCACAAAAAATATAAAGCCAAAAACTCTAGAGCTACTGCTGAACTACACGCATGTTTGTAGTTGCAACGAGTGTCATATAACCATACCCAGCAGGCCAGCAGCTAACTATGCCCTGTCACATCACAAGATGAACAACACCACAGGCTAAGCGCATCTATTCTTCTCACATATTTTTCGTGACATGCGGATTCAACTCATCTATCTATCTATCTATCTATCTATTATAATTAAAACAACAATAAGATTTTGCAGAAGTAAACGTATGGTTAAGATTTAATGATTTGGTTCCACCTAAGAAAGGTTTCGCGAAGAGAAAACGTAACCTAAGCGAAGTCCTCTTTCACGAGATATTATACATGATACAACTCGCCTGGCGGCCGGCGGCCGGCCAATTGTTGCTGCAATACCGAACCCGTCTTTCACGAGATATGATATACATGCTACAACTCGCCGGCGGCCGGCGAAGAACTCGGCGGATTTGGCAGCGCAGTGAAAGATATACGATTTGGGGGATTTGCTAGCGGAGCTGCCATCTCATGACCCAAGGCAAGCTGTAGGTTCATCCACTCTAGAACCCTAAACCTTTGCATGTCTCTCGCATTAGATGAGAAACGGTGGTCTTCTTATGGCCATGTAATCGCAGATGTAAAGTTCTAAGTAGAGAGATTTGATTTCAGCTTAGGATTGCCAATTGTTTGGTGCAGTTTTGGTCAGATGAGGCGGTCGATTTTGCAAGAGATATTTGCCGATTTGCTCCTGTCGAGTACGGCTCTTTAAAGCTACCTATTACAAAGCTAGCTAGCCTGGTACGTAGTTCAAAGTCAAATGCTGCTAACGATGCAACTCCACTACGTTGCTAGCCAGACAAGTAAGTGAAGTTACCTCCAATATTCTCATGTTTAGAAGATATTACGGAGCTATAGATATATGTCAATATATGTATCCCTGAAGGAGAAACTTACTCTCACTGCTAGACCCATATTCTCTGATGCTAAAGCTAGCATGCAGGAGCATTTTTTCTGCTAACAAGGGTACCTGCTATGAGCTTACTTAGAATTGTTGCATGGTGATCTACTTCGGATTTCTCTTCATGTTCCCGATTTTTTGGTGCAGATCTGATTATATGAGGACATAAATCATAACATAAGCTTGCTAAGTGAAGATGTACAATCCGGTTGAAAGTCAATTTAATATTCAGCTTTACATGCCTAATTGTTTGGATTAGATTTGATGGGCTTCATAAGATGATTTAGGGACAGACTGGCAGTGCATAGTTGAGCTGCCGAAGCTCATGACCTATTTGTGTAAGTATTTGTTTAGCTGACCGCCGGCCGCGAAGAACTCCACCAGCCTGAGCTTAACAAGGAAAGCGAATTTGGTGCTGGCCTCCCTTGATGGTATACATGGCTCTCCAGAATTTCTCCTCCCGGAGAATGAATCTTAAATTCAAGTAATTGGTTCACTTGCATTGCCTGTCCATCGCGAACATTATCACATTCTGCTTGCTCCTGGCTGCCATCTAAGGTGAAGTTGGAGTACGAACTCCGAACACCAATTATGGACTCAGCTGTTCTGCAGTTAGTACCTGATGATTTGGAGTCAACATACATATAGATGAATTCTACTTTGAGGCGAACGTTTTTTTAGATAAAAGGCTTTTGGAGTAGGTTGCAGCCAACAAAGACTTGACCAGCTGCAGGAATTCTACGTGTAAGTTGATGGGTTCTTAGATTATATTCTGTATATTCTGTTATTGTACAATCGGTCAACTAATGATGCCATTTGATTTACTAACAAATTTGTTTCCTTGGTATATATGTTACACAAAAAAAATCCTTGCTCGCAGATTTCTGAATGATCATAAAATTGCAGATGCTTCTGCTTGAATCCTCAGCTCAGCCTGTGTTTATATATTTTATCAGGTGTAAGATATTTTCGGGTAATGGGTTGTGGAATACATCACGATATAACTTCAGCCAAATCTTCATTGGAGGATGTCAGGTAACTTTTGCTTCTTGCCTTTTTTCTGTTTGCTCAAAACAATATATGAGTTGTTCGTCCATCTTTAGTTAAGAAATTATATAGATGTTTGTCGTCCGTAATCCGTAAAGGATCAGAGGGAGAAAATATTGAGACATGTACAAGGCCAAGATCGCTAAAGAAAAATTACAATAGCAATTATATACAAGCCAAACGCATTGATCTGTATGCAACCTTGACAGTGTGAGAAATAAGAACCGTCTCCATTTCTTTAACAAAAAAGACTTATCATGTAGCAAAGATAGGATCTGTCAGCTAAAATATATAGCCATTTTGCTCTTTAAAAAAAAGCCGAGATCCACGGTGCTGATGTCAACTGCTTCCCAGCATTATGGACAAAAAGAGCATTCAAAGTAAATAAGTGAGAGCAATTTTCCAAGACAGAAAAAACACGCATTATACCCTAAGCCAATGTGCCAGTTTCTATGCGACATCATGTAACGATTATTTAACCTATCAACCAATACCGAGCAAGTAAAAACCTTGATCTTAGAGGGGTATTACGGAGAGACGTTGTGGCATTTGGAGAGATCATGGGACGACCATTGACTATTGTAAGATCTGAAGTGAGAAATTTGGAGGGGACGAGCAGGATGACAATCAGATATGACAGTTGACAATAGTTTTGTCCGGTTGCTAATAGTCACATACTGTTAGCTAAATCAATTTTGACCAAGTTAGTAGCCTAAAACAAAAATTCATATAGGATCCACCATGTACAGATTAATATTTAAAGATGCATGAACTAACCAATAGAATTTAGAATCTTCATCTTGGGTGGTTATATGGTTTTAGCTTATTATACCAAAGGCAATATGAACAAGAAAACATACACTTAATATTAAGATCCAAAATAATGGTGCTAGCCGCGCAATTGCGCGGGTCACCTAGCTAGTTCACGTGAACATATGATACACTATTACCGTGTACTCCAAAGCGAACATACACTGATCAGCTAATTCCACACCTGGTGTACAAACACAATTTGCTAGTATCATTTCTCAAATTTAAAAAATGCTACTAGTAAGAAAAAAAACATCTGCGAGGAACTCCAATCCTCTTTTGTAAAAATGTGCCATGATCTTCACAGTAAACTAAGCAAAGTTGATATGTGACTCTGTAATTAACCTCAATATACAGTCCTTCCCTACTCTCCTTGTACCCAATGCTCCGAATTGCCCAGCCATATGTGTGTGTGCCTTGTATCCTGTACCAAAACCAAGACCACAATGGTGAAGAATAAGCTGTCGGGTCACTAGATCACACCCTGCTCCCGCGACCGCTGCGAGCTGCCGACGAGTCCATTCCTGTCGGCACCATTATCTCGGTATTCCAACGATGTGGCATACATCGTCCTCAAGTCCGGGTGGCCGTACCTCATCGCGGCGACGGCATAACATCCTAAGGTGTAGGCGAACACGAGGAAAACGTATGCGAAGAGCTGGAAGTTGGCGAGCTGCTCCGCACGCTCCCCAGCAGCATGCCCATGGCACTCGATGTGTCCATCGACGTCACGGTGGCACCCCTCGGGGAGCATCGACCCATAGAGCGTGAACGCCGTTTGGTAGAACCACAGGCCCTGCAGGGTGATAAGCACGCCACTGGCGAGGTCGGCGGGGAAGCTCTCCGGGAGGAGCGCGCCGAGGACGCTGGAGACGATGCAGAGCCCAATGAGCACAACCAGGAGGTAGTGGTAGTAGCCCTCCAGCCCCATGTGGGTAGTAGAGTGGAAGTAAAAGAGCAGGAACTCCGCCGTGAACGCGGTGGCCGCCACCAGGCACAATGCACCCTCTGTCAAGGGCAGGAACCTGCTTGCGACAATCGCCAATGAAAGCTCAGAGTTAGCTCTCTAAGAATAAAGGACAGTGAAAAGTTAGGGAGGTAAATCAGCAGGGGATCAGATGCCAAGTAAAACTTTTCGTAACAGAATACGGGAAGGAATAATCAAGTTTAATCCTCCAATCAATTTAATCACATTTCAAAATCATTTGCACACTAGTTCGTTAGGTTATTCTTAATTATTCACTTATAAATTTCTTGCACTCAAGAAACAAAAACGGTGAAAACTCTTCCGTGGACTAGTGGTAGCCGTGCATATGCGCATAAGGGCCAGGTCTCGGGTTCGAGTCCTCCCTTCTACCTTAATGACAAAGCCGGGGTGGAGTCTCCCCTCAGGTCTTGTTATTTTAGAAACAAAAACGGTTGCATAATTTGGGTGATGATTGATGTACTTTTACAATGAGACACACCACTGTTCATTTTGTTAACATTGGCTGCAGGGACAAGATGAAACAAAAACGGCAATATGATTGCAGGGCAAAAAGGTTACACAGAGACTCCACCGAGTGCAAGGTAGGACCCCCCCCCCCCCCCCCCCCCCCCCCCAAAGTACCATCGAATGTGAAACATAGTCAGGTTGCATATCCGCTATTGGTTTATCTATCTATGCACTCAAGAAAATGACAGAAATTGCCCCTGCCCCCACCTCCCACTCATAAAGAAATCAAAAGCATGAGCGGAACCTGTCTTTCTGTATGATGAGCTTGAGCTGATAAGCTTTTAGCTACGTGCATGTAAAACAAATTTATTCACGATAAGATGCTTCCAAGTGCCAATTCCCTCCACCCGAAAAAAACCAAATGCATAGATAGAAGTAAACGAAGCCTAGGCGCAGCCCTGAATTTTGCAAACCAAGTTGTGCTACACCAGCCTGGACCAGGCAATGCTTCTTGTGGTCTGGCCCGTCCTTTGTAACATTCAAGATGCGACCCCCCGGTAGTCAAAACGCAAGTCGCCAACCAACAAGCCCAACAACCATCCACCCCTTCTTTTTCCCTTTTCCAGATTCGCGGATGTGTAGGACTACGATCGAGCTGTTCATCTTGAATTAAAATTTGATCCATCGATATGTCCAAATCAATTTTAGACATACTATGATTCAGATGATCATCAAGTGAACAGGGAATGAAATGAAGAAAAAAAATAGAGGAAAAACGAACGAATGGATTCCGGATCATGTAATCAGTGGAGGGAGGGAGGTGTAGCTAGCGCAACAAGATGTATGGATGGTGACCTTGTCTTCTCGGAGAGGAGGGCGAGTGCGCCGAAGAGGAAGAACATGAGCAGCATGCCGCCGTGCTCGAGGTCGTTGAGGTGCGCCGGGTTGACCCCGCCGCCGGGTGCGAGGATGTGGAGGTGCGTGGAGTAGAGCACCTCGATGCACATGTCGAGGAAGGCGCCGCCCGCGACGACGTACAGCTCGAGGTGCCGCAGAGAGCCGGCGCCCACGGGGTTCCAGACGCGGAAGCGGAAGCCGGCCGGGTCGGCCGCGAAGCGCGCCACGGCCGCCCAGACGTGCCACGCGCCCACCAGGAGGAAGAGCGTCCCCGGCAGCGCGTGGCCCTGGAACGACCCCATCGATCGGTCGGTTCGACGCGCCTCGGATCTGCCTGCGCGAGGGAGATCGCCGCCGCCGGCGTTGACTTGTTTCTCCTGCCGGCCGGCGCGCTTTGGCACGTACCTTGCGTTGCGACGACGATGATTGGTGGATGATGAGGGAGCGAATCAAAATCCTGGCGGCCGGAGAAACTGTAAAGCGACGGAGGAGATTCTTGTTTCTTTATTTCTCTGGTCGCGAAGAAGCGCCCTTCCTTTTCATTTTCTTTTCCCGGCCAGGCGATGATGATGATTCGCCGCTGGCGCCTTTTCCTCTCTCTCTCTCTCTCTACAGAGTCCAGAGCACGGCGGCAAGGCACGGATATGTGGACCGCTCGTGTGTGCGTAGAAAGAGAGTGGGGGAGAGGTGCGGAAGGAGGAGGCGTTGGGGTTTCCTGACTTTGATGGGATGGATCGATGCTGCTGTTGCAGTCGGCGCGGCCTGCTCCTATGCTATGTTCGGCCGCGTTCCAGATGCTCCTTTTGCTCGGGGTGAGCGTCGGTCGTCTCCAAATCAATCCGTCGCATCGCAATAGGTCGGCTGGAATTAAAACGAAACTCACGGAAACGAGTAAGTGGTGACTCGGATCGACTCCAACTCGGCGTCTCACTAGCCGAGCCGAGTTTTAAATTTGAATTCGTTTGTTCACCAAGCTACTCGTGAGTAGCTCACAAGTACGCTCACAAGCACGTTTAAATCATTTCACATGTTCTAAATGTTTGAATATGCGCGCACATTATAAAACTAGCAATTTTCCAATTAATTCTGAACTAAAACAATCGATGGTCCTTTTACAATTTCGCATCTCTAATCAAAGAGTAGATCAATGTTAAAAGATAGAAGCAGGAGGAGGAGGAGCACCTCGCGCACAAGCGTGAGCTGAAGCTAGAAACCCTCCTCTAGCGGCAGTACATCGATGTCTCCTCCGACGAGGAGTGAGAGCTCGGTCGTGCCGCCGCG
Organism: Poa pratensis; assembly: GCA_947311845.1. Lineage (NCBI taxonomy): Eukaryota > Viridiplantae > Streptophyta > Magnoliopsida > Poales > Poaceae > Poa > Poa pratensis. The sequence continues at coordinate 106,594,571 of CAMZMU010000041.1, forward strand.
AATGCAGACCCGGTGAAGAGGTCCCGGAGCCCCTTTTGCCTAGGGTTAGGTTTAGGTTTAGAGTTAGTGTTATCTAGATCTAGCCCTTAGTTAACAAAGTGGGCAAATTATGTTAAGTTTCGCCTCATTCATTTTTCACACGAACTTATTTGTTTTAAATTTAATGTTTTGGCTACGGGATATGTTCTGACAGGCGAGTTTCTACCTCTCAAACTGCGTTTGAGGGGTACCTTATACCGATTTTAAGGTTTATATAAGGGTATGCTAAGATGCTCTTAGAAGCTCAAACCGGGAAGGAGAAGACCCAAAACAGGTTGTTCTCAAATATTAAAACAACTAGATTTGCACGAATCATAACGCATAGATTGGATAGGTCTCACAACAACTTTGATTGAGAAGTAGCAAATTCGATTGGAAATTCGGGCAACTGAAACATTGAGGCAACAGTTGGTAGTGAAGTTTTTTCAGCAAACTGTAGGGAAGACCCCTAATGTGCCATTTTCATTCTATATAAATGAGTATTAATAATGTAGAAATAGTACAAAAATTCATAAGGTGTCTAGCCAATCCTGCATCTCATCCTCAAGCTAGGTTTTGCTCCATGGATAATCTGAGAAAAAAGGTCTTGAACATGAAGAACAGGTAGATATATTCCTACCTTCTCCTCCAAAGAGTATTTTGTTTCTATGATTCCATATACTCCAGCTGCCAACAATGACAGAATTATTTATAAAACTCACCCTGTTTACCATCCAGTAACACCTCAGTAATGTCTAAATAAGGGTTCCATTCATGATTAAGCTTCCACCAGAAAGTTTGGGAAAAGTCACACTCAAATATAGATGCATCATGCTTTCATTGATATTATCAGAACATAGGGCACATTACCATGCTTTCAACATAGAAATTTTTCCTTGCCATTAGATCCTTACTGTTGATTCTGTTCTGCGTCATGAGCTAGTAGAAAAAATTCTGTTTTGATAACGAACAGGATTTCCAAATCCGTTGAAAAGGCTCACTAGTTTCAGGGGCATTGAGCATGGGATTAACATACCTTTCTAGAGGAGTAAGCCTGACTCCCCAAGCAAATGACCATTTGTCCATACCAGTAATCTGACTTCCATTATTCAGTATCAGCTGCATCATTGCAGTGTTCAGAGGGCATGACAGAAACAGGAATCTGCAACATATCATAAATATTCTCATGAATAATATTTCTGGAAAGAGATATATCTTTGTCCTTGGAGAAAGAAAATAAATGGGGGAATTGATCTTGGAGTTGATTCGCTTGCCATTCATCATACCCAGGTGAAAATAGATGAGCCATCACCAAGTTTGCATTCAGTCATATTCTTGAATTCATTGATTAGAGCAGAGCAATCTTTCTTGAATTCATTAATTAGAGCAGAGTAATCTCTCCGCCAGAAGGAGACTTTGTTGGACTGTACAGGAACAGAACCACCCTGATAGTAATATTTTCATATAAGATGCACCCATGGAGTATTATGATGATTGATAAATTTGAAAAGGATTTTCATCTGAAGTTTTGAACTCTAAATCCAAGACTCCAAGCCCGTCAAATTTTTTGGGATTAGCAATTTTCTCCCACTTAATTAGACATTTACAATGCTTATGGATGTCTTTACCATGCCAGAGGTAGTTCTTTTCAGGTTTGTCAGAATCTAAGTATTCTAAACCGACATATTTCCATGCCTAGCCAATAAATACTTCAGTTTTCGAAAAAAAAGAGGCCCGACCACCTTTTCTTATACTGCAAAATTACTGCAATTTTTGCTAATACTGTGCAGTTTTTGCTGAACCTAAACACTTTAAAGTATTTTAAACCATCGTATTTCAGAAACCACAGTATTATTAGAATACTTTAAAAAACCTTTGATGCCAAACGCTCACTGAACCATTATTCACATCCGCAATGAATCTTTTCATCCCCATTAAGACAAGATCATATAAAATTGCATGCTTCCTCAAAGGAGGATTCATTGAAATGGGAATAATGGTTCTTGTATAAGTACCCATTTGTCTTTACCATGGGAGTATACACAAATTAGTCAGGTTTTTCATTTCCTCAAGCCCATCATATACTCACATACTGGAGCAGTAAATGGACAAATGGGTACTTATACACAAACTAGTCAAGTTCATATAATTTCACATCACACCCAAGGAAACACAGCCCAGGACAAGAGCGTAGTTCTTACGTCGCCTGCAACTGCACAACTGGCGCCCGAGATGGCCTGGCTTGCATTGGTGCCCGGGTTGACCATTCAGGTGCAACCACCACCGCAGCCCGAGCCGCAACCTGAACCGCAGCCACTGGACTTGGAGTGGCCGGTCTTGGAGCTTTCCATGACCATGCTGCCGCAACCGCCGCCACAACCAGAACCACAACCGGCTGACTTGGCGTTGATGGTCTTGGAGCCTTCCATGACCATGCCGCCACAGCCGCCGCCGCCTCCGCAGCCTGAACCACAACCACTGAACTTGGCGTGGCTGGTCTTGGGACCTTCCATGATCATGCCACCGCAACCGCCGCCACAGCCCGAACCGCAACCGCCTGACTTTGTGTATCCGGTCTTGCCTTCCACGACCATGCCGCCGCAACCACCTCCACAGCCCGAACCGCACCCACCTGACTTAGCACAGCCGGCCTTGGAACCTTCCATGACCATGCTACCACAGCCGCCACCGCAGCCAGAGCCACAGCCTGAACCGCAGCCGCTAGACTTTGCATAGCTGGTCTTGGAGCCTTCAATCACCATGCCGCCGCAACCGCCACCGCAGCCCGACCCACAGCCAGAGCCACATCCACTGGACTTGACAATTCCGGCCTTGGAGCCTTCAATGTCCATGCCACCGCAGCCTCCTCCTCCACCACAACCCGAACCACAGCCACCTGACCTGGTTCTCCCCTCCGCCATGGAGCTTTCAACAACCATGCTGCCACCACAGGAACTGCCGCATCCAGATCCACACCCAGCAGATTCAAGACGGCCATTCCCGCCGCTTGCCACGACGCCACTACTTGCAAGACCGTCCTTGGAGCTCACGGTCACAATGGGGCCACCGCAGCCACCACCACAGCCTGATCCGCATCCACCGCATTTAGAATCAGCCACCTTGCCGCTTACAGCACCAGCTCCATCACAGCTAGCATGACCATCCTTGTCACTTGCCATGACCAAGTCACCGCCACTGACAGTACCACAAGTGCCACATTGCGCTGGAGTAGTGATGACACCTGCTGCTCCACCTTTCACCAATTGAGGAGCAATGGTTGTATCAGGTTCAACAATTGCACCCTTCTGAACCATGGCCCCTTCAATGAGTTTCGCGCCATCTTTGCCAGTGGCATTCAGGAACAAGAACGATATTGCAATCCAGGGAAGCAGAAACCAATCCTCATCCACCTAAGATTAATAAGTAACACCATGAGTATATTTGAGATGCAAGGAAATTAATTTTACTACTTAGAAGGATATGACATTAGAACTGAGCGTTGTACCGTGATAAATTCTGATTCAGTGTCAAGTAGTGCGACTGCTTTGCCATAGGGGTGTTCAGCAGAGAACTTCACAGCAGTAACTGCTGTAGTATCTTCAGCATGCTGACTGCAGCATTTCAGTTCATATGCTAGTCTTCTTCCCCTGTATAGTTTGATCTGCTTTGTTCAAACAAGTATAAGAACTTTGAGTATGCTACATGAATAAGTTTTTATGTACATATAATTTTATGTATGCTCAATTTTGTAGCGAACATGATGTCTGTATGAACTTGAGCTGCAGACTGCAGTTGTTCTTACCAGTTTGTCGTCACCTTTGATCTCGAGTATGCATCCATCCTGGGTCATTTTGAGGTCACTGGTGATGGATAAGTTGGAGTCAATAAAAGACCATTTAGTTTCCTTGAATTCTGCCAGCTGAAATGGCCTTTTTGATGACTTCGTTATTCCAACCAATTCCCGAATGAGAGCCATGCCACTCTTTGCCTTGTTCTCCCTGGGGTAAAGGGGGGTAATCTTTAATTAGCACAAAGGCTTCATACCAGAAGCATCTGAGATATAAATGCTAAACAGATCCCCTAGACAAAATAAATTTTAGCTGTCGACTCAGAAAAAGAACTATATATGTTTTCAAGGAGCCTATAAATACTGTTGCATAATTTGAACACCAGTTTGTACTGCAAATACCAATTTGCATATGCAATGATTATGTAACAATTCCATATGTTCTTCGAAGTATCAATTATCCTATAGTAGTACCAGTATGTATCATGTATACTTACTAATCAGCACACAAATTCAACTATTTAATTGATGTTACTACGAAGTCACAGTATTATTAATACCACTAGGAAAAAAATTACCTTATCTGAAGACGAACAAGTTCAGTACCACAGTCATACACGAAGCGAGTCCAGGAGCTCATTTGTTGATCCTTGACAGAAGGTGGCAATAGGCAGGCTTTCAGAGAGAAAGGTTTAACATTAATCATGCTAAGCACCTGTGGAGCCCGCCTTGGGACAGTAGAAGATGCAGCAACACGAAGACTGATGGTTGGGAAGCCGGCATATCCACCTTGAGATTTCAGTTCAAACCATCTTTCAAAGGAAAGCTTGGAATCGGGCTGTGCAAGGTCTTGAAGAGAGATTGAGACCTTCCCTAGTGGTTCTGATTTCTTTGATGATGACGCCCCAAAATAGGCATGATCAACCATTACTGTCAGAATGATTTCTCCAGTAGGTTCACATTGAAAACCAGCTCCAATACTCTTCCTGTTTTCGCTGAAATATCTAACCTGCCACCATCGCTGATAAACAGATCTGGTTGACTCTTGGTGAACCATACATACACACTTTTCTCTGGAATTGAAGATGGTAAATTCTTGATGTCCACAATTTGCAAATACAGCTGCAAAGGATGGAACAATGTTTCAAGTCAATAAATACGGTAGATTCTATAGGAAAACAAGTGCTAACCTCAAATATTAGATACCATACCAATCGTGTTTTAAAAAACATTAATAGATATAACATTCCATATTTTAGGTTATATTATTAAATCACAAAGAACTTCCAAACCAAATTTATTGTACTTGTGCAACTGTTGATCAGGAACAATAAGAAGTAAATAGAGCAGCATACCTCCAGAACTGTTGTTTCAAGAATAGTAAGATGCTTCTCCGCTTTACCGATACCAAAACCATTATCTCCCTCAGTACTAAATATCTGAGGAGTGGATGTCACAGGAGACGGCAAATTTCCACGGTACATAGCACCAACCTTCCAGTATCTCAGACCAAAGGTATTCTCGAATTGCTCAGTGGTTCCAGAAAATCCGGTGTCGAGCTTCTTCCCTTCAGCTCGATCATCATCTGTGTCATCATGCTCCAGTACTCTCCCAAGGAGATTCATCATGTCACTGTAGTAGGTAACAGGATGTAGTTGGTGAGTGTGCCAGATGAGATCCACATCATAGGTTGGCACACGAAAGAACTTCAACCCTTTCTCCTGATTCACCTTGATCACATACAAAAACCCTTTGTATCGAGCTAAAGCTTCTTCAAGAAAACGGCGATCATTCATGCTTGGTGTTCCAACCTGCCAGAAACAAAGCAACTCCCTGAATTTCTGTACATATTTATGTATTTCTAGCGTATGTATGGACCACAAAGTTAACAGTTATTTAATTATCACCAGCATTTGCTAGGCTAATTAAATCAAGCAGCAATCTGCTTGTGAAACTTCAATTGGAATAGCTTTTTAGATTAGTCGTTCGCTCATGGGTATTCGATCACAGTGCTGTGTCTTATACTAAGTGCGTAAGATCAGCATGTAACTACCTGGTAGACGAAAGAAGACTGTCTCCTAACAGCTGAGACCAAATCATAGGAAATGCCGCCTGCAGCTCCATTGCTCGCGTAAATTGTATCATTAGAAGGACTTGTGAACTCCAACTCAAAGGGCTCCCCAGGACATAATAACTCAGTCCAAACTTTTGCAGCCTGATCCTTGGACTTTGCTTGAATGGAGGACTCGACGTTGTTATTGTCCAATATTCTGCCATATAATCTCTTGCAGTCCTTTACGTATTGAGCCTGAAAGATAAAATTCTCAGCAGGGCATCACTGGAAAAGGCGCAAAATTCTTTTCATATGGATATTTCTAATCATGCGCACTATCTTTTTTTACGTCAGTAATGCAAACAATCCTCTAATGGGGTGTTGATAGCAATCCCATATGCTAGGTACTGGGTAATTCTGAATGACACATGATCATCTTAAATTAAGATGCCTACCGGATTAAGCCGATGGCAGTGCCATATCCATTCACAATCAAGAGGAACAACCAAAGGCCCATCTACAACAGCAGCCTCAGTGTGCTTGGCAAGAAGGGGAAGCCAGCAAGCTTTGTACCTAGCACAACAACAAAACGAATGCGTCAGTGTATACAGCACAAGAAGAGAAATTAGTTGATTTCAGAACTCTAAGTCTCTAGCACCACATTGAACTGCAAGCACATGTCAACTCGTATCAAGGTCTTAGTTAAACTAGTGAGGTTTATCATACAATTTTACATCAGGGTCGATTTTTTCTCAAGCAGGTGCGTGCCAGGAGACATAGAGAATATTCTGAATAATGGTTGGGTAATGTTCTTAAAATTCACCCCAAGAGTTGATCGAAATTGGGCACCGATTTTCTCAGAATTTTCAATCCAAGAGGAGGTTCAAAAAAATCCAACACAACACAACCCTATATCTGAGTAGGGTAGGGTTTCTTCACCAAACCACTCCCGGACAAAAGAAGATGGCGTGATGAATGAAAATTCCACACGAGATGCGACGCAAGCAAACGCCTCTTGGCGTTGTTGAAAAGCCAGGAAGATGGGGATACCTGCGTATGGCCCTGTCGAGCAGCGGGCCCTCGTAGAGCCACCGGCGGCGGTCCACTGCGGCGAGGAACTCGAGGTGCCGCAGCGCGGCCGGGATGAGGTCCTCGCCGATGCCGATCCCCTGCGCCGCCGCCCACCGCGACTCCTGCTCCGCGTCCATAACTCCTCCTCCGATGGAGCTCACCTGCAATTCCCCAATTCCAACGCCAAGAAGGGAACAATCACGACCACGAGAAGGTGATCTTTGGGCGTGTTATCTGAGTCCTACAAGAACACGATCGCCGGTTTGACCTCGATTCAGTTTACGTTTCTTGGCACACGGCTTTGACTAGTAGGCTTCTTGGACTAACACTTAAGATCGTCGTTATTTCGGAAAGTAAAACCTAGAGAAAAGGCAATCAAATCAGAAAGAAACCTGATGGAGGAGAGGAATTTCGGCTACTCGACAGCTCGCGGACTGGAATTTCGGCTGACTGGCACCACCGCCGCTCCCCTATTTATACAGGGGGAGAGGGGGAGGACGGTGCACCGCCTAAATTATTGACAAACTGAAATAGCAACGATCTCTATCCACAGCGACGAGATCACAATCATAGCGGAAGAGCTTTCAGTTCAAGGACCGGTATTTGTAGCGTGCTTTACGGAACACACTGCAACACTTTCCGAACCGATGGCCATGATGAACTTTCTTGCACACTTGGTAGCAGGTGCATTCTCTACTACCAGCTCTCCAGCTTCTTATAAAAATCACTCATGTCCAGAGTTCATCGGAATTGTACTACTACACCAGAATTGTAGCTTCTTATAAAATCACTCATGTCCAGAGTACAGTAATGTTCTGGTCAGAGTTTTTTTTTTTTTAGGCTTAAGGCAGAACATTTTGGTGTTCCTAATGCCCAAATGCACCAACTTGCCAAGAGGATACTATTCATACAGTGCACGATGTGGTAATTTATAAAAAAAACTTGGTTATGCGGTATATTTGGTTCGTAATCATATGGTGACAACATCGTTAACAAAGTTGTAGCGACCAATTATTCAGCACGCTATATTGGCATTTTGCTTGGCAAAGTTTTATGGAGATGCCATGCCTTTGTGAATCATGCCACTTTCGAGAGCATATGCAGTACGGTCGTACTACAGGCGATGAAGCTTTTTTTTTTCGGATGAAAATACATCAACCGAGCACCTTACAGATAAGCCCAGAAACAAAGAGAAATTACAACCAGATCCTTCTGAGCTCCGGCACCTTCGTTGCGCAGCACGTTCCGCCGGCGGAACCCGCCACCATCTCCTCCAGAAGACCTTGGACTGGGAGGAGCCCTCCGGCAGCAAGGAAGTCGACGGTCTTGAGCACCCTGAAGATCAGAGCACCTCCGCCCCGCACCACGACCAGCACCAACTCGGTCAATGTCATCTTCACCAAGAACTCCAGATCCCGGCACCGCCGCCACACGGCCACCGGCGAAGGGAAAGCGCACTCGGCGGCTCCTCCGAGCCGGGAATGCGCTGGAGGCGGCAGATCCGCGGCGAAGCTCCACCGGAGCACCCACCACGGAGTAGAAGGGAGCCACCTGTAAAAGCCACTCCGGCGACGCCGTCATCTCCACAGCGCCTCCGGCTAGCAACCTACGACGACCTACACTATGTACATGCCGTGATCCGCCGATTCCCCAACCTCCCGCCGCCGGAGCGGCCGCCGGAGGCGATGAAGCTACATGTCATGTACTCCCTCCATTCATAAAAGGATATCTCAACTTTATCTAAATTTGGATGTATCTACACAATAAAATATGTCTACATACATACAAATCTAGAAAAAATTGAGACATTTTTTGTGAACGGATGGAGTACTACACAGCTGAATGTGTTTGATCGTACGACAACAACTTTCTTCCTGCCATGCCATCTACTTCCTCCGTTCCAATTTCCCAAATTATAACATGTTTTAGAATTTTTCTGATTCACATGTATCTAGACATGTTTCAGTGTGTAGATTCACTCATTTTATTACGTTGTAGTCCACAGTCAAAAAGCCAAAACATTTTATATTTTGAAACGGGCCGATCCACAAACTTAGCCAAGGCTAGTCAAATATGTTTACAATGTCATTTTTCGGACAAAATCACCGTAGAAGTCACGTAGAACAAGTCACGACATCGCTAGTAATCCGGTTGTAATTTTGTGTTTGATGTTGCTTGTCTTCTTGTCCCAACTCTCTCTTAATAAATGAAATAGGGCAAATCTTTTGCCTCTCGTTTCAAAAAATAAAAAATTTGGAGAAAGATTAGACAGTTTTTAGAATTGGTCTTTTCTACTCCCTCCGTTCCAATGAATAAGGAGTATTTTTTTGTCAAAAAACAACTTCCTCTATGTTTGATCAATGTTTTGGGAAAATATAAACATTTACTCTAGCAAATCAATAGCAATAGATTAGCCATACAATATATTTTCATAATCTATTTATTTAATATTGTAGATGTTGATATTTTCTTCTATATATTGGATCAAACTTAGTAAGTTTTAACTTGTGACTAAATTTATATGACTTGTTCATTGAAACAGAGGGAGCATTAAGAAACTAACATGAGCTATTTGTGTCCAAGGATGTTTTACATGATCATCCTTGGAGATCCCGGTGGAAATTTTAAAAAGAAAAAGTAAAAGACATGCCCATTACATGAACTTGGCAAAGCTTCATTGGAGTACCATAAGTAGAAGTCAGTTTAGTCCAAAGTAGCTAGAGGCGCTTTCGGCGTGGTTTTTTCACGCGACAGAGGTGAGGGGACGCTTCCGACATGTGTTTTTATGTAGAATGGCCTTGGACTATTTTTTAGAACTTAAAAATGTCGTTTCTTTGTTGCCCATGTGATAACTGAACAAATTCTACAACGCCAAACAGGGATTCGGGAACAGGGACCGTCACACAAGCTGGTCGGGAAAATTGTCGTTGGCGAAATGACGATACCCCTCAGCGCCATGATACGTCCAAAACGAATCTACTTTTCCAAACACATTTGCTACTTTTTGCTCTCTAACTTGCATGATTTTTTTTTTCAGCAGAATTGTTTTTAGTGTCTTATTTCTTGTGCAGAAATAAAGTTTCCCGAAAACAATCCCAATAACTATTTAGGCGGACATAACCATGGAGCCCGAAAACCAGATGGAGGGGCGCCACCAGGTGGCCACGCGGATGTTGGCCGCGGTCCCCCTGGACCACGGGTCCCACCCACGTGGGCTCCTGGAGCGCCGCCTCTCGACCCCCTTCGGCCTATATTTTTCTCCCGAGAGAAAAAACCCTTGGACCCCCGTCATTTTTCCTGTTCACGATACGGAGAAGACACCAACCTCTGTTCTCCTTCGGAGGGCTAATCTGGAGGCTGATTCCAGTCTCTGGAGAGGGAAGATCTTCGCTGTAGTCATCACCAATGCATCTCCATCAATCTATTATGTTTCCACCATCCATGTCTGAGTAATTCTCTATTGTAGGCACAAGGGATGATCGGGATTGGACGAGATCGTTCATGTTACAGATGTTAGAATTGTTATGGCGTGATGCCTAGTATCCATTATGATCGTTAATTGTTGTTGCTATGACTGTGCTATGCTCTATGTGTGACACTAGGACCCGAGTTCCATGATTTCAAATCTAAACACTTTATGTTTTCAATAATTGATGTTTTGGATCATATCTACAAGTTGTATGCACCTGTTACTTGTTCGGAACCAGAGACATCAAAGGTGACATGACTGGGGTATCAAAGGGGAAGATTGTAACTTGAGAATTACATGTATTCATTAAATGTTAATTTTCTCCCGTGCTTTGTAAAATGAGTACCTTAATTACCCTAAGTTTCTTAATTTGCTCCGCTGAAACGGGAGGGTAGGACAAAAGATGTTGTACAAATTCTTATTGCAAGTAGTTACAACTATATTTGGAAACATGAGTATACGTATGATTGATGAACGGGATGCTTTATTTATTTATTCGTGCCCTATGTTATGACTATTACATGACGGATCTTATCCATGGAACTCCCATTTGTCCATCCCTAGCCTAAGGTGTTTTTAGCCATGTTGCTCTCGGTAATCATTTTTGTTGTTACTACTACTACTCTCCTTATTATTACCGATGTCACTAAATTCCTGCTATTACTATATCATCGTTGCTACTAACAAATTATGCCAAGCAAGTAGACTTTCAGTTGTGGTTGAATTGACAACTCAACTGCTAATGCTTATAAATATTCTTTGTTGCCCCTTGTGGTCGAAATATAATTTGGGTTCAAATAATTCCCTCGAAGACTGTTGCGACCGCCTACACTTGTGTGTCATCACACTATTGTGGCAGAAACGAACCAGAACACAACAAGATTGGAGAGTGATGTCGGGATGGGGAATTTAAGAAATTGAGTGCATGTGAATGTTGAGAAGTGAGGCTAAAATAAAAACAGGACATGTCATTTTTCTTGGAACCCCTGAATACACTCCCAGGACTATAAAACATCCCAAAGGCTTGTTTGGCTGTCCGGGTTAAATATTCCCGGGAAAATAATCCCGGTCGGGAATCTGAAGAACCAGGTGTAAAACCCGAGATTCTATTCCCGACCTCCGGACTAGGGGAAAATTCTCCCCGAGAAAAGGCCGGGATCCCCCCGGGATTGCAGTTACCAAACAAGCCCTAAGTGGTGTTACTTTAATCTCCCTTGCGCTGGATATGTACTAGCTTGATGGACATGACAACTTAGGTCCTCTGACGTAGCTTTGGAAAGTTGATGTACCAAAGTGTATATCGGAGACAAGTTTATGTATTGCGGATGCATTTTAGTAAAAAAAATACTAGAACTAAGGGGTATGGATTGCCTAAGCAGAAAAAAAATCAGATATCTCTCATACCATCTATCTATGAGCCAAATTATCTCATTCTAGAATTTTTCATATGTTACATTGGTCTACTTCTTGCATTACATGGGTGAAAGATCGAGGTATGTCGATTAGAGTTGTGGTGAAGAAAAGATCACTAAATTTGATGCAAATTAGATCTACTAAAACTGAAGCAACAAGAAAATTTTGAAGATCTAGCACAAAACAAATAGGGGATACACACACCACTTTATGTTATAGTGCAGCAGTCATTGATATAGCAACTATGAAATACCATTACACAAATGTTACATCCTTTAGAATAGTACAACAAAATCATTCCAAGTCTAGTACTGGACATTAATTATTACATGTTAAAGGTGTACAAAACTAAAGTCATCCTCAGACCACCGAGAAAACTGATGTAATAAATTACACAATGAAATAACTACTGAAACTATAGTACAAACTATTATCATAGCTCAACAGATTATTGATGTGACACTATGCTTTCTTGGTTTACTGTGATCTTCATATCCTACTTTAGGTTTCTGCCTCTATAACATCGCCTTCGTTTCCATAAGAGTTGTAGTAGTCCACCCATTCGACTCCTCCCTAAATGCCTAGTGCTACGTAGTTGACCTTCTCCTCTTCTATCTAGAATTCCTGGTTCCTTCTCATTACCCTTAGAGCCTAAGCTAAAATTTGATGAATAGATAGGCATGATCAACTTGTTCAGATAGGAGATAAGTGATTGCAAAGCTCTATCTACGACGATGATCAAAAGTTAAAGTTTCATAGGTTGTTTTTATTCAAAACAACTATATCTGCCGGGTATCACGATTATTAGAACCTCTGATTGTTCTTTTCCCATATTGATCATAGTTCTTTCTCGAAAAAAGGAGTGACTTTCCATGATCCTGGTACCAACAAAGAAAAAAGGTAGCATCGATCACAACGAACTTAGACTTGGCAAAACAAAACAAGACCAATTTTGAAACCCTTACATCAAAACCGGACGCACCAAATTCCCAAGCACATCCCCTAGGGCAAACCTAAAGGGGGGTCCCCTAGATCTTGACACAATATCACCTTTCTATAACACCGGCCATACCACATTGAAGCTCTATGAGGCTGATGTAGCATAAGTATCAGCCCTCACAACAAAGGCAATTCCCGACACGTCTCGTGTCTAACCGATTACACCGGGAATCATGACTTGAAGAGATTCTCAAGTATATGCTTGAAAACAATTGAGTCATAGCTGATCAATCTTCGAGATCCATCCATACATTTATGTATCTAAGCTCTCTTTATAGTATGACTTATCTTATACTCAATTTTATTCTCACAACCATAAACACTTACAGGATAAGCTACGACTAGTCTTCTAGCTTCAGTCCATTCCTTCACATTAACTTTTGGAGGGGTTGACAACCACTGGTGAAATCAATACCTTTAGGATTAAGCACATGTGTAAACTTAGTAAAACATTAGTATTGTAATTGTTCCTCATTAATTATCAAAAACACCTATGGATAAGTAGGTGCACTTTTGGCCTACCCAACATGGGTGTGAGGTCGCCTCAATGAAGAAGTGATGCATGGGCATCTTTGTGGCAATGTTGCGTGGTGGTGCGTGCCTGATGCAATGTGGTCGTCTTTCCTATTGTGGGAGAAGCACAGTTCCACCTTACCTTCCAAACACTGTTCCTCATTCCCGCACAAGGCATCGATAATGATCTTTGTTTGGCACGAAGCTCTCGTTGTATCCAAGGCCCATGTTTGGTGGAGCTGGTGTGGTTTTGTTGGTATTGTGTGATGAATGTGGCTCATCTCACGTGTTTTTCTTGGGCCTGAGATTGGTGCTCCTCCCTCCTCACCATCATGGTCACAAATATATTTATCATCATCACGATGGGGGTGAGGGTGGCTCTGATGTGGTCATGCATTTATTGTCCGGTTTATGCGACAAGGAATGGACTAGCGGTCTAAGCAAGTTGTTTAAGCCATCGTAAGGATATTGCACAAGGTGAGGGCAAGAGAAGGGGTGGGCCCGGTTGTGCATCCATCTCAAATTACCGTTGGGTTGGCATGCTTTGTTATTGCTGAGTGAGAGACTATCATGTTGTACGATGTTTATCCAGAAAGTAGAGCGTTTGCTTGCTTGTCTTAGCCAGTGAATGCTTCTGACTCATTTGATTGGGTCTATACATTACCTCTATATATTAAGTACGCTGTAAATGGAGCCCTCACAGCGATTCACTGTAGGTGCTACAGTGTCGCTGGGCACTGTTCCCCGTTACAGGGTCGAACAGTACCCGCAACACTGTAGCAGCTGCAGTGCGTCTTTTTTTTGCAAAAAATAAACCCGCTTTTTTCAAAAATTGTATACATGAAATATATGCGCGTCAAAAAACAGGATCAATTCCCGTGATCGGTTTTGAATTTCGTTCACTCTAGCTACTTAATTTGTGATCTAAACTCGCAAAAATATTCGACGAATTTTGTCAAATTCGTCACGCTCAGTCACCCGTTTGAATTTTCCTTCCACGAGTGGATACATATCACCCTTCCAAACAACTTTTATGTTTTAGTCTTTTTATTTTGACGGACATATAGATGTGCGTGCTTGCCGTTTTTTCGCAGTAAAGCCCTCACGTTTTTCAAAAATCATAAATCGGCCCTCTGAAATAAAACTTTATGCATCAAAGGTCCCCGCACGTCGCTTTTTGCGGAAAAGACCTTGCGTTTCCTACAAAACGCTTCTTACCTTTCCAACATTTTAGAAGTTTCTATTTTTTCCCTCTCTACTCATAAATCACAATTTTCAACAAATTTCTTTTCCATATAAATGACAAGACATCCAACAAAATATGAATTAACAGTACATTCAAAAAATCACAATAATCTCAAAACCAATAAATATTTAACACAGTTGGACCAAATATCCATTGTGTATAAAATTGATTTAAATTTTTTTGAATTTAAGAAATTACCAAACTTCCAAACTTTTCACAAAAACTAAGAAATGTTCATTCTATTCAACAATTGTTCTTCCAAATAATTTTTCTTTCCAAAAAATAGAGGACGGATCTATTTGCAATCACATGAAAGCCCAGGTGTCTTACTGCAAAAAAACCCACAAATCCCCCTCTCTTCTCTCTCCCGCGCGAGCCGTAAGTCACCGGCGACGCTCCGACGAACCAAGTGCAGCGGCGCCGCCGCTCCCGGGCACCCTGCCTCCACGCGCGTCCTCCACGCCAGCCGCGCGTCCCACATCGCCCTGGCGCGGCGCCGCCGTGGTCATTGCTGTCGTCGCCGTGGGAGGCCCGTCCACTGATGAGGTCACCCCGACGCCATAGTGGGTCCCACATGTCATATTTTTATTCTTTTCGCAGATATTTCCAGAAATTGAAAAACTACTGACAGATGGGTCCCACTTATTCAAAAAAAAATCCACAAAATGATTAATAATGCAAAATCAATATCTATAAATCTATGCAAAATCAATATCTATAAATCTATCCACCGGAAAAATACGAAAAAAAATCAAAATGCTCGAAAAAATGCTAATTACTTATGCTCATGTTTTTAGCTAAGGGATTTTATTTCCCAACAAAATATGATGTGAGCTATTAATATATTGCATTAAAATAATAAGAATATTGCATCTGTAGTTATTAAGAATTTGTGTCGACATACTTCAAAGAAGAGAGAAATGACAATTTTCCAACTATAGAAGTTAAAAAATATCAGTTTTTTTTACCAAACTTTCAACAAAACTACAAATAATATACCAAAATTTGCACAAAAATGAAATTTCTATGCATGATTAAACAACTTTAAATAATTTCAATTAGAAGAACTAATATAACCTTTTTCCTATTAAATATGGAGCTTGTGGAAATGCAATTTTCTTTTCAAAAAAAAATTACAACAGCTACAAATGTTTAGATTTCATGTCACTTTATATTGTGTCGTCAAAGCACACATAAATTTAGTTCTCAATTGCACTATTACTATATACATCTAATCTTACTACATTCATATGATCATTTGTTTTTGTTTATTTTGCAAAGATTCATGTTTTTATGTTATATACTTCTATCCCTTTTAAGTAACAATGACCATACACTCAGATAAATCTTTTTGTCACCACGGGTGCGGCGTGTCGCCGCACCACATTTACCTTGTCCCTAACTAAAGGGGAATGAAAGAATGTGGAAGAGTGATGCAGGTTTCTCTAGCAAACCCGCTAGGGGCACACCACCAAGGAGAGACGTAACCCTATCGTCCGTGAGGAGAGATTACAAATGGTGAGCAATGTTGATGAGGAGGGACAAGGACGATGTTGCTGGCGGTGGAACGGGGGAGTCGGGAGGGGGAGTGAGACGGGAGCCGAGGAATGTGGCCACAGTTATCAAGCGAGACATGAAGTAGTTAGATATCCGCGACGAGGTGGGAGGAGGAGCAAGCGGAAAAAGAATGAGGGGGCAGGAGGAGAGAGAGGAAGGAAACGTCGAGTTGGTGGGGATAAAACAGAAAAAGTGAAAGATGTTCGCTCTTGTTTATAATGGAATTATTATTTTAATGTGATAGTCGAATTATTACCGTGAAAACTACATGTCAGTATTCCAAAATACCCATGTTTCGAATCGCAAAATGTAGGTAAATATATTTCAGCGGTGTAAAATGTTCTGCTCATAATATCGGCTGAGAAAAGATGGTTTACACATGTTCGTTCTTCAGAAAAGCGCAACCACAAGTGGACATGGCGATACAATTGCGCCATTAGCTAGTAGGCCACGGAGGCCGGCAAGATTGGTTGGTGATTCGTGCTTGACTAACAAAAAATAGGTATTATGTAGTACTCCCTCCGTTCCAAAATAGATAACTTCTATTTATGTTATACTCCCTCCGTTCTGAATTAATTGCCTCAGATTTAGTACAAATTGTTCTAAATCTGAGTCAATTAATTTGGAACGGAGGGAATAGATGTATCCACTTTTGAATATTGTTTTGCACCAACTATTTCTGATGTATTAAGCTTAGACAGAGTTAAGTACTCCTACATCACTAGGAGAGTGAAACATTCCAGGATCATGCATGGATGCGAGCTCAGGATGCGGTTGCTAGCGAGACACGACGACGAATCCATCAGTCTTGCGAGCCGGACCGGGTGATGAAGAGGACGGCCAGGCCGCCGACGAGCGCCGTCACCACCAGCGCCAGCGCCGGCGCCGGCGTCGCCACACCAAAGTTCTGCAACAAGAACACGTCGAAACGGGCAGAGCGCTCAGTCGTGAGCACTTAAGGCAGCAGAGCAAACGAGGCAGCAGAGCAAACGCACACAACACAGGTATATCCGTGGGCGCAGCGTACCTCGACGAGGCCCTTGCCGGTGGACACCTCGGCCACGACCGCCGCGGCGAAGCTCATCATGGCGAGCCGGCTCGCCCACACGTCGACGACGCTGCCTGCCGGCTTGCTGCTCTGCTCGCACCTCACGGACAGAGACGCCGCGGCCCTGGAGCTGACGCGTGGCAGGTAGGCACTGTGGTTGGAGCGCAGCAGCGGCCGGCGAGAAGATGTAGCCGGAACGGCCACCGGAGACGAGCGTAGGATAGAGATTGGCGCCATGAGATAATTGCGATGTCTTGGCCTGTGCTCGCGTTCTCTTCTTGGTTTTGGTTTTGTGTTGCTGGGGCTGGGGAACTAGGAGCCAGCCGAAGTGAGTGGCCGTTGCTCGGCCGTTTGGACGGCGCTCTATCCACGGAAAAGTAATCTGGAGGGACCAGGATTCCACCGGATACTCGTGGGCTCTCTTATTCGTCTCGTCCTTGCGTCGGCTTGCACTGAGCTGCACTGGGCTGACCATTATGCAAAGAAATCCATCTTGGGCTACATCTTTGTTTCTCAGTAAAGAACAATTCCCCTATAAAAAGTAAAGAACATTTTGTTCTAAAAATAAGGTAGGTAAAGAACAACTAAACATCCCATTCCTCTATCTAAATAAATCGGAAATAGTGGGCTAACAAGGATGATAGCAACGCACCCACATCTGGCCGTTAAATCATCCTATAGGAAATTTTGGACCATCGATTGAGCTAGAGCAACGGACGCGCCCATCCTTTTTCCTCTCCACCACGCGTGCAGTCTCCTTTTTAGGGGCATCAAAAGTGCAGCGCGGCGCTCGATCTAGGCCACGGCGACAGGAGTAGAGAGAGGGCTGGGGCGGCGGAGGCCCGTGTTGCTCCCGCCTCACCGGCGCGGCGGCGAGTACAGGGAGCTGCGGTGGCACAGGAAGACGGGTGGCTCACACCGCCGTGAGGCAAGGCGGCAGATCGCCATCATCGGCGACAAGAACCGAGCTGGGCCGTGGGGCTCTCCGTCGGTGGCGCGCTGCGGCTACGCGGCGTGGCCGGCACCGGCAGTTGGAGTGGTGGTTGCGCGGTCTCGGTCACGCGTGCTGGGGGCGCCATTGACTTACGGATGCAGGGGATTTGCCGACTCCGCGCGATGCAGATGAGGCGAGCACGGCCGGAGGATTCGGGGCAACGACGGCGTGGGATTCGGGGTGCGAGGTCCCAGCAAATCTTCTTCTTCGGAGAGCGCGCAGCTGGGAATCAGTACGGGAGGCGGCGGATTGCACTCCCCCGGCGAAAAAATCGAGGCGAGGTGGCGGCATTTCGTCTAATTGAGACACTGGCCAGAGCGGCGGCTGGAGGACCCTGCGCCGGCGGCAGCGCGTCCAGTTTTTTACCTGCGGTCGTCCGCCCCCACCCTGAATCCAACCGCCACGACAAGGAGGAATAGGAGGCGTCCATGGCGGTAAGGTGCCGGGCGTGCCCGCATCGTCCTCCTCGCCAGCCAGTCCGCCGGACCCGGGGAAGCAGCGGCCCGGGGATGCAGGTCCCCGTCACCGACACGGTGTAGAATATCGTGGGCACGGTGCCATTTTTTCATTTCCTTTAGGGTGTGTTCGTTTTTGGAACCGGGTGGAATGGAATGGAATGGTTCCATTCCACAAAAATAGAATGTCACGGTTCTATTCCGTCAGGGTGTTCGGTTAGACAAAATGAGATGGAATGGAATGGTTCCCTTAATTTAGGATTAGCAATTGAATTAGCAATAATTTAGGATTAGCAATTTAATTAGCACTAATCTATTAATTAAAAACGAATCTAGCACTAATTTAGGATTAGGAAATTCCTCTCACTTCCTAAAAAAAAATTCTTCGCTGGGCCTCGCACCTGGGGTCGCCACTGGGGCTCGCGCCGAGGCTCGCGTCGGCCGCGCCGTCCTGGCCGCCGGCGGGCCTGGATCCCGCCTCCGCCGCGCCTGGTGGTCGCGGTCGCGCCGTCCTGGCCGCGCCATGGCGGCCGGGCCGCTGACCACCGCAGGAGAGGGACGGAGCCGCCGCGGCCGACCCTTGCTCCGCCCGGCGCTGCCGCGGCCGCCCGTGCTCCGCCCGGCGCTGAACGTGGCCGCCCTTTCATGGGGAACGTGAGGTGCTCCGCTCGGCGCTGCACGCGGCCGCCCTTGCTCCGCCCGGCGCCGCCGCGGCCGCCCGTGCTCCGCCGCACTCGCCTGGGGCCGTCGCCGCGCCGTGCTCCGGTCGCCGCCGCGCCGTGCTCTGGCCGCCGCGCGTGGTTAGCGATCTGTTAGCGAGAGGAGCAGTTAGCGAGCGTGGTTAGCGACCCGTTCCACCTCGTCCGGCCGAATCGGCCGGACGGGTGCATTCCGAATCTCAGCCGAATATTCGTTTTTGGAGAATGACTTGGTTCCGTTCCACGGCATAAACGAACACGAGAATTCTGTATCGGAATGGAACGGTGCCATTCCGTTCCCTGCCATTCTCAAACCGAACAGACCCTTAGATAACCAGAACGGGCACCACGCCGTTGTTTGGTGGTTTTCTCATTGATGACTACGGTGATGCAGCCGGTCACGGGTGTCTTTTCTTGCGCGGACGGTGAACGGACGTGAAAGGAAGCAAACGGCAGCGCGAATCATGGCACCACATCGGACGGTTTTAAAAGCATGCCTAGCTATCACCCTTGTTAGGAAATCCGCGTCGATAAATAAATACCCCATCCCTACAAAACAACTAAACATCCAGTTTACCAATAATGATGGTTCGAATATGCATAGTCTTCAAAATGTAAGTTTGACTGCTACTTTCGATCGATATGCGCAGTTTCACCGCTGAAATATATTTTCCCTATCGGACTTCAAAATGTAGTACATGCGTAAACTCTGATAGGGCAATAATGTTAATAATTTTACTATAAAGCATATATAGTTTTTAAATTCCTAATAAATTTTTAAAATACTATTGTCAGCCAAAATACTCAACGTTTGGTAGAAGGGATGTCCAAAATATCACTTTTCTTCGATGGAGGGAGTACAAGTTTTCTCACAGCATGTTTCCATCTCATAAAGTAAGAATCACAAGAAATAAATGAAAATTATCTAGTATGATGGTCTCTATGGGTCAATTTTACAGATGATCCATGTTACTGGTGCACAAGAAAGTAGAGGTATTGGATAGATGATAGAGAAAGAATCTAGAGAGATAGAAAAAGAGTGCACGGAGCTAACCAAATGAAAATAAATGAGGTTTGAGCTCATGTTAAGATTCTTATAAAGTTGGAACACAACAATGTATTTTTTTAGAATTTTGAGAACACCAATCCTATAATCCTATTGGGCCACATAAGAATTTTTGTAAGGATTGACATCTTCCAAAGGTTATGTGACAAATCAAGCAATCTAAAAAGGCTATCTATTGTGTAGAGTTCAGAAACATTCTTTTGTGGTCCTTTGGATGGTAGACATGACAGACACACATCAATGCTGTGAGAGAGAGAGAGAGAGAGAGAGAGAGAGAGAGTTTCTGAGAGGAAAATAATTAAGGTTTCAACCTATGATAGTTTTTCTATGGAACCGGAGACATACGATTGCATTCCATTATAACAATTTCACAAGTATGTGATCTAAAGAGCATAATTTCACTTTATATCAACATTCTTAAGGATGGGAATCCTCCAAAAATATCTATGGACATACTACGATCCACTGAGATCCTCTCGATCGGAAACAAGGATGAAGATGTCATTTATTAACATGACCTGTCTAAATCTACATCAATATTGATTTTTCTTATGTGTAAGTTGATAGTGGTAGAAATCTGATATCAAATCTTGATTTCTTCACCCCTACGTGCATGTGTGGACGTGAAGATATCGGAAGGCTTAGGACATCGACTTAGACACAAGAATACCTAGGCCGGCTTATACAGTAAAACACATATAAATGTACTATATGCATAAGATTGTCACTACTTTGCTAAACATCGCTTGAGTAAAAAATAGACATGCTTCTCAAAGTCGTCCCTTCCTCTTATTGTTGTATCGTTACCCTACCCTTCTAGCGAGCTAGATAGTCTGGTCACTTATACAAGTTTATACATGTTCGTTTCCAAAACATGCTGCATAGTAAAACATGTGTATATACATCGGTGACAATTAATATAGATCAAACAGAGTATAATTGAGAAACATGTTTCTTCCCGCAAAAGAAGAGAATAATTTCTTCACGGTGGAACCACTACACGGTGACCTGATGGCTGCCTAGCCTCGGACGGAGAATTTTCATTGAAGTTTCTTTAGGAAACATTTGTTGAAGTTTACAATACGGACGAATCAACCGAGAGCGTCGTCGGGAGAATACTCAGGTCTTTTCTCTGGGTAAATATTATCTATTCCTCTGTCCTGCTTTTGGATAAAAATTCAACGGTATTATTTACGTGTCATATGACCACATGTAATGGTTTGTACTAAATAAATTTTGAGTCTCGAAAGTGCTGAACAAATGAGCATTTGTTTCAGTGTTCTGTCTCTGTGCATGTTATCTATATTCTTATGAAGCAAAACCCCACTACAAGATTATTTAATTTGTCTATCTTGCCATGTAAGCTATCCATGTCACCTATTTATTTGGCCAATCAATTGTCTACGTCATCATACTAAAATTTATTAATGATTGTACATGCAACGTATCCACATCATCAATTGTTTTAAGCCATTCAAGTGTCCATGTCACCAATTTTTTCTTCACACATCCTAGCTCTTTATTTATTCATAATCAAAATTACATCATCAACTAAAAGATGTACTAGTATGTTTGGGGGTGGATTGTTGTCAAATACACAACAATTTAACGTAAATTAAATTTATCCTCTTAACAATTGAATCTCTCATCTTTCTGTTGACATGTTCATATTTCTATAACTGTATTTACACATTAAAGTATTTAAAGATATTTTCGCTACAATGCGGGGTATTGTTTCTAGTTATCCATGAAGGCGTTGGCTCTTGTTCACTTGTTTTGAATGGAGTACGCCGATAGAATTATCCGATGGTTGATGATTCAACGGTCTCGCTTTCGAGACGCGGACAATTCAGTCAAGCGGCGATTGTAATTGGACATGTTTTGACCAGCAATTTCCAAAGGTTTCCATTTGAAAACATCAGCTGTCCACAATTAATATACTCCTAGTACATTGATCACCTTTAAATAAGCTTAGCAGGAGCGGGTTGCTGTGCGGTGGAGTCTTCGTTGCATCGGAGATGATGTTTCGGAGGAGGTCCGTCGCCTACTTCGCCCACGACCCGACTCACCGGCTGCTCCTGGCGGACGCCGACGACGACGGCGAGTTCACCTGCGATGGCTGTCTGGTCGCCGGCGCTGGGCGGCGGTACCTGTGCGGCCACTCTGGCTGCGGCTTCAAGCTCCACGAGGTGTGCGCGCGCCGCTTCCCCAGGTCGCTCAAGTCTATCGTCCACTCCAAGCACAGGCTCAAACGGCGCGAGAACGCCGGCGGCGAGGGCGGCAGGTGCGAGGCGTGCGGGGAGGACGTGAAGGGCGCGTGTTACGGTTGCGACGCCGACGCGTGCGCTTCAGCGGCCGTCGTCGTGCACCCGCTCTGCGTCCGCCTGCCGCCCGTGGCGCGGGGACCGGCCGCAGCGCACCCTGGCGGCCACGACGCGTGGCTGGTCCAGAAGGCGCCGGACGGCGGCGCGGCGTCGACGTGCGCGGCATGCGGGACCGTCATCGATGGGGCTTGGAGATACCGGTGCGGGACGTGCCGGGTGGACGTGCACCCGCGCTGCCTCGTGCCGGCGCCGGACCAGTGCCGCGGCGGCGAGGCGTCGGAAGTCGCCATGGGGAAGCGGTGCTGCCTTGCGGCCGAGCATGACGTGATAGGCTGCCTGAACATCAGCTATTATTTCCGGGGAAGCGCATGATCCGAAACCCGTGACACAGAACTTAAATTCGGCGGTGAACTATAGTATCCATAGAATTTTCTTGCTGTAAATTCGCCGCTAGGCCATTGTACATCAAAAGAACGCAGAGGTTCATGTATGTTGCCTCATTTGTATCCAAACTATTTAAAACAATTGTACCAGTAATCATATACAAAAACTATATTGTGCATGTCCACTGATCATGGGAACGGTATAACAAGATAACAGGAATGTGATCCAGATTACAACATCGGGTCCTCACATCCCTCCCGTCCATCTATTTGTTGAGATCTCCCGAGACTGGTGTGTGCTCCCTTCTTACACGAAAGAGTACTTCCCAGTTTTTTTTTGGAGAGTCAAACTATTTTAAACTTTGACCGAGTTTACCGAAAAATATAACAATATGGGTGAAAAAAATAGCTATATGATAAAAATATATTTCATGGTGAATCTAATGATACTAATATAGTGAAGTAAATGTTGGTTCATTTTTGTATAAACATAGTCAAACTTAAAAAGTTTGACTTTCCAAAAAAGTTGAAAATGCACTTTTTTTTAACGGATGGAGTATATCTCTAGTATGCCTACAATTTAATGCAAGTATAAGTGGAACGTGTAAAATAGATAAAACTTGGGCATTAACAATTTGTTTCGCTTATGGGATATATATTTATGTAATTTACCATTTTGCCCCTCTCGCTCTCATTTGCCCCCAATCAGTGGCGGAGCCACGTTGTGGCTGTGTAGTCAAGCGACTACACAGGAATTTGGCAAGTTCAATACCCCCAGCTATGAGTAATCCATTACTAAACGCTAAATTCTGAAAACTAACCACGCACAGGCCCACATGTCATCTACCATGGGTAACTTGGCTGGGTCAGATAGCAAAACAAAACAAAGGAAACACCAGTAACTTCCCGATCCCCACGACTCGTACCCCTCGACGTCTCCTCTTCCGTTTCAGCTTCCTGTAATCCCGTATAATCCCAACTCATTGACATGTAAATCGGTAAATCTCCGATTCTCTTCATCCATGCCGACTAAACACTGAGGGCTGAGGCCGCCCCGCCGCTCGGTCAGCTGGTCAGGCTACCTCCGGCGATCAGGCTCACGGACACCATGGCAATTCACCGGTCAGGCACAGCCACCTCCGGTGATCAGGCGCACGGAGACCACGGCAATTCGTCGGTCAGCCGGTCAGTCACGACTCACGACCACCTCCGGCGATCACAAGGCAACATTGCCGTCTCGTCGTCAGTTCGTCTGTCGTCGAGCATACATACACTGCAGTCTGCAGTTCAACACCAGGAGTCCAGGACGAGGCCCTTCTCCCCTACGGCCCTACTCCCCTTGTACTTGTAAGTTGTATAAGTTCTGCTTTGAATTGCTTCTAATTGCAGACTATTAGTTTAGTTTGGTCCAGAATTATTGTTCTATGTGACGATGTGATCTATTCTCTTACGTCAGTGGGAAGCAGAAATTGTTAATCTTTCTTATGGCAATAGCTTTTTATTGTCAGGTCTTCAATTCTGTAAATGGACAAAATTTTCAACAAGTGGCTGTCATAGGCTCATAGCCAAATGTTCCAGATTCTTGTCTACATAGGTGTGTTCTCGAAAAAAAAATTGTCACACTAGTAGAGCTTTGACATCACAGAGTTTGGATCCTGGCTCCGCCACTGCCCCCAATGGGACCAGAGCGCATCTGAACACCGTAGCACCATGTCCAACGGGAACAGCTCCCGCTGCGCCATCAGACCCCAGTGCCAGATGCATCGCCTACTAGTCCAAATCTCGTGGCGAAGCCACCAAAATTCGACATACAAAGCGAAAGTGTACCTCCTTTTGTTTTGGAGAACTATGGAAGTTGACGTGGCAACCAACATGTCTAGATGCGAAAAGCCAAGAAGAGAGCATAAATAGGAGAGAACTACAGGTGGTAAAACTTGGCGTTAGTCCTTCGGAGCCGATACAAAACGTGGACGTGAAATATGTTTAATTTGATGTATGGACGCACTGATATGACTTTTTCACCCATCAGGTCAAGCAAAAACTTCTTATCGGAAGCAAGAACATCCAATCAGTAACTTGCTTGAAACTCCATAAGAGCATCTCCACCGGGGTCTCCAATGGGGTGTCCGGCAACTCCCAATTGAGGTCCAATTGGGGTACCGGACACATGTCCGTCCAAGTGAACGGTCCAGCCCATAGCAGTGCGCCCCAAAAGGCCCGTCCCCAACGACGTGCAACGGATCGAACACCTTGCGCGCGTTCAAATTGATTCCAAAAAAACTGAAAAAATCAAATTCCATTCATATTTCTTATATATTACAAAGATTTCGAATGAAATTTGAAATACGGCGGCCTAGGCGCCCTAACCCTAGCCTACTCGTCGTCGTCGGTGTCCAGCCACGCGTCGCTGTCCTCGTCGCCGTCGTCGTCGACCACCACGTAGGTGGAGGAGGAGGCGGCGCGTCGAACGGCTCCAGGAGGCGCCGCCGGAGGAGGAGGAGGCCGTCGTTGCCACCGAGGTGGCCATGTACCCGGAGCTGTCGCGCTCGATGGTGGCCACCGAGTCGGCGAGCGCCGTCAGGAACCCGGGCATGTCGCCGTCGTGCTCGTTATGCAGCGGGGACGGCACGTCGTACCCCGGCGGGACCTCCGGCGGCCGCGTCCTGGGGCGGCGCAAGTAGAGGCGGTCGCGTGGTAGGGATGGATCTCGGTCGCGGATGACGAGGCCGCCACCTCAACGACCCTTCACCCTGGAGAAGCGGGGTGGCGCGCGGCGCCGCTGGTTGTCGACGACGCGGCGTCGCGGTGGCAACGGCATCAGCCGAAACAGGGTAGGGTTCCCCGTTTGCGGCGTGCCGGCGGGCGGCCTCGATGGCCGAAGCCACCGTATGGCTAGTCCGCTCCCACCAGTCGTGTGGCCCCTACACGTTCCAGCGGCCCGGCGGCGTGCGGCCGTCGTAGAACTCGCTGGAAGCGCTACATCAACGCCGCCCAGTTGTTGTCGTCGTACTCTGGGTCGGCGCGCTCCTCCCTTGTGAGCCAGCTCCGGTGCCGGGCGATGGCTCGCGCGATCTGGTCCGGCGTCACCGGCAGCGGAGGAATTGGGAGTCCGCCGTTGAACGACGTCGCCCAGTTCTTGGGGAGGCGGTAATCCAGCAGGACGTGCAGTCCGTACCGGAACAGCTCCCATGCCTCCTCGGTGCCAATGGTGCGCCCGCTGCGGCTGTTGCCCGCCTCGTCGTTGTTCGCCATTGCGCGGTGACGGAATTGGGTGCGGCGACGGAGGTGGAAGAGGGGGATGTGGGAAAGCAGGCGAAGAGGGTGAGTGCGGCGATGAGGGCACGGCCAATGGCCTTTTATGGGCGCGGCGAAGGAGATGAGCGGTGCGCGAGCATCCGTACCGGCGTAAATGCATTGCATGGACTCCGACACGTGGACTGCCGCGCACGCTGTTTCCGGCGTTAATGCGACGCGTGGTGACAGGCGCCTGCCACCGTGTAGTCGCCTCGCCTCCCGTCGCGTCCAGTCGCATCATCTTGGAGACCGCCCGGCGACTGCGCGCCCTCATTAACACGGCGGAACGACTTCCTGCGCGCCCTCATTAACACGGGCACGGCGGCCTGTGTGTATGACGGGCGGGCTAGACCTGTCGTAGGGCATGTCCGCCCCATGTCCGGCATGCTCGAGAGAGCCGCCAAACTTGGAGGCCCTTCTGGGAGTGCCGAACACGAATTCGCTCGGCCCAAACTTTTGGAGGGTGCCGCTGGTGTCCATTTTTGGCGTCCGGACCCCCAATGGGCCTTTGGAGGGTCAATTGGAGCCCCCGGTGGAGATGCTCTAATAGAAAAGAGACTTGTTTGAATCTCAGAGCCAAATGTCCAAGAGGGGACAAAGAGAAACAAACTTTTTTTAATTACCCGGTCCACGCATAAAAAAAAGTTCACGTAGTTTCACGACGACAAAATCATTGCACTATAGGATTTTGGCCCATAAGCAAATATAAAGATAGCCAACATACCCAAAATTCTCAAGATCACAAACAATTAGTGTGTTTCGAAAGGTTTGCAAATACTTTGCGGACGTCCATTACCTTCTTCTTGTTCCTGGTAGTAAAGAATCTGATTGCCCAGAAATTCGCTTTGGCTCCCGGGAGCATATGCTCCCGGTATTTTCGACAAAATTTAGCAAATTGAAAACTTATCGAAAAATTCCGAAAAAAATCATGCATGTACCTGACCATGTTTCGCACCACCATGATTTTGTTTGCGCCGAAATGACATCGTATGCGACCTGTACAAAAATGACAAATTTTCCTGTCAGATTTGAGATTCAAAATTTGAATTTTCTGACAGGAAATTTGTCATTTTTGTACAGGTCGCATACGATGTCATTTCGGCGCGAACAAAATCATGGTGGTGCACAACATGGTCAGGTACATGCATGATTTTTTTCGAAATTTTTCGATAAGTTTTCAATTTACTAAATTTTGTCGAAAATACCGGGAGCATATGCTCCCGGGAGCCAAAACGCTGCTCTCATTCCTGATTGCACCACTAAAAACCATGGTAAAACATGTTGTACCTTCAGGTTGCTCACACAATTCCATGTACCGTTATACTTCTCTTCTACCGAAATTCGACATACAATGTGAAAGTGTGGCTCTTTTTGGTTCGTAGAACCATGAAAGTTGACGTGGCAACCGACATGTCTAGATGTGGAAAACAACGAAGAGTATGCGTAAATAGAAGAGAATTAAAGTTGTTAAAACTTAGCGTTAGTTCTCTGGATCCATTACAAAACACGCCCGTTAAACATGTTTAATGCGTCGTTGACAACACGATTAGACGAAGAATACCGAACCGGTACGGCTGCTCTAGCGATCCAAAAGCGATCTGCTTTTCGTCCCTCTCGCCGGGGACGCTGCGGTCCTCCCGCCTCCGGCGGCCATTGGGCTCCCAGAGGTGCGGCGGATCGTAGCCCCTCGCCGGCGGGAAAGTTTCTGTTCCCTTTTTTAGGTTATTCGAGTGTCTTATTCGGCATGGTGTGGCGGCGAAAACATAATAAGGTCCTCCCCGTCCTATCCTCGCTCCGGTGATGCGTCTAGTACCGACGGAGGACGTGTGGAGTTGTGTGTCCGGCGGATCTTCTCGGGTCTAGTCCGTTTTCGTGTTCGTTCATGTGGTTGTAGGTTTGGATCTTTCGATCTACATTTGTCATCATTGGCGATGGTTGCTGCTATGCTGCGTTGGTCCTTCAGGGGCTTAGCACGACGACTTCACGTCTATCTACTACAACAAGCTCTACTATGACAAGTTTTGCCCGGCTCCAGTGAGAGAGGGTGAGGACAGCGGCGCGCCTTCAGCTCGCTTCACTGCTTGTAATCATCACTAGGTGGTCTGAAAACCTACTTGTAATCTTTATTACTTTTGAGATAGATCGGTTGACCTTTTTGCAAAAAAAAACATGTTTAATGCGTCCGGACGCACTAATATGACCTTTTCACCCATCATGTCAAGAATAAACATTTTATCCGAAACAAGAGGATCGGATTAGTAACTTGCTTGAAACTCCACCGTAGAAAAAATACAGTAACTTATTTGAAGCTCAAAGTCAAACGTACAATAGGGAAGAGAGAGAAACAGAGTTTTCTGATTACCCGGTTATATTATAAAATCGATTCAGAGTCTAGCACTGAAACATTTATTGCAGGGATTTGTTGGGAATAATTCTTTATTTCCAGTCAACCTGAAGCAGATTTAAATGTTTTCCAGATGAGCCCGAAGCATCTTCTTTCCGACGAAGCACAGCGGCACGCACAGAAGACAGAAGAAGCAGTTATCCACTTGGCTTGTCTTCCTCTGTTCGTCGAGCTCCTCTTCCCCAGGCAGCACCCGGAATAAATTCAGTCCATAACTCCTCCTACCCTCGAGGCTATCTTTCAGATTTGCTCCAACATATTGTTTCTTTCTAAAATCAAAGGGTATATGTATGTATCAGCGGGGTGTATCAGTATATGCAATGCATCTGTTACAGTAACAGCATGTTAGCCTGTATAAACCCATGTGGTGCGGATGGGTGTCAGGGCAGAAAGAATAACTCAAAAGGAGGATGTCTATTTTTTAATCACTAATATTTTTATTTGGCACATACCCATCGCCATGTGTCTGTGTCTCTGCTTGCTTGCATACTTTGGATACAAAAGTTTCCTGTGCTGGGAAGGATCAGATCAATTCCTGTTTGGGTACAAGGCCAAGTGGTGGAGTGCAGCGCTGGAAGAAGAGAATCCTCTCATAATTGATTCTACTCTCAAAATATCTGCTACCTTGACTGTAATTTACAGCTGTTGAGGGTTAAAGAACCCCCACTTATGGTTTAATCATTTCTCTGTTTCCTGGCACCTCTGCCGCAAGAATTTAGCAGTTCATCAGAGATTTCAATCTCTGTTGGTTTGCTTGGTAGAAGTAGTAGTTCTTGACGTGGAATTTGTTGGCTTTTCTAACTCCCCCTGTCCCTGGCTTGTTTGGAGTAAAATCCAGTTGTTTTTATCGTTTGATGCTGCTGCTTTCAGTTCCCAGTCTTGGCATTATTCTGCCTGCCCACAAGGGGGGCCCCCCTGGCAAAGATTGGATTATGGGTTGATTAGTATCTTGTTTTGGAGCATGCAAATGTGGGCAGAAAGCAACATAGGGGAAGGGGGCAAGCAATAGGTACCCCATATATTTATGGAATTGGGGCCAGCTTTTGGTCATTACAAAAGTTTTGTTTGTCCTCCATCTTTCTTCTCTCTTCTCTCCTCTCGTGTGCTACTAGTTCTAGGGGAGACACAGAGAGAGAGAAATGGCCATGATTTCACCTCAGGCTCTTCCTCTCTCCCCAAACACTTCCCGATAGATTCCATCCCCTGTCTATCATCCTGGGTATCCACTCCCTTTTCCTCTTCTTAATTGCAAAGGTTTCTGCAGGATAACATTTGGTTGGGGTAAGTCCTATAGAATCCTTCCCTTCTTTCTATGTTGCTTTTCTCCCTCCCCTCCTATTTAAAGTTCTTGAATCCCATGCGAGCAATGGTGACTGCTGAGCAGGAGTAGCAGTAGAACCAACGGACCTGCTTGTTGCGGTTCCAGTAGATAGACTGCTCTGCTGCCCCTGATGCTTGGATTTTGTTTTCCAGGAGGAGATTTAGAGAGGTGAATTTTGCCTCTTGTTATCTATTCCCTCCGTCCCAAAATACTTGTCTTCCATTTGTCCAAATTTGAATGTACCTATACATGTGTATAGGTACATCCAAATTTGGACAAATGGAAGACAAGTATTTTGGAACGGAGCGAGTAGGTTTAGTTCTTGGATTTCACCTTCGCAGTGTTTTCCAGTGAAGATTTTTTAAACCTCTGCTTGGATTGTAGTACTGTAGTACTGTCTTGTACTGCACCTGCACATTGAATCTTTGTGCTAGATGTTCTTGATGAGTCTTTATTTGCTTCTAGTACAACCCAATCCCCACATAAATGTTAAAGTTTAGCCAACTGATTTTGTTCAGTACTCTGGGTTCTTCAGGACACTAGCTAGCTCTGGCTTGTGAACCTGGTGAAGAAGAATCAACAAGAGGTCAGAAGAGATGGAAGGCGATAGCTTCTCGGGGATGGGCAATGGCGGCGGCGGCGGGGCCCATCATCAACAGATGGTGGACGGGAAGCTGATCCAGACGTTCCACAAGAGCTTCGTGCAGGTGCAGAGCATCCTGGACCAGAACCGGATGCTCATCAGGGAGATCAACCAGAACCACGAGTCCCGCGCGCCCGACAGCCTCACCCGCAACGTCGGCCTCATCCGGGAGCTCAACAACAACATCCGCCGCGTCGTCGGCCTCTACGCCGACCTCTCCGCCTCCTTCGCGCACCGCGGCGGCATGGACGGCGCCTCCTCGGAGGGCGACTCCTCGGGCACGCTCCGCTCCCCCGACGCCGCCGGCCGCGCCGCCGCCGGACAGAAGCGCGTCCGGCCGGGCTAGCTTCTTGGCATCGTCATGGACGCAGCTAGCAAGGCAGGACCAGGATGTGAGTTACTGATGAGGTGTTACTACTTACTACTAGGCTAGTTCTCGTTCTTTGCTTAATTTGTTGCTGTTCTTCTCCTCCTCGTCTCGTCTGCTACAAATCCAGTGCTTCCTGTTCCTGACGATGAGAAAAAGAAAACTTTTACCATGTAGAAGTTCATGTCACGATGTGAGAGAAACAGCATTATAGAACCAGCAGTAGTTCTTGTTAATCTGCATATGTTTGTCAGGCTTACGTTATATGTAGAATCTCCTGGGCAATTTCTAGTAGAAGTGGTACATAGAGCATAGGCATGCAATGTTGTGTCATGCAAGATATGAAGTTCATCTGATGAGAGATTTGGAGTTCTTAAAAAAAGTTCATTTTCTTTATTTGTTTTGTGAGGGAAACTAAAAATACCGTTGCCCTTGGATTTGAAGGGACCATCTGAAGCCTGAAATTCCCATGGCATGCAAAGTGCGAAGCTTTACAGCTTTCTACCAATCTGCCACCGCACCTCCTCATCCCCTGTGAATTTCCTTTCTGTCCTGATGAGTTATGATGACCAAACGACTTGATTCTACCTGTTCCGATTGCTAGATCATCTGACGAGTTGGTGTAAATGTAGATAAGGTTCTCCTTAAAAAAAAAAAAGGTTCTCCTTTTGTGCATGCCAAAGGAGAGCAAAAAAGAACAGCGGGTTCTCTCTAGTGGGCATCTGCAAGATGCTGGACAGCGGCAGCTCGCTGCAGGACAGAATAAAAGTTTCAATATTTTTTTGGTTGCCAATCATAGTGTACAACACCATGGGCAGAATCTTATTTGTGTGAATTGGTGCCTTTCTTGGTTCCTGATCTGAGTGTGCAAACCTTTTTTGACCACTGATTTGGTTCAGTGGGTCCCCATTTGTTCTCTCTCTACAGTCCTAACATTGTTTTACCTAATTAAAGAAACGCAAGGATTAATGATGTGGGAAGAGAACAAATCTTCTAGTGCCAGATTAGCAATTGAGAAGCATGTTCCAGTTTTCATATTTGAGCACAAGAGCCTACCTCATCTCGAATAGCAATTGAGAAGCATGTTCCAGTTTTCATATGTGAGCACAGTGTGCCCATGGCAGGGAGGACAAGCTGTGTTCTTCTGTGATTGGTAGCCCTCTCCAAAAACTTATCCCTCTCTCTCTCTAGAGCTCTAGGATCTTCTGTTTCCTTTCTCCATCAACCTGCGTATAAGAATCTATCATGGCCATTGCTCAGAGACTGCACTTGATAGAGTCCAGACAAGCTACACTACGCTACACCCACTCAAACAAACACATCAGTTTTGGGATCACAGATGTGGGAACTGGCCAAATTCTGTTGGCCCCACGACAATTCCACATTCTTCCTAGTCCCACTCTTCCTTGTTAGGCTTAGTAATACTAAATATCATTTCCTTAATTATTTTAGTAATTTGGCTGCTTAACTTTTTGTTGAAATAAATTCATTTTGCGTTTCATTATTTTAAATATATTATTATGAGTATTGGTTTGTACAAGTAAGGGCGGTAGACAAACAGTACTCTGATATCGTTCCATTTTAGTTCAATTATTGTAGTGAGGATGCAGAAATAGTCTTACAAAAGTTGCCAGGAGATGGTGGGGCATATTCACTGCAACTGTTTATCGCGTGATCGGTAATGCAAGAAGTTGTTTAGCATGGAAGAAATTGGTGTGCTCTATTACCTACATGGATTCTATGTTCTGATAGATTCCATGTAAGCTAAACATTCATAATTGCTGGTCACTGAAAGAGCAATAGGATTTTGATATCAAAATAAGAACCTGGATTCTGCACTCACGCACTAAATCTACATCTTTTAATGACATTTTTGATTCAAAGGATTTTTATAGGAATTTTGGATGAGAATCCTTCGGAAATTCTCCTATGTCGCTTGTTTGATTGAACGATTGAATCCTTTAGAAAATTTTCCTAATATATCCTTCTAGGAAATTCAACATTTAGTGAAATCTCTTGATAAGAAACCCTTGCTTTTCATGTGGTGCAACGAAACATACTTTGCTACAAATAAAATCACAACCATGACATTGTAACCCCTTTTTTCCTCAACCCTTCTTAAATGTTAATTATAGACAGATCATGCTTATGTGAAATATTACCAATCAAAGAGGAAGAAAGGACCAATATTCTGAGCTCTGGTCAGGGGAATATCTCCCTTACACGTTTATCATTGAATTCGGTTTAACCATTGTGGTTTTTGTGCTCCATGCTACAGCGGACCAGGCTGTTCTCTCTACGGTGAATCTATTCCGCGAATGTTTCTGAAAAAATTCGTGGGGTTCCACCTGATATTATCATGCAAAATTTGGCAATTTTTTTATTACGCGTCTCCCTACCTTCAATAATTATTTTGTAGCATAATTTACTTTGGTCTTATACTTCAATTGATCCTTCCCTAGTGGCATTGTTCATTTCTAGGAATTGTGCAACATAATCAAAGTCAAAAGTTTCAGGGTTTTGTCTGGCATAAAAGAAGGTTCTTTGAATAAAAAATGTCGGCTCCAAGTTTGCCCTATCTAATATTGTGCTACCGAAATATCGGCTTAGCTTTTGGTCTTTTATTTTTATTGAAGGAAAGTGGCTCACGGGACACCCATGCCACATTTTTATTTTGATAATAAGAACCCAATTTGCGGCTGGGTTGTACATCTATTCCCCTAGCCAAGTTAGCTAGATCACTTCTTGCGGTTGCGGATGAGTTGGCCAATAGACAAGAAAAATGAACTAGAGCAATCAAAGACGTGTTGGCATACCAAGAAAATTGGCAACTGTCGAGTTAAGGACCAAAATTTTGGTCATGACTAGAAACTTCTTAGGGTGAAATTTGTCCATCATCCAAACATAACTCGGCTCCTTTTCATACCCTAGGCAGTTCATTTGTACATGAGCTGATTCTCAGGGACTACTCAGACTGTTAAAACCGGTGTGCAAGTGTACACATGGATACAGCTGTATCACACCCATAGCAATTGGTGTTTTGATGAGTGAAAGGAACACCGTGAAGTCAGGCCCTTCAACGAATCACTCAACTAAAAAGAGGAGTCTTATAATATACTTTATGTGGATAGCAATTGTATTATATGCACTAGTCCACTGAAACTTGTGGGGTTTAGGAGGTGTTCCAGCAGATCTGATACTCTACTAGCTGATTGACCCCAGTACACTAAAATCTGATACATCATCAGCAACCATGTTATGCTCTGTAGTAGGTATATATGATGGAGTTGTTGGATTTGGGAAAAATAATTGGGAGAGCAAAGGACCACCTCACACAGAGGGAGAAGTGTTTATAGTTTGGCAGCACCACTGATTAGTGCAATGATAGGGTGTTAATTATGCTTATCTAGTTTCCTGAAGATAAATTAAGCTTATCTTGTACCATTAACTTATGTGCTTTTGACATTGGGAGTATCCACCTTCATCTTTAAATCTGGAGAAAGGGCTCTCCTTTCCATTTTCCTAATAAGTATCCCCATGGATGCTTGTCCCTACTCTCTCGGGTGCACGAGCATCAGAGGCCTTTTACAATCTGTATACCCTACCATTTGTTGAAGAGGAGCAATCGTCAGATATCAAAGTATGAACCTGTTTTTAAGTTTTTTTTTAATAATGTCAGACTTTCTTCCAGAGAATTCTTTGGCATTTGTAATTATTCATCTAATTAATTCCTCCCAGCGACCAATATCCATCTACATATAACATTGCTCAAATCAAACATGGTTCATTGGCAGAGGTTTTATCCTCAACACCTCTTAATGTTAATTATAGACGAACCCTCGTTGGTGACAGATGGACGACATGGCTATCTATGTATGCCGCCTTGATTAATGTCAATCACGTTTTAGTAGAAATAACTTTGGAAACTAAAAGTACCTTTTAAGATCAAGATATTTATGTTATACTTATGTAAAGGGGTCATCTTAACAAAAGATAACCTTGCCAAAATAAATTGGTTTTTTTATAAAGGGAATATATTACTATCACGAAGATACCAACACACAGCCTCTGCACCAACAAGGATGCACACAGCCAAGAACAAAAAAAAAGAGAAAAGTAAAATAAAGACCCTGTCGTAGTGATGAAACACCCGCAACAACAACACTCTAACCACCACCAAAGACAGCACCCGGACCACCAAAGCTATTGTTATAACAGCAAGACATGTTATTATGGTCACGAAGATGAGATAATACAACATTTTTCTTGATTTTCCAGCTGCAAAGCTATTGTTCAAAATTCCCGTGTTAACTAGTATTATGAAATGTTCTAGGAATTGGCTACGTGGGTCGATAAACAACTTAAGTCTCATATCCAGGTGAGGGCGTGCGCTTTATGTTAGTATATAAGGAATTTCCGTAATGATTTTGTTTTTAACAAAAAAAGAGGTTCCTAATTTCCATCATATTATTCATATGGCTACATATTTGCTCTACGTGTGGTGATTACTTCAGCGCGTGGAGGCGTAAGATTCTCTAGACTTTGGGTGCAAGTGCAACTATTTGGAAATGGTAGCTCAAGGTTTATTCAGCCGGTAAGCCCCAGCTTCCATATCGATTGATGCATTTAGCCACTTTATTGTACAATTATGATTCGGTTGTGAAATTTCTGTGATCTTTGTTGCTGGTTTCTTTTCCGCAAACTATGTGCTTTTTTGGGTGCAATTTTTCTATAAAACTAAACTTAAAAGATGGCTTGCACACAACAGTCGATGGAAAGACAGGGTTGCATTCTCCCTTTTCAACAAAAAAATCAAATTAATTGAGCCGACCCTATTTGTGTCTCTTCAATCCTCATCCCATCAATACTATCGTGTCCTAAATTATCATCTTTTCCCCTGGACTATTAACAATTGCAATTCTATTTTCCAGCCTTGTGGCCAATGAGCCAGCAACAGCTCACTCTCTCAAGTTGACCCTTCAATCTTCTCACGTGTAGCCAATCACACATGTCCACATAAGTGTTGGATGCATAGGCACGTACCGGTTTCGAAAATGATGTGAAAAGTGAGTACTAGTAATCCTCATCAAGGTTTGAGCTGGAGCATGCACAAAGGTGGTCACTTTGGATGTGTGCTTTTAAGAAGAATCAGGGGCTGTTGGCTGTTAATCTCCAAATAACAAAGTTAGGACTAAAAAGATGCCCAAGAGACAAAAAGGAACATGCTACTATGCTACTCCTGGCTCCGCGCGTGATGCACTTTACTAACTATATTAAAGTAACTATATTAAAGACGAACGAACGGCGGCCTCGCAGCCCCCTGAGTTACTGTAGCTACTGTAGAAAATGAACATTAGCTACAGTACTGGGGTGGGTCCCGTATGCCAGCCTCACGCCGCGGCGTAATTTGCAAAAAGCGACAAGCGCGCCACGAAATCGCAGCGCGACCCTCCGATTTTATGCAGCGAGGGACCTGGACGTAATTGTTTAGAAACCTAGGGACCCCGACGCAAAAAAACGCAGAGCCCCCCTCTCTTCTCTCTCCCTGCGCCGCACCCGCCGTCGCCGCCGGCATCGGCGCCTCGCCCCGCCGCGATACTCCACGCCGCTCAGATCGAAGCCCACGGTCATATCCGCCGTTCTCGCTTCTCCATCCTCGCCGCGAGCCGCATGCCGGGGCGCCACGCGCGTCGCGGAATCGCCGATGTCGCGTCCGCCGTGTCCGCACGTCGCCGGGGACGCTCCGGCGACCAACCGGTGGCGGCGCCGCCATGCGCGGGTGCGCCGCAACGAGCCCCATCCTTGGCGCCGACCCGCCCGTCCTGGAACGCCGTCATGCGCCGGCGGCGACCTCGACGCCGCCGCGGCGACTCCGGCCAGCGGTGACGTCAACGTGACGTCACCGTGGGCCTGGGCTGCCAGATGGGCCTCTTGGTGGGCTAGGCCGCCGCTGTGCGGCCGTTTCTGCCTGATTTTTTTTTCCTTCCCTTTTTTTTTTTACAGAATTTTTTGCAACTTTCCAAACAAAGTTCCATATCAATTCAGAACAATTTAAAATTAATGTCTTCTCATTCGAAATTCAGAATGTCGCAACAAAAAATATGACAATTTGCATTGGGACAAAAAAAATGCCTAACGCATATCATACTCAAACCAATTTAAAATTTCTAGCTTTTCACTCGAAATTCAGAATGTTGCAACAAAAAATATGACAATTTGCATTGCCACAAAAAAATATGCCTACTGCATTTCATACATGATTAATCAACTTTAATTTTATTCATTGCAGGAAGATATAATTTTTTTAAAATTTATAACTTCCGACCTGAAATTCGGAATATTGCAACAAATGTATAACAATTTGTGGAACTATTGCATTCCATACATGATTGGCCAACTTAAGAATAATTACAGAACAAAAAAAAAACACTTTGGTGAAATTTTATAGACGAAATAAATGCATTTTCTCCAACTATATATAATTGAATTTAATAAACAAAACTCAAATTGGTGGAACTTTACATGCAAAATGAATGCATTTCCCAATTATATTGAAATGAACGTAATAAATGTTCACACAAACCATTTTCGCTACTTATGGAGTTAAATTAGGTACTTATGGAAAAATACAACAAAAAACGTTCTTCAGCATACTCTAAACTATATCAACAATGCTCAAGGACAAAAAATATGCTAATTATTTATACCGGAATAAAAACCTACCATTTTTAAATGAAAGCTACTTACAACAAAATAGTAATATTTTTAGACATTTCAACTTTTATAGAATTTTTTGCAACTTTCCAAACAAAGTTCCATATCAATTCAGAACAATTTAAAATTTATATCTTCTCATTCGAAATTCAGAATGTTGGAACAAAAAATATGACAATTTGCATTGGGACAAAAAAAAGCCTAACGCATATCATACTCAAACCAATTTAAAATTTCTAGCTTTTCACTCGAAATTCAGAATGTTGCAACAAAAAATATGACAATTTGCATTGCCACAAAAAATATGCCTACTACATTTCATACATGATTAATCAACTTTAATTTTATTCATTGCAGGAAGATATAATTTTTTTTAAATTTATAACTTCCGACCTGAAATTTGGAATATTGCAACAAATGTATAACAATTTGTGGAACTATTGCATTCCATACATGATTGGCCAACTTAAGAATAATTACAGAACAAAAAAAAACACTTTGGTGAAATTTTATAGACGAAATAAATGCATTTTCTCCAACTATATATAATTGAATTTAATAAACAAAACTCAAATTGGTGGAACTTTACAGACAAAATGAATGCATTTTCCCAATTATATTGAAATGAACGTAATAAATGTTCACACAAACCATTTTCGCTACTTATGGAGTTAAATTAGGTACTTATGGAAAAATACAACAAAAAACGTTCTTCAGCATACTCTAAACTATATCAACAATGCTCAAGGACAAAAAATATGCTAATTATTTATACCGGAATAAAAACCTACCATTTTTAAATGAAAGCTACTTACAACAAAATAGTAATATTTTTAGACATTTCAACTTGCCAACTATTTACAGACAACCTAAATACATTCCCTCTAATTAAATGGAGTTGGATTAAAAAAAACTTACAAATTGTATTTCCACTGATTGCGGGGCTTAATTAAATATGCAAAAATGCAAACAAAAACCTGCATAAATTCGAACATTTCGAACCACTGACTATTTCAGTATTCCACAAAATATTTAAAAGATGCTCACAACAAAATGCTACCCATTCACACCAAAATAAAAAAAATATTTCAACATTCAATTTGGCCTACATTTTTACAAGCAAAAAAAATGTAAAAAACAAAATCACCGAGGGCGTGGCGTGACGCCACGCCAAATTCTACTAGTAAAAACACGAAAAGATGCAGAGAATCTGTGTGATCTCTCTCCCTCTTTTGAACTCCGCATTAGCCCAAATGCAAATGCGATTGCTCCTTTGTAAAAGACTTGGATAAAATGGTGCTACTAGTTCCTAGCTATTCCCTCCGTTTTTTAATATAAGATGTTTTAGTTTTTATCCGCATACACATGCACACACATGTATGTAGACACATTTTTGTGTGTATGTTCACTCATTTTAGTGTGCATATAGACGACATGTGTACCACGTAAAACATCTTATATTAAAAAACGGAGGGAGTAGCACATAAATAAAGTAAGAAAACCACTTTCTTGAAAGCAACAGCGACCAAACCTTTCTCCGTTTTTATGTTTGTTTGAGCTGCAAGCCTGCAAGTGTAGGTTCATCTCCTTCTGCACAATGAAGCTTCGGAATCAGACAGTGATATAGTCCCCCTCATGACCAGAGCTCAGGGCATTAAAGGAAATTAAAGGGAATCAGTAGCAAAACGGAAGAAAAGGCTGTTTGGATTATAATCACCTTTTGTAGTCTCTGCTTGAAATCACAGCTGTACCCAACACCGACAGACTTTCACTACGCTGCTCTTCGGATTGTAGCACTCTTCACTTCTCCAGGCTTCACACGAGACAAAACACAGTTACAGTGACATACACTATGCACAGGCTGAGATGCCTACCTGGAGGGAGATGCTCCTCTCCACTCCTGTGATTTCTAAAACTAGTTCCTGACGAAGTCACTTAGCAGCTCTGCTTCAGATTACACATCACGACGGATTTCTTCAACCCATGGAATCCCCTGCACAGTGTGTGTTACCGAAGATAAATGCTAGAAAGAGCACAGCCTAAAGTGAATTGCTATATATGAGTAAATTTGGTGCCTGTAGGCAGCATGCGCTAGTTATTAAGAACTCCAGTACATCCAGAATCGAAATCTCATGAGTATATCTTTGTCTCAGATCTAATACCAGTACTGGCTAGTCCTGTCACCAGTGCTGAATGCAGTACTTGGGAGGATTCTACTGTTTCAGGGTGTGGGCTGGCCGGCGTACTATAGAACTGGCCTATAAGTACAATTTGTGATAATATATGTTCATGGTTCTATATAAGTTGACAACACCTGTAAGTCTTGTTTCTATGTTTCTTGTAAATTTTCGATTGATCAACGTTCCATTGGTTGCATGGTAGGTACAATACCATTTGTTGCTCTTCACGGCAGAGATAAACCCCTGAAACAACTTTTGTGTTGGTTAATTCAGCAAAGCAGGTATAGACAAATATGGTTTCAGTACATGAGCAGTCACCCATCTCAACTAGTAACAAACAGGCCATTCCATCGGATTCGATGACTGAAAGGCACATTCATTCAGAACTTGTGGAGCTTATGCATCCACCATGATCTGCCGATGGAATCAGACAGGAAAACATGAGAGGAATCTATGTATGAAGTGCCGGATCTGAGTCCAAATAGCCTCACCCCTGGTATTAGCTGTTCGGATGATCGAAGCCGGACTAACTGTGAAGGCATATCTAGAACTATAACCCGCTATAGCCCCGCTACAACTCCGCTATAAATGTTTGAACATGTTCCCGCTAAATGATTTCATGGACAATTTTCCACTATAGCCCCATTTAGCTCCGCTATAACTATTTTGAAGGATTGCCGCTATTTAAAAATTAGAACTCGTAGAACATATGGTGGTGCTGGAGGGGCAATTCACAAACCATTCATGTAGGATGAAAACACCGCTCACTGTGTCATCCAACTATGTAGATAGATTTATAAACCATAAACGGAGCATATGCTTGCACCTATAGATAAACTACATTTTTCGGCAAAGTGAATATATTAATATGAAAGAGATATCAATTAGATCCAGTTTCTGCACCAACATAATGTTAAAAATTAGTCGAGCCATAAAGGATGCACACATGTAAAAAGGAAAAAAAAAAGGACCCCACCAAAGTGATCAATTACTCGCACCAGCCGGACCCAAACTACCAATATAACACCCATGACGACAGAAGAGATACTCCAAAAACAACGTTTCTAAGAAGGGAACAATTGCACGGTCGCCGCCCAATAAAAAAAATGTGTTTTCACCCATAAGAAAAACCAAACTCTTCAGACAATGACTTCATCAATAAGAAAATGCATACAAGCAGTGAAGGTCAGGCATATGGTTTTCACCATGAAAATAGAGACTGAACACTCAAAAAAACACCACCAAAACTAAAATCCCCGAGTGCTGCCGCCCCCATAGAGTCCGCCACTATAAATCACCAATCACTAAACTTATATGCACATGTGCGGTTCGGACATGAACTTCACCTGCAGCCATGCCCGCACAACAGCCTATGAAGTAATGTCTTCGTCGCCTCCAATTATAACAGTCTTGATACTCCTCGCCTATCTCCAACACCATATAAATCATAGCATCGCACGCCGCACTTGAAGCCCCACGTGCTGTGTAGATGCGCATGACCGGATCCCATCCAAACCAGTTGTTCAGTAGCACATACGCCAATTCATGAATATCGCGAGCGAAGATATCCGGAACTTGTTGACGGCCAAATCGAGGATGATCGACAACATGTAGATCTACGTGTTGGATGGAAGAAAACCAATATACCTGAAAGAGCATACTTGCTCGTAAATCTATTTTGGAGTCTAATGACAACACATTATCAGGACTAATGTGCACTTGACAATTGCAGATATATCTCGTTGATACATTATGTCTTGTGGAGCTTGTAACCCTGGAAATCAGCACAGTGAGCATTCCTGTGTCTGGCGGTAGTACCGCTGTCGCAGCGGTAGTACCGCTCCACCTGGAGCGGGACTCCTGCAGCACAGCTGGTACTCCTCCTGGCGGTAGTACCGTGTGATACCGCTGGTTTCAGCCAGCGGTACTACCGCTGGTGGTACCGCCAGTGGTACCGCTAGGCCGTTTTTGCTCTCTGTATTGGTCACGGTACCCCGCGGTAGTTGCTTCGTACTACCGCTGGGTTCATTCATTTTAATCGATCGATCCCAGCGGTACTACCGGGCCGTGCAGCGGTAGTACCGCTCTGCCTGGCAACTTCGGTACCTCTGCGAGGTACCGCTGCTGCTGGGTTCTGCAGTGCACTAGGTACCGCAGGGAAGCAGGCAGCGGTAGTACCGCTGTCCCAGCGGTAGTACCGCTGTGCAGTTTTTCTGCACATAACGGTTAGATTTTCAGGGACCCCTATATAAAGACTGCTTCTTCTCCAAGAAGATGAGCTCGCCCAGATTCGAAGTACTCCATTGTTGCAAGCTCAAGAATCATTGTATCTCCCAATCCCTCCACCCAAACTCACTCATACTTGGAGGATTGAAGGAGAAGGCCCGGATCTACAACTCCACCGAAGTGTTCTTCATTTCCCCTTCATTCACTTGAGGGATTCGAGCCTAGGGTTTCCACTAGGAAAACCTAGGCATCTTGTTGTTCTCACTTGCTTGTTACTTTTGTGTAGCAGGTGTTGTTGGTGATTGAGAGCCCCCAATCCTTTTGTGGGTTGAGCCTCAAGTTGTTGTAACGAGCTTTTGTGCTCCGGATTCCGCTTTGGAGGATTCCGATAAAGAAAGGTGGACCGAGCTTTTGTGCGAGGTTCATCGGAGAATAGGGTGAAGCCTTTTGTGGCATCTTGAGTTTGAAGCTCACACCCCTCCAACGAGACGTACTCCCCTAAAAAGGAGGAACTCGAGAATACATTCTTGTCTCCGCG
The DNA here is from genome assembly GCA_947311845.1 of Poa pratensis. Taxonomy (NCBI): domain Eukaryota; kingdom Viridiplantae; phylum Streptophyta; class Magnoliopsida; order Poales; family Poaceae; genus Poa; species Poa pratensis. Next base: position 106,637,352 of record CAMZMU010000041.1, read on the forward strand.
TGCTTTCCTATCGGTTAATCCTTTCTAGTTATTTACTACTTGTATCTTATCTTGTTTAGACTTAACTTGTCATATAGGTAAATTCACCATAGTTGCATATCTAGAGAATTTACCTTTTAGTCAAGCCTTAATCGAAAAAGAATTAAAAATTGGAGTAGCACCTATTCACCCCCCTCTAGGTGGCCATACGATCCTTTCAATTGGTATCAGAGCCTCGGCTCTTTATTCGGGCTTAACCGCCTAAGAGAAATATGGCCCTCGACGAACATGGGAATGAGATACCCGATGACACCATCGTTCCCACTTCTGTTTCCGTGGAGGACTTCACTTCCTTGAAGTCCTCTATGGATACTCAAATGGGAGAGTTGCGCAAAATGTTAGAGCAACTCATGGTGGCAAAGGGTATCGACTCCTCCCTAACTCCGGAGGCTCCTCCTAAGGAGGATCTTCCTAAGGAGAAGCCCTCGGATGTAAGTGTCGAAGAGAAAGCGGGGGTGAACTCAAATAAAAATGAATCCTCACCTAAAACACCTAATGGGAAGGGAGAGCATGCTAGAGTTCCTTTTGCATACTCTCCCGACCTACCCGTGCCTCATCCTCCTATTCACTTAAGAGGAGCTCCACCTAGTCTTAATGCATCTTCCTTTACCCGTTGGCAATCTTCTATGAAATCTCACTTGAAAAGTGGTTGCATAGGTCTTTGGAAGATCATTGTTGATGGATTCAAGCCGGTGGATGAAAATGACTTGACAAGGAAAGAAGAAGTTGAAGCTCAACTAAATTCCACCGCTCTTGATGTGATCCGTGTTGCCGTGGGTGAAAAGAACATCCATCACATTGAAGATTGCACCACCGCCAAGGAAGCATGGAACAATCTCACGGAGGTGTTTGTTGGAAATGAGAGCATGAGAAGAAATAGATATGAAGCCATGAGCAATCAAATTGAAGGCTTCTACAAGAAAGATGATGAAACTCATGAGGAGATGTATCAAAGGCTCAAGGCTCTTGCTACCGCATTTAGAGACCTTGGTGCTAAACATGTGGATGATACTTACATCAAGAGGAAGTATGTGAATGCCCTCATGCCGTTTGAAGAGAACGACTTGAATAGTCTCCAAGGGAAGCACAACTATGACCTCTTGACCTCAAATGAAGTCATGCAAGAGATGCAATCTTACAAGGTCGAGCTCAAATTGCTAGAGACTCTCGTGCCCGAGCTCTTGGAATGGCCCAAAGTTCCTCACTTGCTTTGAAGGCCAAGGTTGTGGAACTAGATGAAGACCAAGATCATGAAGAGGGAAGTTACTTGGCACCCGAGGAACTCAAGGGTGCTCATAGAGATTATGTGGCTCTCATGGCGAAGGACTTTTGGAAAAATCCATCTAAAGCTAAAGCTTATGTGGATAAAAAGCATAAAGCAAGAGGCTACAAGGAAGGCAACCAAAAATGAAGACTTGCTTCAATTGTCAAGATCAATTCCACTATGTTGCCCAATGCCCTTACAAGAACCGTGAAGAACATGGAGGAAGACTCATTCGCAAGGAAGCGTCAAGTTCTTCTCCCACAAAGCCTTACTTCAAGAAGTTCAATCCCAACAAGAAGCTACCTTCCAAGGTGTTGGTGGTGAGAGGAATATATGTCCGGGGATGAGAGTGATGAAGAAGAAACAACCACAAGTGAAGTGGCCGCTTTAGCCATTGCTTCATCGACAACCCCTTCTCTCTTTGAATCCCCCAATGATAATGTCACCACCAAATCCGCTACGTGTCTCATGGCCAAGCTCTCCGAGGACTTTTCTTCCGGTGGATCTTCATGGCTCATTGATAGTGGGTGCTCTTCTCACATGACCGGAAGCAAAGAAGTAGTAAAGGGCCTATTGAATCAATTACTCACATTTTCTCATGTCACCGTCGGGAATAATGCAAGACTTAAGGTATTGGGATATGGCAATGTAGTGATCACTCCGGAGTTATCCATTGAGAAGGTCCTACTTGTTGAATCTCTCTCATATAATTTACTTTCCGTTGGTCAATTATGCAATGTCGGTTACACCGTTATCTTTAATAAACACCACGTGACCATCCTTTTCACTCAAACTCTTAAAGTAGCCTTTGTTGGATTTCGTGTAAACGGTTTGTATGTGGTCGATTTCTCGAAAGAGACCACTCAAATCGCCACGTGTCTAATGGCTAAATCCGACAAGGGTTGGCTTTGGCATCGCCGGCTAGGCCATGTCGGTATGAGAAATTTGCAAACTCTTGTGAAGGGTGGACACGTGGTAGGACTAACCGATGTTAATTTTTCCAAAGATCGTCCTTGTAGTGCTTGCATAGCCGGAAAGATGCATGAAAAGAATCATCCCAAGAAGAGCATTATCTCCACCGAGAGGCCTTTGGAGCTCCTTCATATGGATCTCTTTGGGCCTCCCACATATGATAGTCTTGGTGGCAAGAAATATTGTTTGGTGATTGTGGATGATTATACAAGATATTGTTGGACTTTCTACCTCAAGAGGAAGAGTGAAACTCAAAAAGTATTCATTGACTTTGCAACCTTAGTTCAACGCCAATATGACTCCAAGATTTTGGCAATAAGAAGTGACAATGGTACGGAGTTCAAGAATTACACTATGGATGATTTCCTAAGTGGGGAAGGCATACAACACCAATATTCCGCTGCTTATACTCCCCAACAAAATGGTGTCGCCGAAAGGAAGAACCGCACTCTTATTGATATGGCAAGAACTATGTTGGCCGAATTTCATTCCCCATATAACTTTTGGGCCGAAGCCATCAATACCGCTTGCCACTACTCCAACCGGCTCTTCTTTCGTCCTCTCATGAAAAAGACACCATATGAACTCCTTATCGGTAAAAAGCCAAATGTCTCTTACTTTCGCGTATTTGGATGCAAATGCCATGTTTACATTAAAGGTTGCCCAATTGCTAAATTTGAATCTAGAACTTTTGATGGTATTTTTGTTGGATATGCCGCAAACTCCCATACTTATAGGGTCTACAACATATCCACCGGATGTGTTGAAGAATCTATGAATGTGGAGTTTGTCGAGGATAATGGCTCCCAAGCGGAGCATATTGATCATGATAATGTAGGTGATGTACCTCCACCTCAAGCCATAAGAACTATGGGCATAGGGGAACTTATTCCTATTGAAGAACCTATTATGGACACTCAAGAAGAAGGAACAAGTTCTACTCAAGTTGAACCATCCACCTCAACCATTGATCAACAAGCTATACAAGAACAAGACCATGATAGTCATCCACATGAGCAAGATAATGGTCAAGACCCACCCAACTCTAGTGGAAACCAAGAACATGATGAACCCCCATCTCCAAGAACTCCACTTCGGGTTGACCATGAACAAGATGAAGGAAATGATGAAGATGTTCGTGTTGGTGAAACAATTGGTCAAGCCATAGAACGCCGAGTCATTCGGCGTGCATCAACATTGGATCATCTCCAACACTACAAAAAAATATCCTTGGGAGTATTCGTAAGGGTGTGTCCACACGTAATCAATTAACTAACTTTTGTGGTCATGTCTCTTGTTTGTCTAGCTTAGAACCTCTCAAGGTATATGATGCTCTTGAAGACATGGATTGGGTTGCGGCCATGCATGAAGAATTGAACAATTTCGAGCGCAACAAAGTATGGTCATTAGTTGAAAGACCCAAAGACACATCACATAATGTCATTGGAACCAAATGGATATTCAAGAACAAGCAAGACTCACATGGTCAAGTCATTCGCAACAAAGCAAGATTGGTTGCACAAGGCTACACCCAAATCGAAGGAGTCGACTACGGTGAAACCTATGCCCCCGTTGCTAGACTTGAATCCATTCGCTTACTAATTGCTTATGCATCTACTCATAATATTGTCTTATATCAAATGGATGTTAAAAGTGCTTTCTTAAATGGTCCACTAAATGAATTAGTGTATGTGAAACAACCTCCGGGTTTTGAAGACCTAAATTTCCCAACCATGTCTACTTACTACATAAGGCTCTTTATGGGCTCAAGCAAGCTCCACGTGCTTGGTATGATCATCTCAAGGAGTTCTTAGTAGACCATGGTTTTGAAATTGGGGTAATCGATCCCACCTTTTTCACAAAAAGGATAAATGGAGAGCTTTTCGTATGCCAAATATATGTTGATGATATTATCTTTGGTTCTACTAACCATGAATTTAGTGATCAATTCTCTAAGCTAATGACCAAGGAATTTGAGATGTCCATGATGGGAGAATTGAAGTATTTTCTTGGCTTTGAAATCCACCAATATAGTGAAGGAACATTCTTATGTCAAGCCAAGTATATTCAAGACATGCTCAAGAAATTTGACATGAACAACGCCAAGCCATATAAGTTTCCCATGGACTCTAAGGCGGATCTACACTTAGATCCGAAGGGTAAGGAAGTTGATCCCAAGCTTTATCGTTCTATGATTGGATCTTTACTTTACCTTTGTGCATCTAGACCGGATATTATGTTTAGTGTGGGTATGTGTGCAAGATTCCAATCAAGTCCTAAGGAAAGTCATGAAACCGCGGTTAAAAGGATTCTAAGATATTTGATAGATACTCCTAACTATGGTCTTTGGTACCCCCATGGGACAAGCTTTGATCTTGTAGGTTATTCGGATGCGGATTGGGCGGGTTGCAAAATGGATAGAAAATCAACTTCGGGTACTTGCCAATTCCTTGGTAGGTCTCTTGTGAGTTGGTCTTCCAAGAAGCAAAATTGTGTGGCCTCGTCCTCCACCGAAGCCGAATACATTGCCGCCGGAAGTTGTTGTGCACAATTATTATGGATGAGGCAAATTTTAAAGGATTATGGTGTCATTTGTGACAAAGTGCCTCTTTTATGTGACAATGAAAGTGCCATCAAAATTGCTCACAATCCGGTACTTCATGGGAAGACCAAACACATTGAGATCCGGTATCATTTTATTCGAGATCATGTTGAAAAGGGTGATATTGCAATCAACTATGTTAACACCAAGCATCAACTCGCCGATATGTTCACAAAGCCTCTTGGTGAAGCAAGATTCAAGGAGTTGAGAGGAGAACTAAATGTGGTGGACATAAGCAATTGGACTTAGTGGACTTCTTGCATACCTACCCATATTAGACAATAGTAATTTGGTTTGGATGTAGGCATGGACATAGGGGGAGTGCGGTCCTAATCTATTGGACTATCCCTCCCCCCATTATGCCGACATTAAGAACTCATTTGCCTCTCTATTTTCATTTCATGAATTGTGAGCTTAAATGACGAGTAGTGGCCGTGAACCCAAGATACATCTTCGCGGTGTCACACCACACACTCATACATGGTGGCCTAGGCCACCGCCCTCCTCTGTGTGAGGAGTTGGATCTTATTTGGTTTATTTGGATTTTATTTGGACCTCTTGTGTATCTTGTGGAGAGCACCAAGTTTGGCTTTTCTTGTTTGATTCTTGCAAACTTGGTTTGCCTCTCTTCCCCCAGTTACTTACTCTATCCTAAGCCAATATCCTATCCCACAAACACCTCTCTCTATTTGTAAAACTTTGTGACCAACCCGTCGACGTTTCGTGGCAAAAGTGCCCGGTACTACCGGTGCCCTCGCGGTACTACCGTTGCCTGGAGTTTCCAGGCACAGCAGTCCCTCGAGCGGTACCGTAGTCACCAGGTACCCGGTACTACCGTTGAATTCCCAGAATTTGCTGGAAGTCAATAGTACCAGGTAGCGGTACTACCGGCATATCAGCGGTACTACCGTTCCTTCCCAGGAACGGTACCACCGCTGGCTACCGTAAGTACCAGTTCGGGCGGTACTACCGCTGGGTCAGCGGTACTACCGCTGGGTTCGTTTTCACCAGAGGTTAAGTTGGGCGTGGAGGGGTAGTTTCTTTTCTATCCCCTCCACCCTCGACCCTCTCCTTCGAAAACCACCCCACCGCTGCCGCCGCCACGGTTCGTCGCCGGGGAGCACACCTCCGGCCTGGATAGCCCCTCTCCGGCCAGAAAGAAGCTAAAGCACCCTCTTCTTCCTCCTCTCCTCCGCGATGAGCTCCGGTAAATCTCTCACTCCTACCTCTCAACCTAGTCGATTCGTTGAGATGCAATGGGGTTAGGTTTTTCCGTAGTTCTTGTGGTAGAAGTTGTAGGAAATAGATGGCACTTAGTCTAGGATCCTCATTGCAAAGTTTTGTTGGAAGTTTCCATAGATCGAGCGAGTACCGGGAAGTCAACCGCTAGATCTGGTGGTAGCGGTACTACCGCCCTCGTGGCGGTACTACCGCTCCACGGTACTACCGCTGGAACTGGCATTTTCCAGAACTGTGCAATCTGGATTCTTTTCGTTTGGTCTCGATGTTTTTGCAATACTTATCTCCCTGCTATCCTCCTATGCTATCACAGGTGCTGGTAAGAAGGCTAGTGGGAGTCACACCAAGCGGGCTGCTAAGCGTGCTCGTTCAGGCAAAGACCTAGCTGACGAAGATGAAGAGCCTGAAGTTATGCCTGAAAAGACCACTCGCCGTCAGAAGTCAAATGCTGCAAAGCTCAGAGCTGCTCAGAGCAAGTCGCTCAATCTCATGTCATCAAGGGATTTTGTCAAAGAAAGAAGGATGAACCCCTATGCCACTCCTAAGCTCCGTACTTACACCACTCCGGGGTTCCACAATCTGTTTCAAGAGAAGATCTTTTATGAAGTCCTTCCCAAGCACAAGACCAAGGTTTGTGAACAGTTTTGCATTGACACCGATCACATGGAGAAGCACCTTCGGTATTTTGGCGATGCTATTGAGATTTGCAAAGAGTTTGGGATCTATGACTATATTGGGCTGCAGCAGAATTTCAATGATCACCTTGTCATGCAATTCTTTGCCACCGTTCACTTCTTCGCGGATGAGCCAAGACGGATTAAATGGATGTCAAAAGATGAGGTTCTTGAGGCCACATGGGCTGATTTTGCTTCTCTTCTTGGGTTGGCTGAAAATGGGTTTGTGTTGAATGAAGATGCTCAGCAACAATTCTTTCGCATCAACTATAACTCAAATCCGATGAAGCACGAGGTCCTCTTTGACTTATACATCCAAGGACGTGCCATGGTGGGGTTCCAAAAGAATTTGCTAAAGGTTTGGGACATCATGCATCGGATCTACCGCAACACCGTTATGCCTCGTGTGGGAAACTTTGACCAAATCCATGGCAAACTCATTGATCTTATGTTTGAATCCTCTATCATGGTTGGGCAAGGCAAGAAGCTGGATGTGATGGACATCATATGGCATGAATTGTATGCTGTGGTGATGAAAAGGCGACCTTCTATATTTGGGGCTCACATTATGCAATTGATCATTTCCACGTGGGTCAAGAAGAAGCTTCCGTTGGCTCTTTTGGACAATGAGGAGGATCCCACCGACCACAAGGTCAAGGAGCTGAGCATAAAGAAACATCTTCCTCCACTTATTCCCGCTGAACAAGAAAGTTCCAATGATGATGAGGATGATCCCTTGTTTGAACTTCCCCCCAAGGCAAATGCTCAAGACAATGGGTTCAAGAAGTGGCTGGCTGGTGCTGTAAAGACCATCTTTTGCCGCATTGATGATGCTGACAAGAGGGCCTATAAAGAACATGAGAGGAACAAGAAAGAGCGTCAACTCAACCGTCAGCGTTTTGAGCACTTAGGCGTTCCGGTTAAGGCCGGGTCTGAGGATAGAATTACTGCAGAAGCTGATTGGCTCAAGCACCGTCGCGATTGGGTGGACTATGATCTTCAGGATGATGCATCCACTTCTCAGCCAGATGTCCCTTGGTCTCGCACTCAGGTTGGTCGATCCGCTGCTCATGAAGAAGCTTCTGAGGATGATGATGGTGAGGATGATGCGGAGGGTGATGCAAGTGGTGAGGATGGTTCAGTTTCAGCCGATAAAAGTGACGACATTGCTGCAGCCTCCACCTCCGATGAAGAGTGACTTCCTCTTGGGACGTTAGCTATGCCTCTCCCTTTTTGGAATCATGATGCCAAGGGGGAGATGGTTCTATTAGGTTGTCCGGGGGAGTTGCATGGTTGAGGGCACAAGCTTGTTTTTCTCGATTTGGTGTTTGTTCGCTTGTGCACCTCTTGTATCTCTTTTTTTTCTTTCGTTGAACTCATGGGGTAAGACATGTGGACCTTAAATTATTGTAAGCCTATGTGGACTTTATGTGCTTTTATCTCATGTCTTACCGTTGTGCAAGTTGTGCCTTATTGTTTGTTTTCAATAAACTTGCCCGGTTTATAAAATCTAGGGGGAGTGTTGATCCTAACCTATATGCATTTTGCATTCAAACGTAAAATTCTACTAATGCATATAGTTAGGGGGAGCCCGCCTATATTTTGTCAACCTTTTTAATGTGTTGTCATCATACTCCAAAAAGGGGGAGATTGAAAGAGCATACTTGCTCGTAAATCTATTTTGGAGTCTAATGACAACACATTATCAGGACTAATGTGCGCTTGACAATTGCAGATATATCTCGTTGATACATTATGTCTTGTGGAGCTTGTAACCCTGGAAATCAGCACAGTGAGCATTCCTGTGTCTGGCGGTAGTACCGCTGTCGCAGCGGTAGTACCGCTCCACCTGGAGCGGGACTCCTGCAGCACAGCTGGTACTCCTCCTGGCGGTAGTACCGTGTGATACCGCTGGTTTCAGCCAGCGGTACTACCGCTGGTGGTACCGCCAGTGGTACCGCTAGGCCGTTTTTGCTCTCTGTATTGGTCACGGTACCCCGCGGTAGTTGCTTCGTACTACCGCTGGGTTCATTCATTTTAATCGATCGATCCCAGCGGTACTACCGGGCCGTGCAGCGGTAGTACCGCTCTGCCTGGCAACTTCGGTACCTCTGCGAGGTACCGCTGCTGCTGGGTTCTGCAGTGCACTAGGTACCGCAGGGAAGCAGGCAGCGGTAGTACCGCTGTCCCAGCGGTAGTACCGCTGTGCAGTTTTTCTGCACATAACGGTTAGATTTTCAGGGACCCCTATATAAAGACTGCTTCTTCTCCAAGAAGATGAGCTCGCCCAGATTCGAAGTACTCCATTGTTGCAAGCTCAAGAATCATTGTATCTCCCAATCCCTCCACCCAAACTCACTCATACTTGGAGGATTGAAGGAGAAGGCCCGGATCTACAACTCCACCGAAGTGTTCTTCATTTCCCCTTCATTCACTTGAGGGATTCGAGCCTAGGGTTTCCACTAGGAAAACCTAGGCATCTTGTTGTTCTCACTTGCTTGTTACTTTTGTGTAGCAGGTGTTGTTGGTGATTGAGAGCCCCCAATCCTTTTGTGGGTTGAGCCTCAAGTTGTTGTAACGAGCTTTTGTGCTCCGGATTCCGCTTTGGAGGATTCCGATAAAGAAAGGTGGACCGAGCTTTTGTGCGAGGTTCATCGGAGAATAGGGTGAAGCCTTTTGTGGCATCTTGAGTTTGAAGCTCACACCCCTCCAACGAGACGTACTCCCCTAAAAAGGAGGAACTCGGGAATACATTCTTGTCTCCGCGTGCTTTCCTATCGGTTAATCCTTTCTAGTTATTTACTACTTGTATCTTATCTTGTTTAGACTTAACTTGTCATATAGGTAAATTCACCATAGTTGCATATCTAGAGAATTTACCTTTTAGTCAAGCCTTAATCGAAAAAGAATTAAAAATTGGAGTAGCACCTATTCACCCCCCCTCTAGGTGGCCATACGATCCTTTCAATACCCACTGCGGAACATCCGACCTGTATGACTTCAGCACCACGCACCGGACGAACGGATCACCGACAGCTCTACGAGAAAACCCGGTCGCCAGGGCCTCCGCGACCAAATCTATCTCCACCGTTGGCCGCCAGCACCACCATGGTGCCCAGCAGGTAGTGGCCATCACAACTTTGGCCACAACATAGCAGCCCCACAGGCCCGCATGGCCCGAATAACTAGATGAGCCCGGAGCTCTGCTCCACAGCAGCAATAGAACCACCACTGGAGGAAACCGCACTCTCCCACGTCGTTGGTGCACCACCCTTGCCGCCAAGATATTGTGACACCGCACCACCATATCTCGTGAATCCCCACGCTACCGCTACGAGATGGGGAGAGACCGACACGGGATGAGAGATATCGATCCTACCATCGTCACGCCCGAGCTTTGCTCGGTGTGACCCGGCAGTGGGGAGGGTGGGGGAGGATGGGAACATGGACGAGTGGCTGTCTCCCTTGGTCGCCTCCCGTGTCGCGTAACCCTAGGCGACTCGGGGGCCTTTTATCTTCGTAATTATTAACCCGCATAAGAGAAAGTCTTAACATTATAATCCTATCATTCTACATAGTCAAAACGATCATATTACGGCAAGCGTTGATCCCATCCTAATAAGAATTCTAAATTTGCAATATATTACATGTAGTAAGTTACCAAAAACATTTTCAACACTATGTGGCGGGTACACGTTAAAACCTATTTGGATGACAAGCAAACTTGCATTAGAAGGATAAGTGCTTTATAGTCTCGTCTCGATGACAAACGACACACTTTATACGCCCATGCCAGTTGTGTTTTACAAGTTATTCCTTGGTAAGGATTACTCCTTTGCGACGGTACCATTCAAAGATGTTAATTTTTAGTGACGCCTTCATTCTCCATATTTTATGTTGTTATCGGCTGGCACATCTTGGTGAATATCTACTCTATACATAGAATCATCTGAGAATTTACCATTCTCGTGCATATTCCAATGAAAATCGTCAGTCCCTTGCGACAGTTGGACTAATGACAACCGTCCTAAGAGAATTCCATGCCACAAGTTTAGGACCAATTAAATCTCGTATGAACGTCACATTTGGTGGAGACGACTCCAAAACTGTAGCAATTGTATCGCTCTTATTATGGACAATTATATATATACTTGGATATTGTTCCCGGAGTGTGGAACTACTTATCCTTCTAGAACCTAATTTCCGACCCATGCTTCATAAAAAATTATCAAAAGTGGATGAAGTGTTTCTTCGTCGAGATTAGACCCGCTAAAAAATCCGAGTCACCTGATTTTGAATTAATTTGTGACAAATATTTTGAGTTTATGTATTCCATTCTAGAAGAGTCTGCCAAACCCCTTCTTCAGTGATAAGTCTAAAAGGCCAATTGCCAAAAATGGATGTGTTATTAACATGAAACTCATGAACACTCAACCCCCACTAGAAGATGGTAGGCAATTTTGCAAGAGAAAAGTACTACCCAGATTGGGCATGTATAGCTTCATCGGATAATTACTGAATTTTCGTAAAGAACTGATTGTAAATGTAAATTAACTAAACTTACTTATTTCAAGAAATTACTTTCTCGTGCACCATGTCATCAGGGCGGTGGTTGATGTCGTTGTTGGCTGCGACGTGTCTTTGATCTTACTTTATGTGTTCTTTCTTAAAGGTTGTGTGCATTTTCAATATTTGACTTGCTCTTCATATTGAGTTGTTGCACACGCCGGGTACCGACATCTACATTACCCTTCATTGAAAATCTCGCAGCTGTCTGCGTTGTCTTTTTATCGATGTTTCGACTTAAACTTCATATTGAGTTGCTGCATAGGCAGTGTGTACTCGATATCTTCATGATATTAGTACATTACCCTTAATCGAAAACTTTGCAACTGTCCATGTTGATGTCGATGTTTTCCATGCCTTATGCTTCCAAGCGTTCATTGATCTGATTCTATTGTTAGGACTTCTCTTACTTCTGCTCCGAGTTCTAGGTAGCGATGTGTGAAGGAACCACGGTAGTGGGAGGAGGGAGCGGCTGCGGGGTGCCTCCGACCATGTTAAGCTTGGAAGTAGTTATAGGCCTCCAGTCAAATAAATCGGTTGTTCCCGCTCCCTCAGCATTGTCTGCGTATATTCAATCTTACGGTTTTTAAGCGTCCACCATCCCGTGTGATTAGCAGATGACAACTGAAACTCACTTTTATTTTTTAAATTTCCTCCACTCTTTTTCTCACCGTCGACCGGTCCCAACTCGACGTCATCGAGTACGAGGGTCATGTCACCCACCCGCCTCGACAACATCCCTGGCCTTGGATGTGCACTTCCACTACCGGACCTCTCCCCCACTTCGAGTCCATCCACCTCGCCGGCGCCAACAACATGCTAATTTTTTTTAATAATACATTTTTTTAATTAAATTCAAAAATATTACGCAAAATAACGAAATGGCAAAAATAATACGGCCTCGGCCCAGCTTGGGCCAATAAGGGCCCGTCGGCCAGGCTTGGGCCGATTTGGCCTGTCGGCCGCCCTGCTTGTGTCAGCGAAACCTGTCGGCCAGAGCTGGGCCGACTAGGCCCTATTGGCCTGTACTGGGCCGACTGGCTCTTGCTTTTTTTTCTTCACCTCTCCCTCCTCTTTTTTAGCCACAAATGCAGACAAATTACAGATGAAATCAAACTCCAAATTTAAATCACTGATGCACACATATAAAACATAGTCTACAAATACTGATCCACACATATTACAGATAAAAACATAGTCTAATTTTAAAACATTGATCCACATTATTACAAATAAAAGTACAGTCCAAATTTAAAACATCCTAATTTCTTCCCCTTCCTCTTGGTTCTCGGCTGCCTCGTCCACGTGGAGCAGCTGCTCTAGTTGCCGGAGCAGCATTCGTAGGTGGGAATTTTGTACAAGCAGTCTTATCCAGCGTCCTGTCGGCCCAGCCCTGGCCGACAGGTCGGTCGGCTGAGTTCTGGCCGATTAGTGCCGCGTCACGGCCTGTCGGGCGCAGGCCTGGCCCACCATGCGATCTGGTCGTCTTGAACAAAGCCGATATGGCCAAATCGGCCCAAGCCTGGCCGACGGGACCTTATCGGCCAAAGCTGGGCCGAGGCCGTATTATTTTTGCCATTTCGTTATTTTGCGTAATATTTTTTGAATTTAATTAAAAAAATATATTATTAAAAAAAATTAGCCAACAACATGACCATCGTGTTCACGTTCTCATCTCCCTTTGATTGGAAAGTATTGACATGTATTTTTTTTGAAAAGCCTACGTATATTCAACAAGATACATCGTACAGAGTGCACGAACGAAAAACAGACCATACGTAGGGGATACAGAGCCAGAGCAGAACGCAGCAGCTCCACCGGCGTCGAGGATGAAGGCCGCCATCCCCCTTCTCACCGCGCCCCGGGAGCACCTTCCTTGACAAAGATCGCCGCAAAGCTCGTCCGCCGCGCAGTGACGGAGCCTAAGCCAATGAACGGGCACGGCGAGTGCCCCCTCCCTCCAGCTTCTCCACCTTGCCGCAGCTACCTTCGACGTCGACGCAGAGGGGAACCACCGAGCTCGCCCAGCTCTGAGTTTCCGGCGCCAGATCCGCCGCCAGCACGGATCTGACGAGAAACCGGCAGACTCGAGCACCACGCCGGGCCTCGAGCCCCCGCAAGTCGAGGACGACGACGGCGAGCCCCCAGGAGCTCCACCGCCAGAGGAGACCGCCCCGACACCAAACCTCCCGCCACCAGCTCCACCTCCTCCAAGGCGCCGCCGGCGGGATCCCCACCCTACCCTACCATATGTACAGGCCAGGGTCGGGGATCCCCACCCTCCCGCCGCCGAAGCAGCCGCCGGAGGAGGAGAATCCCACGCCCCACGGCGCGCACGCGGTTATATTTGTTATATCTAGACGTATATTTATGACCTGAACACAACATTCTACGAGTTCGGTGACTGAAGTACTCATTGTTGCCTAGTTCACTGACCAATGGTGCACTCCTAAGCATGTACTCCGTACAATTCACTAGCACAACTAGCGACATTTCTTGTTAAAAAAACTAGCGACATTTAATAGGGATGAGAGGCAGCACATGTTTTTTTACTAATTTTGACCCATCGCAGAATGGAATGCAGCAATATTACAATTTTTTTGCTACTTGGACAGGTGAGCGTCTCCCTAGGAAAAAAGGCAACTACTCTTTCCTTCCCAGTTCCCATCCAACCCAACAGAACAGCGGGTCAGCGGGTGGCGAGTGGCGACGCCGGCAGCCATCCAAGATCGGGACCTTCGTGCCGACACCCGGCCGGCTGGTATCTGGTACACTCCTCGCTCCTCATCACACGCCTGCGGCCGCCTTCTCCTCCGCAGTGTCTTGCCTGCTCCCGCCTTGTGCGCTGGCTATGCACGCCACCTGTTCGACGCATTGCTTGTACACGCCCGCGCGCCGCCAGTCTGCGGATGTGTTGCGCCCTGATTCCTGGTGCGCTTTCTTGGTTTTGGTCCGGCTTGCTGATGTTTTTGCCCCGCTCTACTTCTTTGCAGTGGTCGACCGATGGCAGAGAAGCTTCCGTGCTCGATGCCGTCGTGGTCGGACATCCCGCTGGAGCTGGCCGGGCTGGTACTCCGCCTCCTGCCCACGTACGCCGACCGCGCCCGCTTCGCCGCAGTGTGCCCCCAGTGGCGCGCTGCCGCGCGGCAGCTCCCGGTGCCACCGCCGCTGCCCCTGCTCGCGCTCCCCGACGGCACGTTCTACAGCCTACCCTGCACCCAGCTGTTCCGCTTTCCCGGCTGCGGCTTTTCTGGGTTCAAGAGCGCCTGCGGCGGCTTCCTCGTATTCCCGCACGACGACGGATGCTTCCTAGTCAACCCCTTCACCAGGGCCACCGTGACGCTCCCTGCTCTGTCCAGCGTCCGTCTCTGTCCTCCTCATGCTGATCTGAAGAATGTACCTGTGGAACCTTCTACCTGCACATGGCTGCATATCAAGGACAAGGATCTCTGCTTCAGGAAGCTAGTGCTATGCTTGCCGAACCTCGTTGCAGCATTCATCAACCATGGAGTCAAAGGTCAGATTCTTGTTTGCCAGCCGGGTGCCTCATCGTGGTCAGTACGTGCCTATGACAAGTGTAAGGCTTTTGAAGACTTGGTGTTCCATGGAGGCAAGCTCTACGCCGTATCCCACGAGGAGGACCTCTTTGTTGCGAGCATCAGCCAGGACACAACCACCGGTGGTCCAGTGGTTTCTCGGGTTGGACTGGCCATCAAGGGCGATGGCAATCCGGAGTATTTGCTATGGTCCGAAGACACTAGGGTTGATAAAAAGCTCTACGTGGTTGAATCTCATGGTGCATTGCTAATGGTGCGCAGGATGATTTTCTCTAGGTTGATACTTGATGATTTTGTGGTTGAACGGAACGAGTTTCAGGTGTTTGAGGCTGACTTCAAGCGATCACAGTGGGTCAATGTGATGACCTTGGGTGACGACCAGGTGCTTTTTCTTGACCGAAGGTGCTCTCAGGTTGTACCCGCGGCTCAGTACGGGATGCCGGGGAACCGTATCTTTTTCCTGGATGATGATGATGAGCTGCCATTCAGAGACTACTTCTACGAAGATGGTAACGCTTCCATCGGAGTCTATGACATGATAAGCCAGGAGGTTTCTGCCCCTCTGCCCACGGTCTGTTGGGACCGCGACAGGATGCGTCTTGCGACATGGCTAGTCCCTTGGAAGAACTGAACTGAACTGAAGGTGTTCCTATGCGATCTCCTGGATGCGTCGCTATCTGACCGTGGCATGGTGTTTTGGTTACTATTGTGAACCCTGCATATGGTGGTTAATCTGTTTACTGGATTAGTATGATAGTATCTATCTAGGCTTATTATGACAGTTGCACTATATGCAAGCTCTTTAATGAACCAGTGTTTGATTATCTGAACTTATATACTAGTCGTATGTTTGTATATCGAAGCCTTAATGACTCTGGAGTTGGGCTGTGCTCATGATGTGAATTCGTGATGGTTTACTGGTGATGAACCATGTGCTAGTGTGATTTACTGTATTGCAGATTTGGTATTGCTGTCAGCGTACCAGGAGATAAAAAAGAGCTCCCTATGTGTATGTCATGAACCATATGCATCAGTGTGTCGTTTTCACTTCTCGGTTTGCATGCTCCCGCGAGTGCTGGCTGCTGAGTGTCCCTCCCAACTCCCAAGTTCCAAAGGATCCTCACCACAGCCCATTTATACTCCCAAGTTTCACAATCCTAATGTAAACAACACAGCTCAATGACTTCGGGAAGTTAAAACGAATAGTGAAATGATAAAAAAAAAGTCACCACATGTACCACAAGTGTGCTGATGACGACAGCCAACGTTCATCATTCAACCACGGCCAGTCGGCCACAGCACCACTGCCGCAAGATATCACATCTGTTATCGCTCACCCCGCAGGTCTTAACCTGACGAAGCTCCACGCCGTGAAGAGTTCCCCATCTTGATAGGAATGAGTTATACTAGATTTTTAGCCTCTTTGGACTCAAGGAATAAATAACACTTCTATGTAAAAAGCACATGATCTTGATAGCAATGTAGGCACAAATAGAGAATTGCAACAAATAAAAAAATTGCATAAGTAGTTTTTGTACAACACACAGCAAGAAGCCTCTATCCTATGCAAATCAATAGTGTAAATACGATATTTTATAGAAAATAAGAAAGCAATTTTGTAGAACCATTCTTTTCATCCAACGGAAAGGCAACGGCGGAGCTGCATTGCCATACCATCAGGCACAACGTAGTTCAGCACCCACGGTGAGAAGTTTCTTCATTTTTAATTTCGGGTTTTGATTTTCTGCATTGAGAACTTACATATGTTATTGTGAACACATATCTTACATATTCAGGCCTGGGATTTTTTCCCCGATATTGAATATTTTGTTTTGCCACAAAATTCATGCGACGTCACATACCCATTATAAAAATCCTGATTCGCGGCCACTAGTAATTAGGGAATCACTTTACAAATCCAAATTACTAGAGCTGGATATCATCTTGCAAGTCCTACTTGACGAAGCTCGACGCCGTCAAGAGCTGAAGAAAGTGTCGGTGTTACTAGCTCCAAGCGGGAGTGTGTCGGCGAGCTACCCGATTAAGGTGACAACGGTGAACTCCGTACTATAGCATGGCGTAGCTGTTAGAAATCGAACACTAGCTATTTTTAAACCTGTAGCCCCGTCATGGATGACTTGTGTACAAAATTTCCCGGTGCCTTCCACTCCTACGCCATGTTCAAAGCTAGTGAGTGTCATACGTAATGGCACTTGGCCAGAGACGAACAATCTAATACTTTTTATTGAAGTAGAGATGCTATGTTACAAACAAGCTGAGCTATGTCTTCTCAACTCTATCCATAGTATCCTTGTATATATAAGATCCAGAAAATTCATAGGATGCAAATATAATATTTTGGTTATTGCATTCATGGCATGCTATATTTATTGGCTCAAATAAATTTCACGAATATTGTCCTATAGAAATATCTTGATTATTTACTCCACAAGATATGCCAACTAGTACAAAGAGTGGGCATGTCTTCTTTATCTCCAAAACACCTCCCCTCACGCAGTTACACACGGAGCCACGGAGGCGCATGGTCAGTCCTATCTGTTGAAAAACAAATACTGGTGGCATGTTGGAGGAATGGATGAGATCATGAGAGGGTACCGAGCCTTGAGTGACTAATAGACTTAGAGCCTCTTTGGATTCAAGGAATAAGTACCACTTGTGTATGAAAAACACGTGATCTTGATAGGAATGTATGCGCAAATTGAGAATTACAACATGTAAAAATTTGCATAAATACCTTTTGTATCAAGCACAAGAAAAAACCTCTATCCTATGCAAATAAATAGTGTAAATAAGATGTTGTATAAAAAATAAGAAATAAATTTTAGCAATTTTGAAGCACCATTTCTTTGATCCAACGGGCATCATGGATTTTTTAATGGATTGGATTCCTGCAAATTTTAAAATAAACTAAAGGTCTCTTCGGTAAGCAGGATTCTTAAAACTGAACAATAGAAAAAACACATGAATAGAATAAGAATGCATGTGTGAAGCAGATGACCAGAAAACACGAGGATTTTGTAGACCTACCTAGTTTTTTGTTCAAATGAATAAGAGAAATATAGGAACTCTAATTATAACCATGATAAAATCAAAGTCAAAATCACATAATGCCGGTTACCTACTTCTTGCATAAAATTTCTAACAAGAGGTCCAAGTGAGTTATAAAATTAATGTGTTTCTTAGAAAATTTTAAAATAGATCCTAGTGAAATAAAAATTACCATGTTTTCCATTAGAACTGAGATCAAAGGAATGTTCCTATATTCTTCATATTTGCTAAGTTCATTTGAAGACAAATCATGAACACAATTGTAAACATAAGAAAAATGCAGAGATAGTCTTTTGGACTTACATAGGGAAAAGGCCTCAATTCTACACAAATGAGTAGTGTAAACAAGATGTTGTATAAAAATTAAAAAACTAGTTCATAGCAATTGCAACTTCAGTTCCCTTGATCCAAACGAAATCTATAAGAAAATGTTAATGGATTAAAATCCTCCAAAAATGAATATCCTAAAGACAAAAGAGTTCATTCGTATAAAGTTATCTTGGTAAAGTATTTTCAAATCGCGACATATACAATCAGTTCCCATGTCAGACTGTACTACTAACATCAGCCCTTAGTCACAGCTGGAGTGTCTGCACAACGTCAGTTTGTGGATGTATCAAAATATAGAGAAAATTTAGAGTTGACATCCATACAGAGTCGTAGAAGGAGGGATGTTAAAAATGGTCAAGTAACATGTACTGTAAGTTGTAACTAGAATAAAGGCGATGAACTGCTATATGTTAAGGCAGCCGAGTGTTAGAGCTTCGTGGACGATGTAGCTGAAGTTGACGGTTACGATATTTATAATTCTTATAAAGCATCTCAACATGCAGTGTATCCACATGACAATTCTAGCCAACCAATTATCCATATCATTCCACTAACATTCATTAATGACATTATTTTTCCATGCAAGCTATCCACGTCATTTACTATTCATCCATACAATTTGCCACGTCGTTAGTTTTTTATCATCAAATAAAAATCATGTGAATTAAATTATCCATTCGACAATTGTGATCAATTAAATCTCTTTATTTACCCATAAAAATTCTTAAAGTGATTCTCGCCGCAACGCGTGGGGTATCTTTCTAGTTGTAATCAATAGCGCAAACACTATGAAATATACAATGGTGCAATTGAGGCTATTGTTACGGCGGAAAAGCATGTCAATGATAGTGCAGTCATATATAGGCGTTCTAAACTAAGTGCTGCATCATCCGTAAAAAAAAACACTAGGGGACTAAGCGCGGGCTCCGCCGCGCCCGTGGGCTAAAATTTTGAATTTTTTAACCGTAAAATTGTTGAAATTGAAATATTGTCAATTTTTTGAAATGGTCAAACTGGGGAGCTATTCATCGCGCCCGTGGGATAAACTTTTGAATTATTTAACCGTAAAATTGTTGAAATTCAAAAATTGTCTAGGTTGAGAAGTTATTCAAATTTTTGAAATGGTCAAACCGGGGAGCTATTCATACTTGAATTGTTTTTACGTGTATTAAATGCTTAGATTTTGTGGTCATGATCTATCTGTAATATTTTGTAAGCGTGGCCTCCGCCGCGCCCGTGGAATTGAAAGAATTTGAATTCTTTCTTGGAGGGATTGAATTTGAAATTCGGATTGGAAAGTTCTGGTATGGTTTTCTTTGCTTCGTAATTTCCCGAATCTATACGTTTTAAGAACGGTTTTTTTTGTGTGGTTATGTTCGTATTTTTATTGTGTTTGAATTCTTTTTGCGTTTATTAAGTGAGCTGATTTGAGAATCGCTTAAAATTTTGAATTATTAAAACGTAGAATTTGATCATATGTTGCAGGTAGGTGGTTTTTTCTGTGTCCATGTTGACATGTTTGTCATATTTTTTTCCGCCCATTAAATTTAATTGTGAAAGTGGCCGCATCTAAAAATTGTGCAGATTCGGGAATTAATGAAATGCAAATGAGGCTTCCGTTTTAAGATTGTCCGCATTTCGGAAATCGTTCAAATTCAGAAGTCATCCAGTTTTTTAATAGTTTTGACGCATTTGAATCCCATTTTGACGTCTACGAAATACACAAATTTGGAAGGCACTGTGGGAATTTGAAATTCAAATTTTGGTCGTGCATATTTATTTTTTATGTGACCACGTTTACATATTTGTCATTTTTTTGTAGGCATATCTAAAAATTTTGGTCTACATTATGTAGAATTTTTTCAAAATTGTATGAATAATTTGGGCTCCTTAAAAAAAATCTGACAGGTGGGCCCACTGTGACGTCATGCTGACGTCACAGTGGCCAGATCTGGCCGGAGACGCCCGCGGCGGCGCCGAGCTCGCCGGCGGCGCGCCACCGCGTCCCAGGACACGCGCATGCGCGCGTCGGAAGCGGCTGCACACGAGGAACCCGCAGCTGGCGGCGCCGCCAGCGTATGGTCGCCGGAGCGGCCGCCGGCGGCGGGACAACGCGGCGGACGCCCGCGGGCACCGCGACGGCGATTTCCATGCCTGTGCGGCGTGCCGGCAAGCGGCGCTTGGCGAGGAGGGAGCGGCGCGGATGCCGGAGCCGCCCGTCCCCGTCGATCTGGCGGGGGAGGTCCGTGGCGGCGAGGCGGGGCGTCGGCGGCGCCGGCGACCTCGCCATCGCGCGCGGAGAGAGAAAGGGGAGGGGATTCTGTGGGTCATTTTGCAAAAAAGGACCTTCCTTTCGTAGGAATTACAGGTAGGTCCTTTGCGGGCTTTTTTTGCAAAAAAGTTGCGCCAAAGATCGTGCAGGCGGGTGACCGGGAGTGACCGGGGGCGACCGGGGCGACGTGTCGCGCACCCATTGGTCAAAAATAGGCCTGCTACAATGCCGCCCGTGCGGGGGCGACGTGGCCCGATCGTGGCCGTCCGTCGCGTGGATCGGACGGCCAGCGGCCAGCCGGCGACGTGGACGAACGACGAAGCGCGGATCCTGCGGCCCTTTATATATAGTAGAATTGCATCGGTTTTCTCCGTAACTGGGGATGATGTCTAGAACGAAACCAAGAGCTGGATAAGCGCTATCACTAGTATTGATTGGGCAATTTAAGACCCCTCAATTGCATACGGGAACTACCTTCTATGTGTGTTATCCCCTATCGTTTACCCTTAGAAATTTAAACAGTGTGCGAGGTTTCAAATAGTGTACGGCCAAATATTTGCATAGGATTTCAGTTTCTAAACCGTGAGCTATATATCGCATACGATCGGAAAATATAAATTGTGTGCATTGTGCTCCACCATCGCACACCTTTTGTTTGCAACAACCGTGTGAAATCGAACCGTGTGTCTATATAAAGTTATATCTATCTATATAGTACTATTTGTTGCCCATATTTTCTGTGAACGGTAATTTCAAATGACAAGTGTTCCAATTCATTCGTAAAATGCAACTACGATCCATTTATGGTTGGCGTTACTTTCTTTCCCGCCGCCTCCCTGCCGTCCCCGCGCTCGTGTATAAATCTAGCTAATTGAAGTGTCGCTGCAGTGGCAATGGCTCGCTACAAGTTCAAAGTCCCGGGCGATATGCAAAACTTCATTGGAACAAGGAAGCGGCGCCTTCCCGCATGTGCCTCCACCTCTGCCGCAGTTACCATCTCCCCTTCCTCCTCGTCCGACGTTCCCTCCTCCCCTGACTCGTCATCGTCTATCCCTAGCGCGGAGGCGCCGGTCGACGACGACACTTGTTTGGTGTCATCGTCATCGGTTGATCAGAGTTATTTTGAGGAGCTCGACCGGAGGCAGGAGCTGGTGCACATGTTGGAGTTTTAGATATATTTTGTGGAGCTCGACCAGAGGCAGCAGCTGACAAGGAGAACCTCTAGTGTATTTAGTTGAAGTTTTAGATATATTTTGTGTTCATATGTAAGGGTTTTAATGTTTTAATGGAGCCCTCCAAATATTAATGGAATCTCATATCTGTATTATTTTCTGTATGTATCTCTTTCTTAGCGAAAATTCATAGTACACTTGAAAAAATTGAATGAAATGTGTGCAACTGGGTAATATCCCCCACGGTCAACTTTCAGAAATGGTGTGTAATTGTGCGGTATCGCACACGATTAGGTCCTAAAAGAGTGTGTGCGATAAGGTGCGACCATCACACACGTTTATATCATTCGGAACACATCGCGAGACAAAGACGTAACCAAGAGTATTCTATTATTTATTGACCATTCTCACTTGTATAACCTGCTATGTCCCACTTCCAATGTATACTATATGTACTGATGGTTTCTAAAATGTACACTGAATTATTTGATTGCGATATGCCACCGTTTATATATATATATATATGAAATGTTCAATGGATTGTTTTATTTAGATGTACCACTGTTTATATACTGTGATTTGGATGAAATGACAAAATTGTGGTAATGATCGCACACAATTAATTTCGGTAAAACCTGGGCGATTGGACGACATATACAGACAATTCAGATAGTAGAACCGTGTGCGATAAAAACATAACACACGACAAAATAAACGCAATTGTGTGTGATGCTAAAGAACGCACACGATTCAACAACACGAACCATGTGCAATGGACGGAACAACACATACTGTTTATTTATATTCTCCGTATGCGATGTCAGCCCATTGCACACGATTATACGACGGATGACCACATCGCCCACCCATGAATATTTGAATCGCTATAATTGTGTGCGATGGCCCGAATAGACCATGTGTGTTTATCCTATCTGCACTATTGTATTCACTCGAACGAAAATAAATAAATAAATGAAGAAAGCACACGCTCCTTTATAAGGAGAAAATCACATGCATGTTGTATTGCAGTATTGGTTGCGCAAGACTTGGATAACGCTTGTCATATATATCAATATCGTGAAGGACTGAAGACAGACGATGTTTTGACTGCCGAGATGAACAATAAAACCATTCAAAAATACATAGCCTTTGTGAGTACGAACGTTTGCTGTCTGATCCCTGTATGACTGAGTGAACCAGCGGCATGCCTTTCATTATTCCTACCCATGAATCAGACGTAAAGTATCGTACCTATAGCAGTTCTCTTCAAAATTATACGAAAACTGTGTATTTATTCAACAATGTATATTTGTGTTTTTATAAGACTAAAAAGCCTCGTGAAGGAAAGAAACACTTTGTCCAAGAAAAAAGGCACTAACATCATTAAAATGCACCTTTTTTCTTTTCACACAGGCCACGAGAACTGTCTTTAAAAAATTATACTCGTATTGTATGTACATACGTGCTATGTCATTTGGATATGTGATGTGTTTATTTTGTGTCAAGTGTTGTAATATAAGTTGCTACTGAAACCAATGGTTGTTCTTCTCAGTTGATGTGGCCTCGTGTGTAGGTTGGTGCTTGTATCCTGCTGATCCAGTATGAAATGTCTCGGAAACATGTCATGTCAATTTGGTTGATGTCAGTGCTGATAATGCCACGGTATTCTGTGTGGGAATTGTGAGTGGTACCAAGAGCAGAGTGCTGCTACATTCTGTTAATAGTAATAGTAACCTTGGAGTGACGTTGAAGATCTCATTTTGCTCTATACATATATTTCTGAGTGTGCATGTATTTCTGCCTATACATATATCTTCTCTTATTACCCGCAAAAAAAAAAACTTCTCTTCTGCTGTTCGGAGGAAAGGTCATATTTGAATAATATTTTTTTAATAGCTCAATAAACGCATGCCATTGCTCCTTAATTTTTTTAGAGTAATAATAGGAGTATTATTTTTAAACCAGAGGCTCGAGGGAGCCCTGCTTTAACTTAATAAAGCCACACACGGCAGAGTCATACAAATAGTTCAGATTACAACATAAGTCAAGGGGTACAAGCCAGCCACAAATAGAAATCAACAGTAATCAATGGCCTCAAGGCGACACAAGACAAGATAGGGAGACACTAGAGTTGTATATCCCTAAGAGAGCTGAGTAGGGCGTGGATCTTGTTAGCCGCCGCTTCTAGCGCTGCCCGGTTCGTCCTCTTAGCCACGGTCGGCCACACCTGTATATATAAAAGAGTTTTGTACAACACATGAGATGGCTGGCTTGAAAAAACACTATATGGAGAACTTGTTCCTAATGGTCCAAAGAGACGAGTATAGGGCTGCCACACATGTCCATATCACCCTATTGGGTTGGCCTCTAAACCGACTAATCGTTCTATGCACTTCCGCATGGTAGGATGGGTTCCAAGAGCAGGAGAACAATTCCCTAACTGCACTCCACATAAAACGGGCTAGGACATAGTGAAAAAAAAGATGTGGTTCATGTCTTCCGGTGCACAACACCCATTACTATGCCCCTTGCGTTTATGGATGGTCCAGGTAAGTCGCTTGCGGGTCTCGATGGAAGGCGCTTGCGGGTCAGCTACCAGAAGAAAATCCTGATCTTCAGGGGAACCCGTGTCAGCCACATAACATCAAAGTGAGGCAGAGCGGTTCCTGGCACAGCTTGAGATATAGGGACTTCACTGAGAACCACCCCGATAGTTCTAGGGTCCAAGAGAATTGATCGCATTGGGGAGAGAGCTGAACACCCTCAATGTAACGGAGAAGGTTTGTCCACTCGATGCGGCCATGTGGGCCAAGAGCACGTCTAAGGGGAATATCCCAGGTGCCCTCTCGGAGAGTCCATGCAACGGAGGCCTTCGGTTCCGCGGTCATGTCAAAAATGGACGGGAATCTGTCTCTGAGTGGGCCACTCCCTTGCTACTAGTCAAACCAGAGTTGGGTCGACTTCCCATTACCAATCTTGTGTCTTGCTCCCAAGCAAAACACGTTCTTATTTTTCTAGAGGGCATTCCTGAATTGGGAACCTAGGCGATGAGAATCCACCAGAAGGTCTTTCTGTTGTAGGTATTTTGCCCTGAGGATGTCTACCCAAATACCCCTCTCCCTGGTTAGGATCTTCCAGATCCATTTGACCATGAGGCAAATGTTCAATAGCTTCGATTCGAGTTGATGATGTCAAGTCCCCCAAGATTTTTGTGTTTACATACCGCTGTCCAACGAACCATATGGTATTTCCTCTTCGGCCCCCTTACTTCCCAGAAAAATATGGATCTATGTCTACCAAGCACCTTGTGCACTCCATCTCCCAGCAGACACACGCTCATAGCATGTAAAGCCATGTTTGAGAGACATGAATTGGTTAGGGTCAGTCTAGCCGCGGAGGACATCAACTTACCCGCCCAAGGATCGGAACGCTTGCCCACTCTAGGGCGCGTTTGGTAGCCTGCAGATGTTTCTGCGCCTAGCCAGACTAGGCTCCCCAGGGCCTGGTCTGCGTAATGCAGCCTCTGGGCCTGGTTATGCATGTCGTTTAGTTGCTCGATGGTCCATTCCTTGCACAAAGAGAAAAACAGGAGCATGATGTTTGGTTGCGTGCAAAGATCCATTTCGGCTTAGCTCCGTGCAAATGCTAGGTGTTTGGTTGTATGCAATGATCTGTTGTGGTTACCTATTCCCAGTAGTGGTGAGGTTACCCAACATGAACTGAACATGGAATAGACAGAAATCAAACTGAACTTAACACTCACAAATTCAGAATGTCATACTAGTTCGTCATGATCATAGCATAGTTCGCAGCACGAGTGAAGCATGCACCGGGCGTGCTTCATCTCAAGTTCATTAGTGCAGGGGTTAACATATGCCACCTCCCAAAATATTACAAACCAGGAACCAAATCTACTCATGTTCTAAGGGGTTACGGCGTAATGCTTGTGGCAGTAGGCACGCAACCATGACCTCCTCTCCGTGTCTGTCAGGTCCGCGTAGAGGCAATGTTCATCTTCATGATCAGCAAGGTAGTTCAAAGCCTGGATCACAATCGCCGGACTGTAGACAGTAGGAGCCGGCATGTTCGTCATTGAGTAGATAGTCTTCATCTGAGCATAGTTGATGATGGGCTTGTTCAGCAGCTCCTCGTCCTTGGGATGCACCTAAGATTCATGAGGTAGAATGTTAGACGTGTGTCAGTTTAAACAAGCCAACAATGAACACAGAGTTTGAGTTGATCTATCTCACCATGGTGTGCGATATCAACTTATCGCCGTCCATCTTCAAGGTCGTGAAATGCTCACACCAAATCACCCCCTCAACTTTGGCTAGACGAGAGATCCTAAGCCACCTCATTCTCCACTTCCGCAGATGGTTGTAAATCTGTGTAGTGCTGACAGTAATCCCAGTGAAGTCAAGAACATCATTACTCACTCTGTTAATGTAGTGCTCTTTAAACCCTCTTTCAAAACGGATCCCCCTTGTGGACGAGCTCACAAACCCTATTCAGAACGAACAGGGACATTGAAGCTGACTACACCGGAGAACGTGGAGTTGAACGAAGAGGAACTGCATTGTCAGACGAGTCTGGCAGTGGCTTCACAGACTCATCGGCTGGAAGAGCATAACTAAGAGGGATTGCGTTCATGTCAGGAAGAGCATGGCGTACTGACGGAGCATAGAGATCAGAATCCGGAGAGTTAGGCCAACCGATGTCCTACAATGACGACGAACACAACGCAATCATACAACTAGCAACTATGTCGAACAAGATGATGATAGTACGCCGGACTAAGGCAAAGATCTAACAGAGAAACAGAGTATCAAGCAACGAAGCTACCATTCAATCTACTGCAGATCTAATTCAAGAACAAGGGGAGAGGTTCTTACAGTCGCGGTCGTCCGAGGAGAATTCCCGCCGTCGAGATCTAGCACCACGTTGTTGGGGATGAGATCCATCACCTTCTTGCGCCCAGCATCCGTGCCGCCGTCGACCTCTGCCGCGACCTTGCGAGGAGAAGGGTTGCTGAGGATGAGCTCCAACGACGGGATTTCTCCCGCCTTGGAAGAAGAACACCCCACCTTCGCCATCGCCATGGAGCTCGAAAGGGGGGGGGGAATGGTGTTTTCGATTTCGTTCCTCGGCACGGAGGAACTAAATAGGGTGGCGAAATAGCGCGCCGGTGAGGGGAAATTGAGCGGCGGTGACCGAATTTCTCCCGCCGCATTTTTCGTCCTCGCGCTATCTCCACCTCTCCGGCGCCTGCAGCAGCTCCCACGCGGCGTTCCTCGAGGTCGCACCCCGGGAGCTTGGCTCCAGGGGCACGGTCGATCTGAGCGTGCCTCTCGGATCTGGCTCGAGGCTGCTTTGATGACCGTGCTGGCCTACCCTGGGAGTTCGCCCAGGCAACCAAACGTCGGACCTTTGCAGCTGGCAGGCCTGGTCTGAGGATCTGCAGGCTACCAAACGCGCCCCTAGTGGTCAGCGGTTCCCAATCCGCCGCCGCCAGGGCTTGGGTCTCCAATAGGAGGAGTATTAGAGCATCCACAGTGGGACGCTTAGAGTTGGGCGCTAGGATCAAAATCCCAGTGCATGAGCAGTTGCACCGTGGAATCCCGGGCGCCCGACGCATGAGTTGTCGCCTGCCGCTAATCGTTTTTTTGTTGCTCACAGCACGGAAAACGGAAGGATCTGGACTAAATTAGCGCCTCAAATAAGCAATCAGCGTTGCCAGACATGAGCGCTTGCTTCGTATCTTAGTTATTTTTACTAGAAGGAATTGGCGCGCCTTGGCGCGCCCGTTTATACACTGGCAAAAAAATGATGTACATGCCTCAAAGTTCTTTACCACAAAGACATAATAACCCTTACGAAGCAACTGTTAAAATGAGACTTAAACAAAAAAAATAACTCAAATAAATCGAAGAAATGAAATCGTCCCAAATGCGATAATTTACAACCGTGTCCAATTTCTAAGATAATCAAGTCAATCAACCATAATGTCACATTCGACAACCTATTGTTTGGCGCTTGTATACTCAATCGTACCTTCCTTCCACGATATCAAACCATTTATTCATTCCACTCTCTTAGCCTTAAGACCACCATGATCTTCAGGTGGTATTCTTTGCTTATGTGTAGGATGCCTACCCAGGTTCATCTCTCTATAACCAAAAAAAAAACTCACGGTTCTTCCTATATTGGTCAGGTTAATTGGTATGTCATACATCAAATATGTACAACACATAAATGTGTCAAAACTGAATAAAAAGGCAAAAGTATATGTTTATCAATTATCATTGAGTAGGCAATATTTGTATTGTAACAAAGAAGAGTGGCACTGTATACCACAGAATCGTAAAATAGCATGCATGGCAGTAGCTAAAAATAAATTTGGCTGAGAAACTACTCACTCGACATTGATTCACAATAGCCAATTATAATATGAAACGCATACAAGTTGGAAACTAAATTACCATCAAATTTTAAAGTTGGAAATACTTTATAATATGAAAAGAGTTACCTTTGAGCGTTTGTCAAAAAGAGACTACCTCTACGGAGTTTTGGAGGTATTTTTATTTCAGATGTTTGGATCCCCAAGCTGGGACTATTTAGACATATTTCCAAACTCCCAGCTTAAGTTTTGGAGGTATTTTTATTTCAGATGTGAAAAAGAGACTACCCTCTATGGCCATATTACATAGTTTTGGAGGTATTCACGTGCAAATACTGCGAGATGTAGGAAGTCTTTCACCTCACTGGCTTTGGGTGGCCACAAAAAATGCATTGACGCAGAGCGCACATGACTTGCAAGTTAACAATGGACTTGAGAGGCGACACGGAGATGGAGGTGCCCCGTATTACAAGAGGCTTAATGGAGCTAGAGCCGTGTGTGGAGAGATGGACAAAATTTGCAGCATAACGGATGTTTTTGGTAGAATACGAATAGAGGGAAGTTGAGGGAGAGAAATAATGTTGTGTGTATTAATCGGCACGACGCTATGGTAGACACTGGCGGCCAAGAAAAGATAAGGGAGAGAGTTGACCTAACGTGCATGTAGCTTTGTGCTCACCACATTTTCTTTTTTTTACAAAAGTTAAAACGACATGTTTAGATTTCAATATTTGGCCAATAAAGCATACAACTATGTGTATGTATTATACGTTTGCTTCAAGATTTGTAAGCATTTTGTATTTTGGGCTACACAAAAAAAGAGAAATTTTAACGAGAAATATAGCTATTTTTCTTTTTCACAGACACAATTTTCTTTTTTTGTGTAGCTAGGAATACCAGTTTTTCACCGAAGATTTAACAAATATATAAAAACATATATATGTATCCAACACATTTTTTATAGTTGTGAACTATAGATGGGGTCCATGGTACACCATGGTGTAGTCTAAATCTTAGTATTTAACTAAATTATATGTAAGTGGGAACCATCTTGATGTGGACATGTGAAGTAAGGAGAAGGCAAGAATATTAGAGAGGTTAGTATTTAAAAAAGGGAAATTTTAATAGGAAATATAGCTATTTTTATTTTCCTTTTTCTTTTTCACATTCACAATTTTCGTTTTTTATGTAGCCGAGAATACCAGTTTTTCACCAAAATTTATCAAATATATATATAATATGTGTATGTATTCAACATATTTTTTTGTGTAGTTGTGAACTATAGATAGATGGAGTCCATTGTCCATCATGGTGTAGTATATAGTTTAGTATTTAATTAAATGCTATTTAAGTGGGACCTAACTTGATGTTGACATGTGAAGACGTGAAGTAAGGAGAATGCAAGAATTCTAGGAGCTTAGTTATTGTAGAGATGCCTTAAGCGTCTCGATAAGTGCTCTCCACTTTATCATGCCAGAGAGATAAAATGGGCGTCGAGCCAAACAATTCTCGGCCCGATTGTATTAGGTTCTGAGTGCAGCCCAACAGTATCAGTTCTGGAGTGGAGGCCCGAGAGTATCAGTCCTCGATGCATCATCACTAGGCCAGCCTGCTCCTTCCGTCTCCCTACCGACGCGGCGACACCCATGACCCGTCACGGCGACACCGGAGACGAAGACGGAGGCGACGTCGGCGGCGATCGGGCGAGGGCGGGACAGGTCGCCTTCGAGGACCCGACGCCAGATCTGGTAAGCCTATGAGTCCTACCAATTTGGCTCGACGGTAAACCTGAGCTCTCCCCTGTTTTCAGGTTTCTAAGTCTGGTTTTGTTAGGGTTTTTTATTCGCGTAGCCGTCGTGTTCTCGGGTCTTCTCGCGCAAATGAAATAGTACAGCCAGGATATTCTTGATTCCTCGGATGGTATACTTAATTCGTTCGAGGTGGCATAGTCTGCCATGCTCGCCTAGTGATAATGCATTCAGGATCGACGAAAGACTTTGATTCCTTAATTATGTGCTGTTCCAGTTTGCTACATAAAATTCAACCATTGTATCACCATTGTTTCAGCCACCGCAGCTGTGCTTACTTCATTCCAGCAACGTAGTGTCACTTCCTGCTGGATTGGCTTCATCCTGAGGGTCTTTCCAAAAGGGTATCTTTTACTCTTGTATAGAACAGAGGATTTGTTCACTGACTAAGTTACAATGCAAATACAACCAGTGTTTATGTTGGATGTTTTTATTTGTTGGTGGAAGCACATAATGTGATCTGTTTTTTTTCCAGTACCATGACTAGCCACTCTTGTGTGAGACAGTGGTGATGGTTTTCGTTTAGGCATCTACCAACTGTTTGAAGCATTTGAATCTCGTTCTAATTCAAGTCATTTTAAGGTGTAGGAAATTGCCTTTAGCTCCCAAGCTAATTGGCACACTTTCGACGTGTAGGTGTTAGAACTTGGAACACACTACTAGTCTCCAAAATTTCATGTAGAAGATATCTCACATTCGAGAGATGCACAGAAAATACAGGATGAAAATCTGTAATGGAGAATAGAGCTGCAACTGCTTGTTACTTCGGTTCAACGTATTGTGATTTTTGTGCAGGCCACGATTGGAGAAGAGATTTCACGAAAAATTGTAGATTGATAGTTTATCCTAACACACACATGTTATGTATTTTATGACTACTAGGAAAAATGCCTGTGCGTTGCGACGGGTTAGGGAAAAATAAACTTAGAGTCTTCTTGGTTTTGTCGCTTTGTAACACAAAATCTGTGTATCCGCTGCATCTGTTAAATTTTCAGTCGAGAGTGGGAAACTCGCTTGGTTCTTCTTTTAGTATTTTTTCTTCCACGGTTTTCCTTAGAAAATATATTTTATAAAAGTTTCATTTTCTGTCCTCTTATCTTTTTAAGAATTAGAATTTTATTTATTTTCTCTCCACAAAATTTCCATGCTGACATTCCACAAAGTATCTAAATACACATCCATATAACAAAAATATGGCATATTGGTTAATGTTTTTTCCATCTTTAACGTGTACCCTTCTCTTACCTGTGTTTTGGTCAACCTTTATTGTCTTCACTACATTGTCTAACAATTGAAACCAGCTTGAATGCATAAGTGCAAATTACTCCTAGCGAGCGACATAAACAGTCCTTCTTGTGCAAAGCAACAAACAATATACCCTTTCTATTCTGTCACGAGCTTGCAGCACCAAAGCTTTGGAGCCGATGCTCTTATCAGTGAGCTTTTGGTAAGGTTAGGCGTATATGTGTAGAAGCCACCGATCTGCAGACTTCCACAAGGAGAAAGCAGTGTCCTTCATATAAGATTGCGATCGGTTTTATCGGCAGTTCGTCAGTGAACTTGTAAGCCCTTTCAAGCTGACCTGATCGTGCTAGCAAATCAGTCACACAACCATAGTGCTTTACCCTAGAGACGATCCCATACTCAATCGTCACATGTGAGGCAGGATAGGACGCGCCCTGGCTATGAGACTTCTTCATCGTCGTCGAGATCAAAACACTGGATGCAGGTTTACATCATGCTTCCACAGACATCGCATGTGATGCATCATTGATCGGGATGAATGTTGGCCGCACCACGTCTGATATGTTTGCAATCCAGTTTAGCAGTCGAGTCCGTGTCCAGGTAGTCTTTGTGCGACACCACGGGCGGACGGCCATGTGCAGAGGACTACGCCGTCAGTTAGCCGGCCTTCGCGTCCGATCCACGGGTACCGCGGAAACAGGAGAAATAGATTGATACATAGCTTTCATCACGCTGATGTGATGATGACGTATCATGTACAAATACGTATGCTATACGTGGACAATACATGCCGCACCGGCTCATGCAGAACCCCCTTGTACGAGCAGCTGCGCGACGCCGTGCCCTTTACTGGCCTCGCCGCGGCCGGTAGCGCCGGGAGCTGGGACAGTGTCAGGCTCCTCCCAAGCAAGCAACCATCGGGAACCTCGGTTTCGAAGAGCTTCATGGTGAGCGAACTCCAGCGATTAGTGCGATCGATGCCGATCCAAGGAAGAGTTAGTTAGGGGCGGCGATCGGCACCGTGTTGCTGCCCACCCCAGCCTCTCCACGGCGCACATCGGTCCGGCTCGAAAAATTTCGATCGAAATCGAGCTTGTAGCCCTGTACACGACGTCGGCGCGCATCAGTTGCAGTCGTGCTGCTTCAGCGGGGAGCCTTCGTTGCCGTCGACGGCGTTGCTGCTGTCCAGCTAGCTCTAGCGTTATGGTATAGCTCGTCGCCCCGTCAGGGTCTTCGGGAAGATCGCGGCAAGGTGCGACTTGAGTCGTGGCCACGAGACGTGTTTCGATCGCTTGTTGGTTGTTTCCCCGTCCACGGGGTTCTGTGCGATTTGATCCGCGCGGGGTTGTGTGGATTATATGGATGAGACGCCTACGTTACACAGCCGTCATCTTCCATCTAATCGAGTCGGTTTCAAAATCCAATCCGGCACGTACTCATCTTTTTCTTTCGGGGAAAGAAAGGATACGACGTACGAAACCAAACGACGACGACAAGAAACGCTCTAACAGACGAAAATTTGGAGGAAGAAACACTCCTCCCTTTATTATTAGGTATAGATTTTGAAATTTATAAATGCACTTGTGAAAGTTTCTAAATGAATGTCTAACCGGAGCTCAGGAGCCAAAAATGTGCAATCTGTATTATGTATAGTATCTGTCTCACCTATACAGGAGTATAGGCGGCATATCTGTCCTTGACATGAGTTCCTTTTCTTCTTTGTAGGAGATGCCACCGAGCAATACTATGACAGAGATATACTACCCACAATCATGGTCAGACCTGCCATCAGAGCTTGCTGGTCTGGTCCTTCGCCGCCTCCCTTCCCACATGGACCGTGTCCGCTTTGCTGCAGCATGCAGCCATTGGCGCTTCAGCAGACAGCAGCACAGCCTGCCTCAGCCTTTGCCATGGCTTGCATTCCCTGATGGCACCTTCTTTGGCTTGCCCTACACGAAACGAATACAGGAGTCCTTCAATCTCCCAAACATTGGTAGCTATCACATCTCCTGCGGCGACTGGCTTGTCTTTTCACGCGAAGGCACCTGCTTATTGATGGACCCCTTCTCTAAGGCCGCCTTGACACTTCCTAAGCTATCCTGTTTCTGTCCAATGGATGAACCTGCTGAAATCATTAATGGCCGTGTCATCGTCGAGGAAGAGATGCCTGGTGCAGTGTTGAACAAGGGCACTGAGATATCACTATGCAAGGTAACTGTGTGCTCAGAACTTCTTGTTGTGGCAATTGTTGACATTGGGCCTCTTCATACTGTTGCCTGGTGCCGGCCAGGTTCTGCCTCATGGTTTGTAAGTGAACTGGGCCTCAAAAGGTCAATCACAGACATGATCTTTTACGAAGGTAAGTTGTATGTCATTGACGAGTGGAAGGACCTTTTGACTATCGAGGTCGGAGAGGATCATGATGGTTGCAAGCTAAGGGTTTCTCTGATCGAGCGCCTACTTGAGGGTTCCTCCCCTACCATACGGGTGATCAAGGGTGGCGTTTCTAACATCGATGAATACCTGGTTGAATCACATGGTGCACTACTGCGTGTTCGAAGAACATACTTTGGTAAACCATTTGATAATGACATGGGATCTACGACGATCAAGCCAGTAGGAGCCCACTTCGAGATATTTGCCGCAGACTTCCAGCTGCAGAGGTGGGTGGAGGTTATGGGTGTGGGGGATGACCAAGCTCTGTTCTTGGGCAAAAGTTGCTCCCGATCTCTCTCCGTGTCTCGGTACAAACTAAAAGGGAATTATGTTTTTTTCCTGGACGATGGCACTTGTGACTGGTTCTGGAAGGATGCCCCAAGTCGTTGTGCCGGTTATGCGATGTGGGATGAGAGTCCGGGCTTCATACCACTGCTGACAGGATCGTCCAAGGATTTGAATATGACAACCGCATGGATTTTCCCGAGGTGCTGACTGCTGAGATGGACGTTGTCTTGAGACATGGGTGTGCATGCTTTTCGCTATTGCTGTAATCAGTGCATTACAAGTGATGTTTTGCTGGTCGTGGTACTTGACGTGAAGAATGGGAATGTCAGGAAATTACATATGTTGCTCTGGCTGCCTCGTTGGAGTACATGCTTTTGATCAAACGTTGTTAACCATGGTTGATTGTTCTCCGTATTACGCTGTAGGATGTCATTAAGATTTGGAATGTGTTTGTCTCATATCGGGTTTTGAATGATGTCGTTCACCTGAGATGTTATAGTATACTTTCCTAAAGAGATAATGCTTGCGTTCTGCAACACGTTGCCTCCATTATTGCTGAAGTGCTGAACCAAATGCAGCTTCACTTCCACCTTTTCTTTTCCCTTCTATGTAGTATATTCTTGCACTGCTCACCATATTGAAAATTTCATGTATTCCAAAGCGTTGTTATTTGGCGGGTATTGGTGGCTATTTGGACAGCATCCTAGGATGACTGATGCTGCCTTGTCGGGCTACTTATTTTTTTTGTAGTTCTCTTTGTTCTAATATATGGGATTAACTTCCAAATAAGTTTTGTGCAGCTTTAACTATATATTTTTTAGAGTTTGAACTATATTCTTAAACATTGGAAAATCATGATTAATTTTCAAGTACTAGTGCATCAACTTTCAGAAGCTTGGGATGAACTTTAAAGTTTAATCATTTTGATGAACTTGTAAACTGGGGAAAACTTTCAACAAACTACTATAGATGAAATTCGAACAAATTCACGATGAGCTCTCTGTAATTTACAAACCATTGTAACATTGATGAACCAACTTTCACAAGATCAGCATTCACAAAATGAAAACTAACCCCTGGCAAAAAACCCCTGGAGAAAATGCGGGATGTGAGTGGGGCCGTTGGTGGTGCAAGGGGGTGCCAATCGGAGTTCGTGCAACTCATCGTTGTTGCATCGTCCTTGATCTATTGAGGATCATGGGCACGTGATGGTGCCTTGCAACGATTGGATGCCCCCGAGAGTCCGAAGGTGCAGGAGTACTTTCTCTTTATTAATATCTTCTCGGTGGTACGTAGTCCGAGAGTGGACAAATGGCTCCTGAGCTACATGGGAGCTGTTTTTCAAAAAAAAGTATAAAAAATGTCATTTTAAACTTTCAAAAAGTTCCGAAAAAAATCCCGGAGGTAGATAATTATGAGATCTACTAGTGTGCAAAAACCGAATTGTAAATCCGTCATATTTGTGGCTGAGCAAAAATGACAAAAAATTCAGATTTGTCATTTTTGTGAAGCCTAAAATCCGATGAATTTTGAATTGAGATTTTGCACGATTGTCGAGTTCAATGTTATCTACACCTAGAATTTTGGTCCAACTTTTTTGAAACTTGAAAATTGCCATTTTCGAATTTTTCGGAAAATGAGCTTCCTGTAGCTCAGGAGTCATTTGTGGTTTCCGTACATAGTCCCTCCTATATATAATACTCCCTCCGGTCCGAAAAATGTGTCGCCAGTTGTTCTACCGAATTGTACCTTCCCTGCTCTTTTCCAGCGAGAGTTAACATGGATCAGAGGGAGTAGTACAGGACCCACTCGGTCAAAAGGACAAAGCTCGATATTAACGTTAGTGGAAAAACCTTGACTAGGCAATAGGTGGAGGCACCACCCCTTTGGGTGGGCCCCACGGTTTCCTAGAACTCTCCCTTTGGCCGATATCACGAATTCTCTATGTCTAAAAACCCCGTAAAACCAGTGAGAAAAACTTGGAAAAGAGCGTAGAGAAACTTAAAAAAACTCACTAGGAAAAGAGCGTAGAGAAACTTGGAAAAGTTGAGTACTCAATCATCGGTTTAGATATTTAATGATGGGGTTGTGAAGATTCTCACCCTAAATCTTGCATTTTTCCTAAACCTCAACATACTAATACACATATGTCGAAAGAACATGCTGATAATGAGTTAGTGAATAAATCAGCGTCATTTTCACACGACTTAGTATGCAAGATTATTACTTCGTTTATCTTTTGCAGTTCATGTGCATAAAAAAACTTGGGGTTAATATGGTTAGTAAGATATCTATTCACATAACCCATCTACACTTGTACAACACAAACAACATTATCTTCATAGATAATGGTGGATGCTGGTATGATGTTCAGCCCACATGTCAGCTGGATGTGGCCCATCATTTGTCGAAACGAAGCACATTATCGTGATGCTTCGTATAGTGCTATGATTTTCGACTGGTTTGTTGAACTCGATATGACATGTAGGGGTCGTCTGATAGATACCCAGAATTGGCATAGCCTACAATTCATAGTTCTTGATTATTTCGGTAAAACAGACCAAGATCTTTGGTCCCCACCAGCTATCGATCTGATGATGTCCTTGACGCCTTTCCATTATCTCTTGTTAGGTTTGGAACTGTACCTAGCAAGAAAACTGATGACGAGTGCAATGTCCGGCTAGGATTGTCGTCATGCACCATATCGGTGTATGAGCATTTCGAAGAACCGCCCTCCAATTAGGTATCCTCCTCGACGATGTCCGAGCAGCACTGGATTTCTCACCCTCCATAGGAGCCATGGGGAGGGGGAGGAAGGGTGGCCGACTGGCGGTGGTGTGGGCAGGTCATGGGGACCTAGCTCACGCTCTTGCTTATGCTTCACTTTGTAGGAAATTGTGTCTTGCAACATTTTATATATTTACTACATTGTCCAGAATTAAACTTCAGTGTGGAAGCATCACGGAAATAACAGGGAATTAATGATGTGGAATTGTACTTAAGGAAATATATTTAAAGAAGCCGGTATGGCTATACTGGAACACAGTGTATATTAATATGCTGGAATTATACCCGGGAACAGTATAGAGCGGAATGCCAGATTGTTCGTAGGATTGGCTCTATGGATTGCTAAATCCTGCGAGTTTGATTTTGTATTCGAACTCGGCGCATGACTCACACGTGCGTGCTGAGACCTAATTGTTTAACAGTAATAGGCTCGGTTAATGGCTGTTAATGATAGTGGTTTGTTTAACAAGTCACGCGTCCTATCTATAAAGGTCACACCCTATAGGCTCAATATGCATTGTGAGCAACACCACCGATAAGGCAGAGCAATAGTAAGCCGAATAGCTCCTAAGACCTAATTTTCTACATTGGTACCAGAGCCGAAGGTTCGTCGCCGCCACTCCGTTGCCTCGCACGGCCGCAAATCTCCGTCCCCGCTGCGAACTCGGCAACTCGTCTCCGTCGGATGGATTTGTTGTCGATTGGTTCCGCACGGCCGTTCCGCTGCACCTCGTCGCCTCCCCGCGCTTTGCCTGTGTGGAATCGATCGGCCGCCGATCAAGATTGCTCTCGGCGCTGCTTGTCCCGGCCCGCCGGCCGACGCGTGTGTCGCTCCAGCGACTTCGGTGCCGACGTGTGCTAACCTACCTTGCGCGGGTGTGCGCCAAGTCTCTGAAGGCCTTGCTCGATCTGGAAGAGCAAGTTCTGCTGTTGCTCCGAACGAACTGATCAAGCAAGAAGGGGGTCTCCATGTGATCGCTCGATCTGGAAATCAAACTAGATTCGTTAATTCTTTTGCAAGCACAGATCGAGGAAAAGACTAGTACTAGTCGATTCTGACTCGGGTCGTGGAACGAGGAATCAAAAGAAGAGAAGACACTCGGGAATTAATTGTCGATCGCATCCTGTTCTGCTGCTCACACGGCCTCGCATCAATCTGCGATTGCAGGGAAGCTGCACAGCTCGCTGAAGGTGCACTAGCTGCCATCGGCCACTTCAACTGACAGTTGACGGACGTGCACCGGAATTTGGTGTTCTCTGGAACTCGATACAGCAATTGGGATTATTCTGTTTGATTAGCCACTCACGTTTAAGTGAGGAAGAGAAAATTATTGCTGGAAGTTTGCTGCTGTACGCTGAGGAGAAATTAAACCAATGCTCCTGGTGTGTGTTGAGCAAGCAAGATTTCAAGGCCACGATTCCTAGCTTTGGATCGGAATATTTTATTATCGTTATATCAACAGTGTACTCCGGAACTTCGTACTTCCAGTTATTTTGATCTGTTGGGGATTTACTATGGTCAACGGATTATGCGGAAATTATGCATAGTCTGGAAAGGAATTTTGGAGATAAGTCTATTTTTGAACATCGGTTATTCATGGATGAAAGATGTGTATCATCGTGTGGAAAGTTAAATCTTGCTCGTCATCACGGAGGAAATTGGAATGCACTCTGAGGAAATTAAATTATACTCTTCATTGGATGGATATTTTCCCCTTTGTTCTTTTTCAGGTGCTAAGGGATTGATCTTGTCCCGGAATATATTTGGAACCCATCGGAATACTCTGGAATTTGTCGGAGTACTTAATAATTCACCAGAATCCTCTGGCGTAACGATAAGGAGAAGGTATCAAGCATCTTTATATGGAAATTGGCATCACTTATTTTGGAGGAAAAGATAGAACACTCCATGGAAAAGGAAATCAATATTTACTCTACGGTATCTCGAATGTTATTTTGTTTGCACTAAATACTTGTTTATGACTACTTCTCCATATAGTTTGGATTTTACTTGTACGTCATAATTTGATGGGACACAATAGCAACTTATTTATATGCAAACAATTCCAAGTGGAAATAGATATGTCTACTTAGGCATTATTGCTAAATTGGATATACTTGGAATTTGGAAATATTGCAATCAAACTCCCTTGTGGAGGAAAAGTATTATCATTCTTATATTTACCTACGATGAGAAGGAATTTAATGTATACTTCTCGATCGGAATTTGTTGGTTATGTATGCTATTTGGAAAAGGAGAATGGAATTATTGCTCAATGAAATTAGTGGATTATGTAATTTAACACAATGGTTTCATTTATCTTGATACACATTGGAAGATTGGTTAACTCCATAGGGAGGAATACTGATAATAAGAAAACATGCTCGGAATTTATTATTGATGATATTTACGACTTGGTCATACTCTATAAACAGAATTACAAGGCTTGTTAATTCTAGAATTATGAACTTTAAATGAGAGGACTATCTATTAATGGATTTTACCTTCAATGTGACATTTGTGGTATTTTGGTTTTACACTCCCACTAGAGGTTCAATTATTTTTATCTCATTTACGACTTGGTCACATATCAAGGAACAATTATTATTTCTGGAATTCTAAACTTTAGTGGGAGGATTATGATACTTCATCGGCATATAATTACGGTATTTTTGGACACTCCTACTTGAGGTGAATATATTGATTTTGTTTCATGATTACACTTGGTATGGTTATTTATATCTTTTACAATACAAGTTGGAAGGTTTTTGTTGTATTAATATCGGACACTGAAGTGGAAAATTAGTTCATCAAAGGAATTAAAGGTTTGAAAACTGATTGGTAGGGGATATACACTTCAGGAATATTAACTGAAACTAATGTAATGAGCATGGAATTATTCAACGCTGTCTTATGTCATATACTCCATGCTTAATGGAGGAATACAACTACTGGTTATTCTCTTGAGTATGTGGAAAAGCATTACGTACTACAATTTGTTGAGTAAGTCATTATTTATCACATTCACTGTTTATATTTTGTGAACTGGAAGGAATTATTCTATTCATACTTTGTTAGTATGGAATTGGGAAGATTATTTACTACATAGAACACCACCCCTTTATTTTAATGTACATATTCGAATGGATCAAATGGTATTTTGTTTTTGATCTGGAATAGGAAAAATGGTGGAAATTAGGAATTTAGTATTTTGTGATGAAGGGTGTATTTTGTCACACCGGAATATCATATGAATAAACTCAAAGTAAACTCCCAACACTAACATGCTTAGGAAAAGTGGGAGTAATTAACATGGACCATCATATCTTGGCTATTATTGTTTGTTTTTTGAGGAACTCACTCTGTGTTTTAGAGGAAAATGTACTTAAATTGTTACTATTATAAACTATGGGTGGAAGTATTGCGGGAAGGATAAACTCAATGAAGAGGAATAAAAGTTTGGGAACTTGTTGTTTTACCGAATAACCGCAAGTCTATAGGTTGTAAATGTATTTACTTATAAGAAAAATTTATTCTCTACACAAAGGAAATATTTATATTTTGTGGAAACTCTGCAATTTAGAGGAAGTTGTTGTTGTTCAGTTCTTTACACAAAGGAAATATTTATACTTTGTGGAAACTCCAGAATTTAGAGGAAAGTCTTTTTTTTTAATTTTAATTCTTTACCCAAAGGAAATAATTATACTTTGTGAAAACTCTAAAATTTAGAGGAGGTGGGAATAATGACACGGTTTGCTAATTGGAAAGATCAATTTATGTTACTGGAACATGCTTCACATCAATGGTACATCAGGTCATATGGTTTTATTTATGATGGAAGATGGTCATATACAAAGATTAGTGTAAATTGTTTTGTGTTATTGCTATATGTGCTAACTATGTTCTTATTGTTTTATTTGAATATCACATTGATGGAATGGAAAGCTTGGTCCTGTTCTAACTTTCATATGAAAGGAATATTCAAACATTCCAATATTTTGGGAGTGGAATTACATAGAGAAAGTTTTGATATGTTTTCTATGGAAAATTGCAAACCTGTCAAATACCTTTGATTAAGGAAATGATACTCTGCGAGTAATTTAAACTCGTGAGGAAAAAGGAATAGTAATTATCATACCACAATTATTGTGGGACATTACTCATGCGACCTTATCTTAGCCATGTTGTTGTAATTCTTGCTATTTTGATTAGCATGGAAAATGATTTGCTGGAATTATTTGCAAATGGAATTTGAATCTTATAATGATTGTTGGAATCACATAATGGACTTGTCGTGCAATGTCAAGGAAATATGGATTATTCATTATTATTGGACGATCTCAACCTTCAGTTGCATGGATATGTTGACGCTATTTTTGGAAACAGAATCTTGGTGAAAGATAATCTATTTTTATGATTATGTGTTGATGTTAACTTTTATAGGTATTTATTGTTTACAAAGGAAACATGGATATTCTTTGTTAACGGAAT
The DNA here is from genome assembly GCA_947311845.1 of Poa pratensis. Classification (NCBI taxonomy): domain Eukaryota; kingdom Viridiplantae; phylum Streptophyta; class Magnoliopsida; order Poales; family Poaceae; genus Poa; species Poa pratensis. The sequence continues at coordinate 106,678,561 of CAMZMU010000041.1, forward strand.
ATGAATACTTTGATGCATGTCAAGCATTGAAGGAAGGTATATGGCTAAGAAAATTGCTTCGTGAACCTAAGGTCGTGGAAAGGTGCATCATAACCTGTTACTTTGTGATAATATGACTCCAAAAGTCACAAAGTTTATATGCAACGTGAGTGCACTGAAGGAAGGAATTACCGCCTAACCATGTAATAGCATGAGAATTCACTTAGCTGAAATAAAATGTTTTCAGTCAAGTGGGAGATGTAGGAAATTGTGTCTTGCAACATTTTATATATTTACTACATTGTCCGGAATTGAACTCCAGTGTGGAAGCATCACGGAAATAAAAGGGAATTAATGATGTGGAATTGTACTTAAGAAAATATAGTTAAGAAAGCCGGTATGGCTATACTGGAACACAGTGTATATTAATATGCTGGAATTATACCCGGGAACAGTATAGAGCGGAATGCCAGGTTGTTCGTAGGATTGGCTCCATGGATTGTTAAATCCTGCGAGTTTGATTTTGTATTCGAACTCGGCGCATGACTCACACGTGCGTGCTGGGACCTAATTGTTTAACAGTAATAGGCTCGGTTAATGGATGTTAATGATAGTGGTTGGTTTAACAAGTCACGAGTCCTATCTGGAAACAGATTGAGTTATCTGGAATTTGGAATCTATATAAATGTCCCACACTCTAGTCTCAATATGCATTGTGAGTGGCTTATCGAGGAATAGGCCGAATAGCTCCTAAGCCCTAATTTTCTACGCACTTCATCACATCCTATCATCGTTATCATGAGACCCGTGCCAATGTTACTAGCTAGTGAGTGCAAACGACACAAACAGATGAATATTAATATGCACATGCCAATGAAATTAATTGTATATATGTCAATGTGGAATAGTATCCTGCTCCAGTTACATTTCTACGATACGTGTGCTGGCTGGTGCACTAGTTCCACTTTTTTTTTTTTTTTGCATTTACTAGTTCCACTTGACCGGTCAGTTTTGCGGGCCAACACACATGTCCTAGTATACGGCTTCTCTACGAGATTACCAGTAACTATGGTACATGGTAGTAGCTATCATCACGGATATTCACAACGGACTTGCGGGTCTAGATGCACCCATTACGTATTTTTTTTGGTTTTTTTTTCAGAATGTTAAAAAATTTCATAAAAAAAGCCGGATGTACCTTACAGCGTGATGTGTTAGCACAAAAATTGGCATGGTGAATCTTTTTTTAGCAACCTGTACAAAAAAGACAATTCTGACACGTATATGTACATTTCAGCATGTCCGAATTTGTCTTTTTTGCACAGGTTGCAAAAAAAGTTTTTTCACCATGCCAATTTTTGTGCTGACTTGAAATGTGTTGGACTACATGATTTTTTTTTTGAATTTTTTGACATTTGGAAAAAAAAAATTGGGTAGTGGGTGCATCTGCACCCACTACCCAAACCTATCATCACTACTACTATATATAAAAGGGTGAAGAGCCGCGGCACTATAGTACTGTGCTACAGTGCTCGCACGACTCCGCGCCGTTGATCCTCGATCCAACGGTCCCCGTAGACGTTACCCGTGGTGTTTTACGAAAAAGATCCTGCACTTTCCATAAATTGCTCCGCAGTCCACCACTTCTTCGAATAGGAGAACCTAAACGTAATTTCCAAAAATGCAGGGACCTCCGCGCAAAACTGTCCACAAAACTCCCCTCTCCTGCGCGGCCGCGACATCGCCGGCTCCGCCACCACGCTCCCTCGCCGCTCCGGCCCTCCCCGTTCAAATCGACGGAGACGATAAGCTTCGCCGTCGCCCCATCTCCCTCCTCGCCGAGTCCTGCGTGCCGAACCGCTGCGCCGTCGCCGGAATCGACATCACCGCACTCGGCATCCGCCGCGTTCGCACGCCGTAGCCGCCGCTCCAGCGACCTAAAAGGAGCGGCGCCGCCTCTCCCGAGCAGCCCGCGTCGAGGCGCCTCCAGCGCCCCAAGCCGCGCGTCCTGGCTCGCAGTGGCACGACGCCGACGAAACCCACGGCGCCGCGGCAGATCTAGCCCTAGCCATTGCTGACGTCATCGCGACGCCAGCGTGAGCCAGGGCTGTCAGATTTTTTTCCTTTTCAACAAAAAAAAATTATAAACTTCTTACATATGGGCCCTACTAATTTATACAAATTTTCAGAAAACAAATAATATTATAAATTCAATAACATCAAATCTACCCACCGGTAAAAAATGAAAAAAATATAAAAAATACCACAAAAAAAAATTGCTCAATACATCTAAATAATTTTCCAATTTGATCAATTTTCAAAATCTGAACAACCTTTTGGACACACACTTTCTTCCAACTCAAATCTCACCATTTCATAAAGTAAAAATAATCCAAATCTAAATAACTTTCTAATCTAAACAATTTTCCAAATATGAACAATTTTAAAACATAGCCTTTCCTGCATTCCAATAATTTTGAAACTTAAACAACTTTTAAATGTACACATTTTTCAAATTTGAATCTTGCCACACATCCGCAATTCACAAATTTAAATATTTAAAAAAAATAAAAAAAACTTACAAACCTAAACATTACATAAACATAAAAATAATTCAAATCTAGATAACTTCCCAAATTAAACAATTTTCAAAAAACTAAATAACCTTTTAAACGTAAACTTTCTTTAACTTCATCAATTTTCAAATATTCAAAAAAATTAAATGACCATATTTTCAAATTTGAATTTTACCGACACACACGCCTCCAATTCAACATCCAAATTTTGGAACTACAAATTTTTGAAATTCTTTTAAACCTGACCATCTTACGACCGTTAAGAGAATTCAAACTTTAATACATTTCCTATTTAACCAATTTTTAAAATCTAAACGTTCTTAAAACGTAATTTGAAAACGTAATTTTTTTTGAATTACAACAATTTCAAAATTTAAGCAACCTCAATTTAAAAAAAATGTAGTACAAAGTCTACCCATCAGAAAAATATGAAAAAAATATATCAAAATGATCACAACAAAACAATGCTAACTGTTTATATCATATAGCAAACATATTTGAAGATTTCAAATCGGTGAATGTTTAGAGAAAATCCAAATTTATTTCCTTTACTTATATATTGAATTAAATAAATGCACATATAATGTCCTTCCTCTAATTATCAAGTTAAATTAAATTTTTATATCATTTCAAGCTGATTACTATTTTTAAGTAATATAATTGAATCCTCTCCAATTATGCAAAAAAAAAATACATAAATTGGCCAATATTTAGAGATAACCATAAATATTTCCTCCAATTATGTTGGTAAATAAAAATAAATAACCACATTGTATCATTTTAATTTAGTTAATATATTTGGATGTAATATAACTTAACTCTCTCTATTTATGTATTTAAAATATTAAAATACTTGATTAGATGAGTATTTGGAATAAATGCAAATTCATTTCCCCTAATTATAGATTGATTTTTATAATTCGAACCTTAATAACTTTCCAAGATAACCAAATTTTAAACCTGAACTTTTTAAAAATTGCACATTTTCCAAACTTAAACAGCAACCATATTTGAACATTTTAATTCAAAACAATTTTTAAACACAAACTTCTTTGAATTTCACTAAATTTCAAACCTACATAATTTTTAAATGTGCACATTACCAAATTTAAATTTTATTTACTTCACAGGCGCGGCATTGCTGCGCTAAATTCCCTAGTTTACATCAATTCTTTGTTGGTGCCCTTTGCATTCCCTGTGCTTCCCAGGCCTATGGCGCGCGCACGTACACATAAAAAAGATGCCATATACTTCTTGATCCTAGTACTATGGAAGAACAACGACAAAATCTCACGGTTGGGGAATATCTTCTATATTAGAGCCAAGTCATTGCGCAGTTTGCGCTTTGCTCAAACCAAAAATGGAAGAAGGTTATTTTCAAACAACAAAGGGATATATGGGAGAAGGGCAACGTAGCTTCCCATAGAGAGGAGAGACATAAAACATGTATAGTCCAGTGATACTGTCTCGCCGTAGATCCGCTCGATTCCTCGGCCTCCGGCGGCGGGAGGTCGGGGAATCGGCGGATCCGTGTACATAGGTTAGTAGGTGTGAGTTGTGTTGCTGCCGGCGTCGCCATGGAGGAGGCGGCGGCTCCGGTGGTTCTTTTGCAGGTGGAGGCCTTCTTCCGCGGCGTCGACGTTCCTCGGAGCTCCGGCGTCGTTCCTCCGCTGCTCCTGTGCTCGCGGCTCTGCGGACCTGCGGTGTACAGGCTCCCCTTCGCCGGATGCCGCGGGACGGCGGTTTCGGCGTCGATGACTACTATACAGGTGGCTGGCGAAGACCGGTTCGACGACGGCGACGTCTACAGGTGTAGGTCCTCCGGGGCCGACGATCGGCGACTTCCCGCACGTTCGGGGGTGCTCTCGATCCAAGGTTTGGAGAGCAAGAGCGGCGGCGCGCCACCGACGGCGCCGTGGATGAAGACGGAGTCGATTTACGGGAGGGTTTGGACTGTAATTTCAATCTTTTCGAGGACCTTTCTGTAATTGCTGGTTTTCAATCAGCCCCTTGTATTTGAAAAAAAAATAGAGAGGAGAGATATAAAACATGTATAGTCCAGTGATACTGTCTCACGTTGTAAATACAAGGCATAGAAATAATCAAAGGTCGAAGTTTAAATAGAGGTTTTGTGCATTATGTTGTGCCTTGCAAAATGACTTGAGCTCTGTCGTGGAGTAGCTGCATTCATGGTTAGAAGCTAAGACTAGTCACAATGTGTAGTAACTAAGACTAGTAACATCCACATGTTACGAGTCTATGTTACCCTCATAGTGCAAAATAACATTAAGAGAGTAACATAAATGGTTTCATTTATTAGGTTGTAGACTCATCTTGTCTTGAGAAGCGCTATGTGATGGTAACTAGCTATGTTACTCTAATTGCCTCTCTACTCATTAATTAGTTGCCACATCATGTTTTTTGCTCATTAATTAGCTGTAACATAGATGGTTTCATTTATTAGGTTGTACACTCATCTTGTCTTAGGAAGCGCTATGTGATGGTAACTAGCTATGTTACTCCAATTGGCTCTCTCCTCATTAATTAGCTGCCACATTATCTTTTTGGCTGAGGTGGTATCTATGTTACTATCTTAGTTACTCCAGTCTAATTGCAAAATCAATCCTCTACCCACCATTTAGTAGGCTTTCTCCCTCTATTTATTTTTCAGTAATGAGGGAACGCGTCGAATTGTCAATCTCTAGAATTCAATTTTCAACATTGAATCATTCACTGTGTATTTCTGGAAATAGAAATACATGATGCACGCACTGAAGTTTGCCATATTCCAAACAGAATAAGGACTAGCATGTTTCTCCCAAATCCCCATGCGTTCTTCGTAGGTCCATCCATTCTGGTAGCACGTAGCATCAACAAGACTCAAAGGCTTCTTGATTTCTTAGTCTCCAGTGCAACAAAGAACCTGATTCCATGGCCTCACTTTCGGAATATTTAGCAGGACTTAGCGCACACACCAACGGCTGGACAACACCAAACTTTTTTCTTTCCAAATGAACTAGCTAGCTGTGCCTAGAAGGATGAAGTGTCGCCCAATGTTCTAGATGCATGCACGGAGGCCGAATTTAAGTACCCTCTAGTTAAAGGTGAAGTGAAATACTAGAACCATTCTTGTGATATCGTGGAACCAATTAAGTTCATAACAAAAAATACTGACCGATCTAAAAATTGCGCTATGTGTTCCGGTTCATTGTATGCCTATTGTTTATCGAAGAATAAGGAAACGCGTTACTAGTCCGTGCAATTTATACGCCTCACTATCCAACCTTCACACCCAAAGCCTCTCTCTCCTCTCTCTCTCTCTCTCTCTCTCTCTCTCTCTCTCTCTCTCTCTCTCTTCAATCTGCTTCTCCCTCTCCATGTAAGAAGCCAAAGAGGCCACACTGAAAGCATGGCAGAGAAGGTGAGCTCTCTCTCTCTCTCTCTCTCTCTCTCTCTCTCTAAATTTGCAAGATAGCATGGACTGTGTGTTTTACAATCATGTTTCTGTTTTGCATGGTACTGGAATTGATATGTTTGTAGAAATTACGGGCTATCGTTATTATTCACAAAATATGAAGGAATAGTCACAAGAACAATGGCAAGCAAGAGCATATATTCTAGTGTCTAGAACATCGCATATATATACCTATAGGAGTATCAAAGAATAAAAACCATGCATGTAAAACATCACCTCATATATATGGTATCGACATATGTGTTTCATTCACCTGCTTAGCAATAGCAAAATTTGAGATTGAACTACTCCTTATCAAATTCTTGCATCCGAATAAATTTTACTAACTTTATTTTCTGATTCCTAATGACGTGGAATGTTAAGATCCACAGTGCGTCGTTTCAGTAAAATTTCAAATTAAATTTTAATTGCTACAGTACATGTGTTCATTGTGATAGGCCTCCAAATTTTATGCTTCGGATCGAAAAATTTACAAGGAATATTTACCTTACTTTTTGTGCTGTCAACACAGATGTCCACGCTAATCCTAAAGGTTGATCTTGATTGCTGTTCGTGTTACAAAAAGATCCGCAAGATCCTCTGCAAACTCCAAGGTAAATTACAATCTCTTATAATCATTTTCCTACATGTTCATCCATCTCACCATATTCGTCTGATGAACATGCGCCTGCAAGAGTTTGATCCATCCGTTCATTCGTACGTGCAGATCAGGAGGGGATCCGGACGATCTCCTTCGACGACGGGAGCAAGACGATCGCGGTGGTCGGGCCGTTCGACCCGCACAGGCTCTCCTGCAAGATTAGGTGCAAGGGGGGCAAGGTGATCAAGGGCATCGAGATCATCCAACACGGCGGCGGCGGCAGCGGCGGCGAGCAGCCGGAGCGAATGGCAGGGCCGCCGCCAGTGAAGAATGGAAAGAAGGGAAAGAAGGGAAAGAAGAAGGAGACGGATATGGAGCCTCATCCGCCGCAAGGTCATGATGAGCAACCGCCACTGCCGCCGCCGCCGGTCGAGAACCCGCCGCCGCCCGCGCAGCCCCCTGCCCCTGACAGCCACATTTCAACGGTGATGCCGCCGACGACCGAGGAGCAAAACCAATGGAGAGGTCTGCCCAGCTCGAACCGGTGTACGAACCATTCCCGCCGGCGCCACCAGTGGAGAATGAGAGGCTGCATCGGCCGCCGTCGAGGCCTGTTTGGCCGGTCGACGTGAAGCCGTCGACGGTGGAGATAGAGATCCCGTCGTGGCCGGCGCCGCGGCAGCCAATTAGAACAGCAGGATCATCATACGGCTGCTCGTGCTGCCAGCCGTGCTACCAGGGGTACTACGAGGGGTGCAGGTGCTGCAACTGCGGCAGGATGTACGGCTACGCCGTCGGCGTCTTGCCGACGCCAGCGGGGTGCTACGCCGGCAGCGCCAGCTACAGGCCGGGATGCCAGCTCTTCAGCGAGGAGGACCCGGCCGGTGCTTGCACCGTCATGTGATTCGTCAGTTGTTCTTTTTCCGCGGATCTTTTTGTGTGGACGAAAGTGTATTTGTTTTTCTTCAGTGTTGAACTGTGTCAATGCCTTTCTTTTTCTCTCACTTAATTTTTTTCATTCCTTTCTATGAAGAGAATATGATGATTGATTGATGCCTTTATTTTAGTAAAGTAATAATCCATAAATTAATTTCGCATGTAGCCCTACAAACTGGGCCTATAAGACTAAGAGCAAAATAGGGTCTTATCATTTTCCCTGCCCAAAATAATTTGCTTCAACTCCAGTGTTGCCCTATTTCTCAACCATATTTTTTTTTGCACATATCCTCTATGTTTACACATCATAATTATGCAAACTATTATGTTTCCAACTCATAGGTTTCAATCATACTCCAAAATATGTTGTATCTGCTATTTGTCAAGAAAAACAACAATTGGTACAAAGAAAATATGTTGTATCGATACAAGGTACTGTATGTGGAAACACTCTAAGAGCATCTCTATCAGACACCGGAAACACCCATTTTCAGTTTAGAAGTCCATCAGGCATAACATATATGCGTATTGAATAGTTACAAAAATAACTCAGCGCTGGATTTTGATCAGCAAACATAGTTCATACAAGATCGAACCTAGTTCATACTTGACATATGGTTTGATTTTTAAATGGCATCCTAAATCTAGCCGAGCACAAACCAAAAGGGACGCCGCCTGGCCGCCACACTAGTTGTGGGAGGAGCGGTGGAGGTCGCGTAGGATTAGGCGTTGGCGGCGCTCCTCCTTCCCCCCACTGCGACGTGCGCGATGTCCTGGTGGACGACGCACGTGAGCTGGTCCGCGTTCACCGCTTCAGTCAGTCAGACGCACGAATGGCAGCGCTTCTCCGTGCAAAATCTCGGAGCGCAAGGACTTCCATCGGATATGAGCCATCAGCTCATCGTCGAAGTACAGTGGTCCTCGGAGGACGAGTATTTCATGGCAGGGAACGATGACCCCATTGCCGCATTGTCGAGGCCGACACCACCCGGAGGAGGCACACCGCCTAGGCCACCGAAGCTGTGCTCTATTTCGTGGCGGATGGCACGAATTGCTCGTCAAATTCATTCTATTTCGCGACGGTGGCTAACGATAGGCGACGGAGGGGATGAGGGGGGAGGGGTAACCTAATCCCTCGGGTATCCTTGATATAGTGGTGGAGGGGGTCGATGTGCGATGCCCCTGTATTTTTATTCGGGATGGGCCGATATGCGGTGTCTATTCGGACCATAAAAAGGACCAAAATCACATATCGGGTCAAATATTTTGAACCGGAGTTATCCAGTATCTACTAGAGACGCTGTAAGTGGATCAGACTCATGGGTGGTGGAGAACCTCATAGATGGCGCAAGATCCTCAATGCCCTTGGGAGCGGTTGTATATATATGGGCCGAGCAGGTGTCTTTGATTAGCACAACTGATCTGATATGGAATTCGTCACTGTCCGTGTAGCGTCTGAACCTGACGAAGTGTCGATCGAGAACACGATTCAGTTAAATTTTACCTTGCCGAATCTCTCTCGGACCGTCCATCCGCAGATCTACGGTCCATCTTGCAACTTACTACTTCACGAGTGACTTTCAAGTTGGTCCGTCCATCAGCGGATCGACGACTGTGGTGAATCGGAAGGTCGTTGTTTGAATTATCTTTACATCTAGCACTTTACCCGCGCAACCACTGTGTTGTTTGTCGCGTAGCTTCTTTCTCTTGATATTTATGCTGAGACCGGCTTTGTAAGAGGGACATCTTTGGATTAGGGTTTATTACCCATCCGCCACTGTTCGTGGTTTGGCAAGACATGTATCTGAATTCCTCCTAAATTGGCTAATATATTCCTTTGAATTCCGTAGTATTTTCTTGTTTCGTTCTCTGAACTTCACCAGATGAGTAACTGTGAGGTTTAGGCTTATGAATTGGTATCAGAGCAGCAGCGTTCCTTGGAGGCGAATGGATCTCGACCGGCCTTGGAGTTGGGTTCCCCCGTGACATCCTTCATAGTCGTGCTTGATCCGGCGGTGGAGTGTTGTGTCGGAGGCGGCTTGGTGGCGGTGGCTAAGTTTAGGTGCAGGTCTTGGGTTTAAGGGAAGTGGTTGCAGCGGATTCCTTCCAAAGCGGTAAAATCCCTGCTCCTACCCTGATCTGTGCATCATTGGAGGTGAGGTGTCGGTGTAGGCGATGACAGGATCAATGACAAGTGATTAAGGTTGACATGGGTATGCCTATCGGGTACCCTACCATGAGGGTACCTGGTGCACGTATCGACTAGGCCCAACTATCAGAGCCTACATGAAGCCCATGAAGGGAGGCCCACGAAGATGGAGTATCCTCCAAGTTTGGCGAAGCAATAGTCGGTTTAGAGTTTCCTTACTTGTAAATCGAGTCGGTTACGAACACCCGAGACCCAGCCTATTATTTAAGGACTGGGAGGGCCATCGAACCAGACCACGTACTTTCAGAGCCACCAAAACCCTAGCGAGATCGACATCTCGCCGGGACTCTTGTAACCATCATATTCACAAAGCAATAACAGACAGGCAGGACGTAGGGGTGTTACCTCCACACGAGGGCCCTGAACCTGGGTAAAATCTTTGCCCTGCTTGTCAGCCGACGATACTTCCAGCTCTACCACGTTCTCTCCCCCATATTCATAACCTAGGGACCTTAACCATGGGTCTTGATGAGTCTACCCCTCGTCAAGTGGCGCCGTCTGTGGGAAAGAATAGCGCTGGACTCGAAGTTTCGCCGGTCCCAACAGCAAACGGCAAATCGCCGATCACACCAGCAAACGGCAACTCGCCGATCTCATCTGCAAACGGCAACTCGCCGGCCATGTCAGCAAACAGCAACTCGCCGATCCAGGCGACACACGGCGACTCGCCGATCCACTCGAAAAGCGGCAGCCTGCCCGCTTCACCCGCAAAAAGCGCATCTGCTCTTCCAATGAATTTCAATCCGCACTCGCCAGAGCTTCAGGAGGCGTTTTCTGGCCTTGAATCAGGTTTGAGCTTAACTGTTGGAGCATTCAATTTTTTCGTAAACAATCTTGGCACGCAGGACTCGACAGATCCGCAACAACGGTGCTGGGCGCACTCGAGGCTCCGTCGACTGCGCTCGCCCCGTCGTCGATTCCTGAAGCCTGCTCGCCCGCAACAACCATGTCGACCGGCGAGCTCGACAGGTTCATGATGACGGAACTCCAAGGCGAGGAGGCAGAATCAGCATACCGCACAAGCAACGTCGACTTCAACCTACCACTCGACGAAGTTTCGACTGCGGGATCTCCCTCGATGACTTCTACGAGCCCGCGATTCATAACGACAGCAACGTCGACTCGGAGATCTTCACCAACACCAACCTCGACTCAGAAATCCATAATGGCCTCGCCAACACCGAGATGAGCATAGGCGATGAACACGCGACAACGAGATTCGCCTCGAAGATCTACTCGATGAACATACTGGCTCTGACATGAGCCTCGACGGCGACGTCGAGTCCATGACTGGAATCGACAGCACATACACCTGTCCTCGGGTCACGCCCCATCAGGTCTACGTGGCCTTCACCGCAGAATCATCCGCAGACGCAGCCGCTCGCAGGCCTGCACAATTCCCATGCACGGTAACCATGCCGGATGGGGTCACAACCTTGACAATCACGGAGGAGATGGCAGCAAAAGCAGATAAAGTCATAAAGGAGTGCACAATGATGCCACCAAATTCCACCCCAGAGGAGATGTTGACCTTCCAGTACTTCAACTGGCAGGAGTCAATTCGACTGCAAAACTACCGAGCGACGCTCGAGGAGCGCAAAAGGCAAGCCAGCCTCTCGAGTGCCCGAAGAAGGGAGCAATCCCTCGGGTCCACAATGCAACCAACCCCACGACCTAGGTCGCGGTTGGCAAGCCTTCCAGAACATGAAAGGGTAGCAATCACCCGTAACCTGTCGTTCATGACAGAGGACGCTAACGGAATCCCAGTGCCCAAAACTGCTGCGGGTGCATTATTCTCCGTAGGTGCTTACCTCAAGGCAATGCAACCTCCGGCGAATGACCCTAACGCAGCCCTGCATCGCCAACAACTCAAATCGCTAGCTCTAGCGGCACAGGCTATACAGCCAGAAGACAAAACTCCAGCAAGGAATCGCGATCGCGACATAGTCGACTCACGACACGCAGCACATCATCGCAGTGGTCGCAGCCACCACTCGGATGAAGGAAGGAGAAGCACGCGCCGGCACAGGTCCAGCAGAAGCAGATCTCGAAGATCCTATAGCAGCGATTCATACTCTGATCGTGAACCAGAGCCATGCGGAGCATTGTGCTTCACTCGACGCATCCGTGAGACGCGGATGCCCAAACGGTTCAAGTTGACAGGCGAACAACCCAAGTACAATTCTGGGTGGTTAGAAGATTACAGACTCGCCGTGGCATGCCAGCGTGGCACGAACACCACGGCGATGCAGTACATACGACTTATGCTCGAAGGAACTGCCCGCGACTGGCTCAAGTCGCTCCCTCCATCATCATACGACTCGTGGGACGATTTCCGCAGAGACTTCATCAAAAACTTCGAGCCTCTGTGAGCGCCCGAAGACATTCGAGAATTAAGGACATGCACTCAACGATCAGACGAGTCGTTGAGATCATACATACGGCGGTGGACCGAAATACGCAATTCGGTTGGCAAAGTGTCAGAAGACAGGGCCATGGATGCCTTCATACAAGGTCTCGCCAGGAAGGACTTCAAAGAGGCACTTGGTCGTGAAAAGCCAACCTCCCTGGCTGACCTCATCAAAGTTGCGACTGAGTGGGCAGATGGAGAGGATTCTGTACGCAGATCCCGTGCTTCCCCACACGCGACAACTACGAAAGCGGCAGTCGAGGCCGCAGAGATTCATACAGAGAAGATCGCAGGCGCAAACGCAAACGTCCTTACGACGATAACAGACCCGAGTTCATGGCGGCTGGATACACACAACCCGGGAAGACCAAGATAGAAGCAATCGACGCTCGGATGATCGACGGGACAGTCGAGATCGCGAGCAGCGGAGCGACAGCTACAAAAGGCAAGAATGGCGCAAACGCAGCGACGCAAAACCCGAGCGGTCATTCGAGGAAAAGATGGACGACTGGTGCAGATTCCACCTCTTCAAGGGGGACGACGGAAAACTACGCTCCAATCACACCCTAAGGAACTGCAGGGAATTCGACCAAATGGCGACTGACTACATGATACGACTCAAAAGGTACGGCCCAGCACCTGCTCAGCCCACGCCTGCACCCGCACCACAGCCGAACGCTGTGCCCGCTCTCATGGCGCCACAGCCGCCACCGCAACCACCACCACAGCCTGCTCCAGGCGCAAACCTCGCAGGTGCCATACAACCCGTACTACGGGCGGAAGATGATCAATATCCACAGCCCCACGGGCAGATGTACATGATACAAAAGGGTCGCCCCTCCAACAGGCAGCAAAAGCTAATCACTCGACAAGTGAACATGGCTGTCATGGCACCTCCTGCCGTGCCGAATTTCTGAAGGGATCGGAAACCATCATAAGCTTCAGTCGAGAGGATCATCCCCCAGCTGTAGTTCGACCAGGGCACGCGGCTCTGGTACTCGACGCGCAAATAGGAGGCTACGCCATGACCAAGGTCTTCATGGATGGAGGCAGCGGCATAAACATCATCTTCGCGGACACGCTCCGCAAAATGAACAGGTCAGTCGAAAACCTCCCAAAATCTTCAAATACCTTCCACGGTATTGTTCCTGGCAAAGCAATTAGCCCAGAAGGCACCATACAACTCGACGTTACGTTCGGGGACAAAAGCCACTTCAGGACAGAGTCGATTGAGTTCGAGGTCGTCGACTGGAAATCACAATACCATGCTATTCTTGGTCGCCCGACGTTTGCTCGATTCATGGCGGTGCCACACTACGCGTACCTCACGCTGAAGATGCCAGGACCAAAGGGAGTCATACTGTCCGTGGAAACTTTCAAAGGTCCGATGCTTGCGACCGCGAGTTCAGCAAAATCTCCGAGATGTTCGGGGTGGAAGAATCACTCGCCGACTGGCGATTTCCAACGACCGCACACTCCTTCCGGAGCATAAGAAGTTGGCAGTCGACAGATCCTTCAATGCTACAAATGACACAAGGTCGCATCAGGTGCACCCGACCGATCCGTCCAAGACAGTCAACATATCTTCGAGCCTGCCTATCGCATAGGAAGGCGCGCTCGTCGAATTCCTCCGTGAGAACTGGGAAATATTTGCGTGGTGTCCAGCCGACATGCCAGGTATTCCCAGGGAATTCGCCGAGCACTCTCTCCAATTGTTTCCAGATGCAAAGCCAGTCAAGCAAACGATGCGTCGAATCTCCGGCCCAAAGCGAACCGCAGTCGAATCTGAAGTCGACCGGTTACTCGCAGCAGGATTCATTAGGGAAATCAAGAAATCACAATGGGTGGCCAACCCCGTACTCGTAGAGAAGAAGCATACAGACATCCTTCGGATGTGCGTGGACTTCACAGCGCTGAACAAGTGCTGTCCAAAGGATCACTTCCCGCTACCCGAATCGACCAGATCGTCGACTCCACCGCCGGATGCGCACGACTCTCCTTTCTGGATGCTTACTCAGGTTATCACCAGATAAGGATGAAGCAAGAAGACGAAGAAAAAACGGCGTTCATAACCCCACTCGGGGTCTACTGCTACACAACTATGCCCTTTGGGCTCAAAAACGCGGGTGCAACATACCAGCGCATGATGCAGGACTGCCTCAAAAAGCAAATCGGACGCAACGTCCAGGTCTACGTGGATGACATTGTCATTACCACAAGGGAAGAACACACACTACTCGACGATTTGAGGGAGACGTTCGCAAACCTCAAACGCTTCCATATCAAGCTCAATCCTAAGAAGTGTACGTTCGGCGTTCCAGCCGGGCAGCTCCTAGGGTACCTAGTCTCTGCCCGTGGAATCGAAGCAGACCCGGAGAAAATACAGGCCATCCTCACAATGCAAAGGCCTTCAAAGCTTCATGATGTGCAGAAACTAGCAGGACGAGTAGCAGCGCTCAGTCGATTCATCAGCAAACTGGGTGAAAAGGCTTTACCATTCTATCGACTGATGAAGAAGGCGGACAAGTTCGAGTGGACGCCAGAAGCTGAAGCAGCCTTCACAGATCTCAAGCGGATCCTCACAAGCCCTCCGATCCTCGTCGCACCTAAGGAACGGGAACCACTCTACCTGTATGTCTCGGCTACAAACAGGGTGGTGAGCACCGTACTGGTAGTCGAACGCATGGAGGAGGGGCACATCCAAAGCATACAACGTCCAGTCTACTACCTGAGCGAGGTTCTCTCCATATCAAAACAGCGGTACCCGCACTATCAAAAGCTGGCATACGCTGTATTCATGTCCTCAAGGAAGTTGACACACTACTTCACCGAGCACCCGATCACCGTGGTAAGTAACTCAGCAATCGGTGATATCCTCACAAACCCCAATGCAACGGGTCGAGTCGCAAAATGGCTCATCGAGCTGGCTCCAAGAGACATCAAGTACGAGCACCCGAAGGCTATCAAAGCACAAGTCCTACCCGACTTCACAACCGAGTGGATAGAGGCCCAATTACCTGGAGCACCAGACGTGTCCAATTCCTGGACCATGTACTTCGATGGGTCCAAGAAACACGAAGGCGCAGGCGCAGGCGTCATCCTCATATCACCAAAAGGGGACAAGCTACGTTATGTTTTGCAGATGGGATTCAAACTACCCTCCAATAACGAGGCTGAATACGAGGCCTGATCCATGGCATGCGGATGGCAAAAGCACTTGGGTGCACTCGATTGATGATCTACGGCGACTCCAATCTCGTGGTGCAGCAAACAATGAAGGCCTGCGACGCAATCGCGGACAACATGATCGCTTATCGCGACCTGTACAACACACTGGAGGGCAGCTTCGAGGGCTGCGAGTTGAGGCACATAGGAAGGGAAAGTAACGAAGAAGCAGACATGCTAGCCAATCTTGGCTCAACTGGCGCACAAATTCCACCTGGTGTCTTCCTCGAGCGCATCGAACACAGATCTATCAAGGAGAAACGAGAGCCTCCTCCGTCGACTACGCCACCCAAAAGCAAAGTGCCTAGCACAGAGGACCCCCCAGTCGAGGTATTTCTCATTGAGCCAACTGGACTCAACCTTTTCTGGCTTACATACTCCGTGGCGAGCTACCAGATGACATAACCGAGTCCCGACGCGTGACTCGAAGATCAAAAGCATACACCGTTATCAACGGCGAGTTATACAAGCGCAGCATATCAGGTATGTTCCAAAGATGCATCGCATTCGAAGATGGCCAAGCCATACTTCGAGACATTCATGCAGGTACCTGTGGGCATCACGCCAGCAGTCGATCACTCGTAGCCAAAGCCTTTCGCGCAGGGTTTTACTGGCCTACAGCACTCAAAGACGCGGAGGACATAGTCAAAAGGTGCGTCGGCTGCCAGAAATTCGCAACAAGGCCGCACGCACCCGCATCGGCGTTGAAGACTATACCGCTGGCCTGGCCTTTCGCCCAATGGGGGCTCGATATGGTTGGGCCACTCAAAAAATCATCGCATGGCGGGCATACTCACCTACTGGTGGCAGTCGACAAGTTCACAAAGTGGATCGAGGCGGTCCCCATCACAAATTCGACTGCTACTACGGCAGTCAACTTCATAAAGAGCATCATCTACCGCTTCGGTGTCCCAAACAGTATCATCACTGATAACGGCACAAACTTCACGGCTGAGGAGTTCAAAACCTTCTGCAAAGAGCAGGACATTACGCTCAACTACGCATCCGTGGCACATCCACAATCCAATGGCCAAGTCGAAAAGGCCAACGGACTTGTGACGAGTGGGATCAAGAAGCGCCTCCTGGTGCCACTCAAAAGAGCTGCGGGTGCTTGGGTCGAAGAACTACCATCTGTGCTATGGAGCCTACGCACAACTCCCAACACTTCTACGCAGTTCACCCCATTCTTCATGGTCTATGGTGCAGAGGCAATCTGCCATCAGATGTAAGGTTCAATGCGCCACGAGTTGAAGCATACAATGAAGAAGACGCGGAAGAAGCACTCGAAGACGCAGTCGACTTGCTCGATGAGGCGCGAGACACGGCCTTGGCCCGCACAGCTGTTTACCAGCAGGATCTCCGCAACTACCATAGCCGTCGACTGCGAACCAGGTCCTTTGTTGTGGGCGACCTGGTTCTTCGACTGAAGCAAAAGAAGGTGCACAAGCTCGCTTCCCCATGGGAAGGTCCCTTCATCATCACGGAGGTCCTTGGTGGAGGCGCATATCGACTGAAGCACGCGAAGACAGGCGAACTCTCTCATAATCCTTGGAACGTTGCGCATCTGCGCCGTTTCTACGCATAAAGTGCTCACAGTCATACAATGTAATAGGCTATATGTCGGATGGCTGCAGGTTTCAGACGCGCTCTTTTCCTTACCAGGGTACCTAAGGGGACTGGAAGGTTTTTAATGAGGCGGCCTGCAGCCTAACATTCAAAAGAGGAATAAAATCAATGTTCCTTCGACTTCTTTGTGACTACTACCCGCATAATTCATACCTTAACCGCACCCGAAACCCTCGGGGGCTGTGTTATGATCAAATGAGCTCTCGCTCTTGCAGAAACACAATGCCTTAGCCGCACCCGAATGCTCGGGGGCTGCGTAACAAGGATCCAAACAAAGAACACAAAAACTCTGCAGCCGCACTCGAATACTCGGGGGCTGCACAGTCATTGGTTCACAACCAACACATATTTCACAAACCCCGCTCGACTGACTCGGGGGCTCGACAAAAAATCAAAGTATACAAACTATACAATATACAAAGAGTCAAAAATTACACTCGGGGGCTGCCCCCTATACAAAAATTGCACTCGCAAACTATTCTAATCCTCAGGCTCGTCCTTTACGGGCAGCTCGGGACCGCAAAGCTGTTCGCGAGTGCACTCGATTAGTGTCTCCGCAGCTCGGATCGTGTCATCCAGGTCTCTTTGTTCGAGAACCTCTCCGGCTGCAGGTGTCCGCAACACCAACCTTGGTTTTCGACTACGCATATACGCCATTGCAGCGTTGGCTCCAATCACAAGTCTCTGAGACAGCAACTCTCGAATGGGATTTGTTTGACGGAAGATGTTCAACAAAGCACGAATCCCTTGTGGTTGTGGCCCCGCAGGAAAAAGAGTCTCGTTCAGGCGAATAAACGCTGCCCGGCATAACTCCAGCAGTTCAGCACTTCGCCAGACGCGATCCTTCAGGGTGGCGAGTATGCGGGCATGGTACCTATCAAGCCAAAAGTGTTGACGCCCAGTCGTAGGGTCGTCAACCACGCTATCCAGACGCCCTTCCACGCGAATCTTTTCAGCCTGGAAGTTGTCGACAAAGCCTAAAAACGGGCGCACCAGTCAGATCAAAAGGACAATAGCTACGCAAAAAGCTTGTAAACAGAGCAAGATTCGAACTTACACTCGAGTTGCCTGTTCACAAGATCCATCTCCCCGAGCACATATTCCTCGCGTTGGGTGGCCAACGCGGGTCTCGCCCTCAATCGATTCAGCTCAGCCTGGGCGTCCTTCAGATCTTGCTCCATTCTCACAAATTTGGCCTTCATATACTCCATCACCTTGGCATCATTTACCAATTGACCCTGGGATCGGGTGGTGATTGGAGCCTGCGAGGAACTAGTCGCAGTAGCAGGTTCTCGTGACTGTTCAAAGAGCATAATCACAAACACAAAGTTTGTGTCAGAAGCTAAAACTCATGTCATAAGCATACAACTCTTCGAGTGAAAGACATTAGCAAAAGACTATTTGCATAAACAAGGTAGCACAAACAAAGCGCAGACTCGCGCAGTTCAGAAGGTATCATTACAAGGCATAAACAAAAGGGTACAGCTACCCTAAACCTAAATTCGATTTCCTAAGCAGACGATTGGCAGTCTCGAGTGCCCGGCGCTCCATGGTGGTCATAAAAACCTCGGCCAGTCGCGCGGCGGCTCCGCTCACCCCCTTCAGAGAAATGGGCTTCCCATCTGGCTTCCGAGGGAACGCAGACAGTGCTGCCTCGTAGTCGCAATCTATCCCATGTCCCATAAGAAGCTTGATGGTGGACTCGGATCCGCGTACCGTGTTGGCGCGAGCGAAACCCGCCATGGTGGACGTCCCGGGGCCAAACACGTCGGCGAAGTCGTCCGCCGTCGACGGCACTACGCCAGTCGGGAACACCACCTTGTATACAGCGCCAAGTGTGCTCGTCGATTTGGCGAGTGCGTCTTCGCCTGGTGCATACGGCGCCTAGCCGCCCACAAGGTCCAGCGAAGATCACCACTCGACACGTCCGCAGAGGCCGGTGCGCCAACAGCTTCTGCACAATTCAAAAAAGGCAAAAGTCATTTCATGACACTCGACAGTTATATATCATATCAAAAGGAGAAAAGATTACTCACCTCCCATGGCCTGCGCGAGTGCCGCGAGCTGGTCAGCATATCCTCGCTCGCGTGCAGCGGCTGAGTTGGTGGCGGCAGCCAGCTCTTTCTTCGACTCTTCGCGCTGTGCGGCGAGTGCATCTTCCAGCTCCTTCTTCTCGCCTGGCCCAGCAAAATCACGTGCATTCAATACTCGACAAAATCAAGCATTGCAAAAAGAAATTCGGCAAAACAAAAGCAAAAAGGAGAACTCACGACTGAGCCGCTCTAGCTCGGCGCGCATGGTATCCCTCTCCTGCTCCACCTGGACATAAGCCTTGGCGGAATCTGCCAAGGTGTGGTAGAAGGGCTGCGAGCGCACGATTCAGCAAAAATTCAAACTTCACAGACCTACAACTAAACGGGTCAAGCAAAAAGCTACTTACGTGGTTCATCCACGGCTCAGGAGCCGCGACTGATGTCCCGATATCTGGAGTTGCCGCCTTGGCTGTCTCAATGACAGCATCAGTGGCCATTGGCTGGGCAGCCTCGTTTCCAGTCGGTGCAGAATTCGACTGCTCCAGGGTTGGAACATTTTCGACTGGAGGAGTCCCAGGCTGATTGTTTTCAGCGCTGTGGGCAACACAACAAAGCAAAAAGACGGTCAGCACAAATATGTGACAGCACAAAATTCTCATATCATACTCAAAAAACACATACCTGTGCTCCTCATCTTCCTCATCTTCGGAGTCGCCAAAAATTGGTCCCCCAAAGGCTGGGGTACCACTCGACTGAAGAGGAAGAGTTGAGCTTGTTGAGCACGCACGCAAAGGAGCGGCTTGGAAAACAGGTGGTGAGCCTGATTCCTCGTCATCCTCCAAGCCCTGCTCCCTCGCGGGTGAACTTACAGCAGAAGGCGCCTTCTTGGCCAGTCGACGCCGCTTCGGTGGCGCGGTATCGACTTCTTGGTCAGAGGTGGCCTTGTCTTCAGATTGGACCTCTTCTGCTGCTTCCTCCTCGACCTCCTCCACATGTGAATTGGTGGCAGAAGGGATGGGCGACTGATCCCCTTTCGGGTCCACCACCAGTGCCTGAGTTTCTTCAGTCTCTCCATTTTCAGGCAGAGGAGGAAGGGAGGCAGCAGTCGATGACCCTGCATAGCACACACAAATTGCAAAGTCAGAAGCAAAAATCGAACAAACACATAGCATACGAGTGGCAAACTCTTAAAATGCAGACATACCTCAGGCAAAGGGTTTTCCGCCCCATACGGCTCAATGGGACAGTCGACGTCGCATTTGTCGCTGTCGTCAAGTTGGTGATGTGCCGCACGTGATTCACAAGCTCGTTCCTTGACAGCTCCTCTGGGCTCATTCGAGTGGAGTCACCCGCGCCCTCATACTCCCACATGGGATGCGCTCGGGCACGGAGTGGCCACACCCGCCTCTTCACAAAGGTGGCGATCAAATGGAGGCCTGTGACCTTGTCCAGCATTCCGTCGATTCGAGTCAGCAAAGGGCGCGCTTCCTCCATTTCTTCGGCTGAGAGCTGGTGATCCCAGCCTTGGTCCTGACGTAAGCCGCAGTCGAAAGGGGCGGCTGCGTCCTGCTCGACAGTCGCATAAAACCACCCCTTCCTCCAGCCTTGGGCGGAGTCGACGGTCTTCAGGCGGAAGTAGCGGGTGTCGCTGCGCACCTGGATTCCACAGCCGCCAACTGGGTAGGTGCGACCACCTCCTCTGTTCGGCCGTACCATGAAGATGGCTTTCCACAGCGCCCAGCTGGGTGCGACGCCGAGGAAGCACTCGCACAGCGTGATGAAACACGCGATATGCATAATGCCATTTGGGGTGAGATCATGGATCTGCACCCCGTAGGCAAAAAGAAGACCACGAACGAAATCGTGGAGGGGAAGCGAAAACCCTAGGCAAAAACTCCGCAAAACAAACACGCTCGTTAGCGCGTGGTTCGGGGAGTACCTCCTTGGGCGACGGCGCGCGGACGGCGAGCTGCTCCGCGGGTGGCAGATACCCCTGCTCGCGGAACTTGACCAAATGGGCGTCCTTGATGGTGGACTTCGCCCAGTCCCCGCTGCCCTTCTTCAGCGCGGCGGACGCAGATGTACCCGCCACAGTCTTCTTGCCCTTGGCCGCATCGGTCGCGGCAGCGGCGGCGGCACCACGCTTGGAGCCTCCACCTTTCGCCATCGCAACGGTGGATGAGGGTGGAGAAGAGAGCTTGGGCGCAGAGCAATGGAGGTGGGCGCGAGGAGGAAGATGAGACGAGGGGCGGCGCAAAGGCAAATGGCAAGTAAAAAATTCTGCCAGCGCTGTCTCCCTATTTACCACAGATCGCAAAACGATCGCAACCGTCAAAACAAAGGCATACGCTCCGCGCGAAATCTAGCCATACACGTGGCGGCCGCGGAAGCAACCGTCGCAGGCCACTCCGCCCACTACGCACGGGAAACTAGGAAATCATCATCACGCCCCGTGAAAACCGCGCCAGAGCGGTCAAATCAAGTCCAAACGGCGCTATACTTGGTCAGCTCTGCAAAAATGGGCCCACACAGAAGTGTCACGTCCCATCAGTCTTACCAAGCACGCCACCGCTTGTCAGAGATGGCAGTCGCAAAATGCGTCATTGCTGACGTTGTTTCATCTTCAGAACTGGCATAAAAGTCACTCGATGATATCTTCGGGTGGTCTCTCGCATAAGTCTCGGTTGGTTCTTTAGCAAAGATCATAAAGCCAGTCGAAATTCTTTCGACTGCAGTATCATACTCCCATCGGGAGCGTATCAAAAAATTTCTTTGACTAAAATGTGCAGGGTAAAAGATTTTGAGATTATCCTCCATTGCAAGCAATAAAGCACAATCTCGGGGGCTACTCCCATCGGGAGCGCTGTCGCGCACCCGATAGAATAATGGCAAAAGTGTCAGTCGACGAAACATTCGACTAAGTTCATAAGCAAAATCACACTCAAAATATTCCCGAGTTGATCCGACGATCCTTGGATGCTGCATGCATAGTGCAAAGGTAAGACCCACCGATCAGTCGAGCTGGGCTAAGGACCGCTCCAGCAGCGTTATCTTAAATTTTCCGTGTCAGCAGACATGATGAATTATCCCCGACGGACGCGTTGGGTTGATTCAAAATTATACTGCAGTTCGATTCCGTAAGACCTCAACGGCTGTTTCGAGTCTGTCCAGTTTGTTCCAGATTCGAGTCCGGGGACTCGAGTTTGATTGAAAGCTAGTATGGTTTTGCCACAAATGGTAGTTAACTGGCCCTGATCCGTCGTGTGTGCCGGGCCTGCTAAGCTAATATCCCTTGACTATCATAAGCAAAAACTCATAGTCGATGAAACACTCGACATAGCCAACATGTGCTATTTCATAAGAATTATAAATACAGATTAAAAAATATAACGTGCATGATGTATGAGTCCATGCCCGACTCTTCGAATCAGACAAGTACTCGGGGGCTACTGACATGGGTATGCCTATCGGGTACCCTACCATGAGGGTACCTGGTGCACGTATCGACTGCCCAACTATCAGAGCCTACATGAAGCCCATGAAGGGAGGCCCACGAAGATGAGTATCCTCCAAGTTTGGCGAAGCAATAGTCGGTTTAGAGTTTCCTTACTTGTAAATCGAGTCGGTTACGAACACCCGAGACCCAGCCTATTATTTAAGGACTGGGAGGGCCATCGAACCAGACCACGTACTTTCAGAGCCACCAAAACCCTAGCGAGATCGACATCTCGCCGGGACTCTTGTAACCATCATATTCACAAAGCAATAACAGACAGGCAGGACGTAGGGGTGTTACCTCCACACGAGGGCCCTGAACCTGGGTAAAATCTTTGCCCTGCTTGTCAGCCGACGATACTTCCAGCTCTACCACGTTCTCTCCCCCATATTCATAACCTAGGGACCTTAACCATGGGTCTTGATGAGTCTACCCCTCGTCAAAGGTGGTAAGCTCGGCTTCCATAAATACCTCTAATTGCGATTTGATCAAGTTCGTAGCTGTCAGGTTCTTCTAGTATACTGCTAGATCATAAAATCCCATGGCTAGCTGACTCAGAAAGCACGAGTATGCTTGAACTTAAATCCCTCCAACTGGATGTGAAAACTATGCAGGCAAATAGGGAAGAGGATAAAGAGGGATTTGTGGATTTTCGCAACACAGTTGAAAACAATTTTCAAAGCATCCAAACAAATTTTCTCAGCATCCAAATTTTTTTAGAAAGATTGTTTGCAGCTAAGAAAGCAGAGTCCTTTACTCCCTCACTAGCAGCACAAGAAAGCAATATGATAGAAACACCACCTAATGCTGACAACCATTCTATGAATTCTGGCAAGCACCATTTGACACCAATCAAACCAGTGGGTACACAGGCATTGCATGGCAGGGAACTTAAATCGGATGATGCTGCTAAATTGCCCTATATACAACAGCAGTGCATGACAACCAACAAGGAATCCAGCAAGTGCAAGAAGAAGTAGAATATGCTGAAGATGGAGTAAAAAGAAATCCACAAATCAGAAACAAACTCTATTTCCCCCTCTGAACAATAGAAGAACATCACCTGCAGTGAAACCAGCAAAAATGAATATACCTAAATTCGATGGCATGGATGCGGACTCATGGATTCAGACTATTGAGTTGTATTTTGATTCAGCTAGAACACTTCTGAAACAAAGGACTGAAGTAGTTGTTACATACCTGAAGGGAGCTGCAATAAAGTGGCCGAGAGGTACTGGATATGTAGCTACTAATGTGGCTTGGCACATATTCTGTAGTTATCTCACTGAAAGGTTTGCCGAATTTTCAATATGTGACAATGTTAGAGCATTTCATGCTCTTACTCAAACCTCAACTACATGTGTATGCATACAGAAATTTGAAGCAACTCTAAATCTCATGAGAAGAGATAATCCTAGCCTGCCTGAAGATTATTACTTGAACAACTTTATTTCTGGATTGTCAGAGTATATCCAAGAACACTTACAATGTCACAAGCCTGAAACAATGCAGAAGGCAATGTGGATGACCAGGCGAATTGAGCAAGCTGCTCTCCTCCAAAAAAGGCAGTATAACCAACAACAATTCCCTGCTAGAAAACTACTGACCTAGGAAAATAAAGGATCTAGCAAATACTACACTGTCTGATGTAATTGAGCAAGCTAAGCAATTAACTGCCATAAATGCAAAGAGCAATGGTTCCCTAGCCATAAGAAAATATGTAAATTTTTTTGGACCGGAGTTATCCAGTATCTGCTAGAGACTCCCAGGCGAGGCCGATATGCGGTGTCTATTCACACCATAAAAGGACCAAAATCACATATCGGCTCGAATTTTCTGGACTGGAGTTATCAAGTACTCCGTATCTGATAGTCGCTGTAAGTGGATCAGACTGATGGGCGGTGGAGAACTCATAGATGGCGCAAGATCTTCAATGCGCTCGGGAGCGGTTGCATATATGGGCCGAGCAGGTGTCTTTGGTTAGCACAAGTGATCCGACATGGAAGTCGACATCAGTGGCCGTGGAGGCCCATGTCTGAACGACGCTAAGCCTACCAATCCGGATAGCCTATTGCTTTCGTCGAATAATCCCAGGCCCACGTCGGCGCTCATGTCCACAGAAACAAAAGTAACACGGCCTCCTCGGCGATAACGCTGCCTCCACCTCCCGTGGACGAACCCCCACCACCTCACCCTGTAGAACGTCTCCTGCCCACAGCAAGTTGTCTCTACGGTTCACAGACGATTCTGTAGACCGTGTGCACTTCGATCTCCCTCGTTTTCTCTCTTTGCACATACAAGTCGCTGTTGTACCACTAGTACTGTACAGAATCTTCAGTAAGAAATGAGGAGTAGTTCGAGGGATAAATCAACCGGCACCATTGGATTCAACGAGGGCTCCTGCTAGGAATTTTGTTCCAGGCTGGAGCAATCCGTGCGGGGCAGATCCTGAATCCGCATCCTGCGGCTGAAGTCTCGTGCTGCCTCCTGCTCCGGGTAAGGTGGTTCTGTTTCTTCTTTGCGTTTCCCCTTGTTTTCTTGGCTATGGTTGTCTATCCACTGAAACGACAGAACCTTAGGATTTGTTTCTTTCGTTTCTGTAAGAAATCTTGCTGTGACTCTCCACCACTTCATGTTTAGTAGTAGATTTCTTGTCTTAGGATTCTCGTTTAGTTTAGCAGTCGTGGAATGTATGTGGTGTTTTGGATCCGGTGGTGTGGTCTGATGTGGAAGGACTGGTGGGATTTGGGGGAAGAAGATGTAAGGATTTCGTACTAAAATGCCGCGGTCAGTGCGGCTGCCACGTGCCCTAGCTTGCCGCCGGCGAGAACGGAATAGTTCTTGCCTCTGAGAGGCTTTGCCCGGAAGACTGCGCGGTTTCTTGTTGCGGTGGTGACGGAACTGGAGTTGTGTTTTGGAGAGGGTGGCTTCTTTCTTTTAGCATTGACTGTCGATGGTTTTTAACAAACAGGACTAACCGCCCCTCTTCCATTTTCGTAGAAAACGAATGTTCAGATGTTCTTCCTTCATTATGACACTGTCCCTGAGATCACTAGAATTTATCATTCTTTTTGTGTGTGTGCAGGAGGGAACCATACTTGTTTGTCCCTCTCCATTTTTGTGATGTATTGAGCAAGAGTTGGTTGTAATGGCTGAGTGCTCCTTGGCAACACTGAGAGGCCAGTATCGAGGCGGATGGACCCAATCCAGTGGCAAACTCTCCCCACGCAACATATCAATCAGGATGTCAAAGAGGTAGCATTTTTCTTCATTTTTTGTGATCTACTCATAGAGTCATAGGGATCATGTGGAGTTGTTGGATTATATTTCATCTCTGTATTTTTTTCTATATTTGTAGGAGCTACATTCAGCTTCCATGTCTGTCCAAATTCAGTTCAGCGAAAGAACGGAAAAGCGGCGCATTTACCTCTTTTAATTTTCATGGAAGGGGTTACAGGATGGAGACTGGAGTTAGATGTTATTTCTTTCAGTCACTGATGGGTTCGGAGAGTTTTGTCTCACCGAATCTAATGTTGCTTTCCGATGAAGCGCTTCTTACTATCAGCATAATTTTCGCGTATTTGGCCGGAGTCACACCCTCTCGACCAACAATTCCCCGCACCATAAGTCCCAGTCCTAACCAACATCTTGCAGAACCAATCTCCTCTGATTCTGGTAGGTAAGAGTAGCTGCTTTAGTATCACTTCTAGATGCCGAAAAACATTTGCTTGATAGAAAATGATGACTACTAACGCATATTTCTCTTGCAATTGCTAGGAATGTAAAAAAATTGCTCGACAAGGCTACAGAGTTTGACCCTAACAATACATGGAATGAAGTGAGAGCTAAACTTTCTGAAGCCTTAGAAGCAAATGGTCAAGATGCCAGTTTTGGTAGCAGAGAGGATGGACTCAAGAATGATAGGAAAAACTATCCTTTGAGTATGCTTGCAATTCATGGTGGTCCCAGGTTGCGGCTTCTTCTGATCACATTTCAACTTCTCGAAATGGAGGCAAGAATTGTACCATAATTTGTTTCGTAAATATTCTGGGTATTATTACTGAATACCAAAGATTTTTTTTTGAGGAACGAATTCTGAAGATTGTCCATGCATACTTCTGCTAATTTAGATAAGCTAGTACTAGAGTAGCTGAGCTATCTTCTACTAAAATAGTAAAAGAGTCATACTCTCGTCCTGTAGGTTTTTATTTGCTAAGTAGCATAAAACTCCATGATGTATTATTGTTTTCTTCTTAATACATTGAATATTTGACTGAAATTATGTCTGTGCACCACAATTTCTGGAGTGAAGTGCAGTTGATACTCCGATTTCCTTTTCTGTTCATGTAGCATTTGACCAATTATTTTGGATATATTATGTTTGATATTCATATACTAAGATGCTAATAAGCTGGTCTGACCTCATGCAGGCAAGAAATGTCTCTGGAAGTTTTGAACTTTTAGATGGGATCAGGTGGTCACAAGTGTCAATTTTTTTGATAGATAGCTTGATTGAACCAGCATTTATGAAATGGATTGAAGATGAACAAGCCTTGGAAAATGGCAAGATCGATAATGTACATCATCATTTTGAACTGCCCTCCATTTCTCCATATTGGATATTGCCCCCCAGCTGTCTGATTTTTATTCCTTTTCTGTTCCAGAAGCTTATGTTGGTGATTAGTAGGAAAATAAAGGAGGATGATGGGATCTTAAAGAGATTCACCAGATTAGGGAAAGCTGAGCTCTATTTGGATCTGCTCTTTTTCTTAAGATTCGGTTCTGCAAGGTACTATCTTCCTTGATGCTTAGTCTTCCGTCCAATTTCTTCTGATTTCAATTTAATATCATATTTAAGAAGGTAACAGTCCTCCATAAGGTGCATAATTACATTATAATTCTCTGTTAAATGGTGGCAGGTCTGACAGCTATTTTCATGTTAAATTTCTGGCTGAAAATGGAGCCAGAATTTTGGAGGACTTGGTTATTTTCTTAGCTGATGTGATTGCTAGTATTTATCTAGAGATTATGTCAGTTGATGGCGACATGCCTACTGAGGTTGTTGGCTCCAGCTTAGCTCTGTGTTCTCTATCAACAAGAGAACTTCAAAAGCAGCGTAATGAGGTAATAATTGCGAACTGTACAAGCTGCTGCTTCTCTTTTTACTTCTTTGTTGCTTATATTCCCATTGTCATATTTTTTACCTCATATGCATTTGTAACCACAAAGAAATATATTTGCGTGAACATTGAAGGACACACATGAATTATCTAATTCTTATTCGCAAAAAAAAAGAATTATCTAATTCTTGGATGAACTTTTGCACTGTTTCTCTGGTTATGTTTTTTTCGTGTAAAAGTTCTCCTGTTATTATGTGTCCTATTCGGTACTCTGGAGCTTTCAAGGGTGCATTTGGGTTCAAATATTCATGCACATTCAGGTTTTGATGATTGCATGCTAATCTATTTATCTCTTTGAAGGTGGCAATTAACGGGTGGCTGCACCAGTATTTCGAGTCGGTTGTTTCAATGTATGAGGACAGATTTGAGTTATATGTTCTACGCAGAAGAGCATGCGATAACCCAGCGGATAGTAAGTCTGAGAAAACTAATTGGTTCAGGCTTGCATTTCAAAAGCCTTCAACGTCTACTTCACTGGATTATGTTTGCATAAGCCCATTTTCTCTTCCTGTGAGAAGGACAAAGGAGCTAAGAGCTTTGACTGGATGGTATCCCCTTCGGCCCCTTGCCCGCTCTCTCTTTTCACACGCGATGTTGATTAAGAGATGTCAAATTTTATCTTACCATGGTTTCCCTGTCATTCTGTCGCAGGAGGTATTACTACAGCCTGGTCTTGGAGTTATCGGATATCGCATTGCCTTTCGCAAGGGCAGTCGTCGCTAGAGTCAGCGCTGCCGTGTCCTACTTTTGGGTGTCCATGATCGGGAGATCTCTGGGACTGATTTTTTCTGGGATAAGACAATTGCTCGGCTGGAGATGAAATAGTGCTTCTTCAGTTTTCATTCTGACTCCTCCAATCTCTATATTCAGTTTTGTCAACTGTTAGGCTGTGCATTCAATCTCTCAAAGATGACTGTCTTGTGCTCTTTGTTGTAGAGTTTCATTTTGGGGTTTTGTACAAGGAGATTAATCGATTTGTTGCCACTCTAGTGTTGCTTATTTGCAGAAAGAACAATCTTGTTGATGAAATCCGCACGAAACCTTAGGTGTTGTCTCGGTTATTTCAATCTTTGGAATGTTCTCAAGATCAAGATGCAGTAGTCTTACAACCTTATTGCGGGAAATGTAATGCCCACAATAATGGAGTGGCCATGAATCTGACTGTAATGCACATTCAAGTTACTTGATTTTTTCCTTTTCATAAGAAAAAAGCTCCTCATTTTCATTTAGAACAACAACCAAGTTACTCCTAATGCGCAGATTTTGTACAAGCAACGAAAGTAAAATAAAATTGACAAACAAGATCACAAAAAGCATAGCCACGACTTCTCACCTCGTCAGTTCCTTGGGCCGATGTGTTTCCCCTCTTTGTTGATCTAATGGACGGCTGCAATTCTTTCGAGCGGACGAGATAGACGGTCGAAAACGCATCACAGGTCCCATACCCAGTGCAGTAGAAGCCAACAGAAGCCAGCCCATCGAACTGTCTTCTCAACAGTTGACGGACAGCTCTAACAAGCCTGCCCGTCCGAGACGCCGGCGATCTGCCCCTCCGGCGACGGCGACCTTCCTCGGCCACCTCCTCCGCGTCGCCCCCGCATCCACCTTGTTTCCTGCTCCGACGCCGCCATGGTAACAACCGCGATCACGTCCGATCTTGACCACCTCGCTAGTACTTTCCCTATTCGTTCCCCTCCGAATTGGCATCGCTTCCACCTGAGATCGCACTAGATCCCACTCTGATTCCCGCTGTTTCCTTCCAGAATTACATCATCGGCGCCTTCAAGCCTCCCTGCGACATCTTCGTCACCTTCTCCGATGAGAAGAATCGGAAGCAGGTGTCAGCTGCGCGCTTTTCGTGTTGCATTCACTTACAGGGGAGGTCGTTGGGTTCTAGGACTCATTGTGGGCGTTCTGATTCTTGATTGCAGGTACCGGTCAAGAAGGATAATGGGAAGACCACGATGGTGCCGGCGTTCCAGAGCCTGGAGACGATAGCCGGAGAGGTAGTGCCAGTGGTGTTCCTTGCCTCCTGTGTGTTTCTCTTCTGTGTGAGGTCGATTGTTGGCATGGATTCGTGATTAAATGGTTTGCAGGTGTCGATAGCACCTGTTCCGGGTAAAAGGATTGAGCACATGGGTGTTAAGATTGAGCTGCTTGGGCAGATAGGTACATGCTATGCTACTTCCTTAAATGCTTCCTTGCTGTGATTAGTTGTGACTTGTGAACATAAGTGCCAGAGCGCCCATTGTAATTTATCTATAGGATGCTGTTGTTCCACATTACTCTCCTTGCAAATTAGCATACTTCCTACTTTTTTTTATAAGTGCTGCGAATGTTATGGGAAATTTCATTGGCATGTCAAAGTATAGGATTTCATTGCTGGAGAGAAACTGCAAAAAAAAAATTGCTCCTGAGCACTGATCTACTACTACTCTCCTTTGAATACTTCAGTTCTTGCCAAGTATTGAGTATTGACATTGTTTCTATGATCATTTTTATTGCAGAGTTGTATTTCGACAGAGGCAACTTCTACGACTTCACTTCATTGGGTAGGTTCTCGCTTGAACATATTGCACGATCCATAGGCCAATAACCTTTTTGCTGAGATACCCACGTGCTTTACAAATTTTCTGGTTTTCTCTTTTGCTAGCACACTTCTGATGTTGCTAAACCATTAGAGTCACATTGTTACCTACCCTAAAAAACACTGTTGCGGAATTTACTTTGATAGTGTTACTGTTTTATGTGTATTCTGCTCATCGTACCATAAATGAGTGACCAATGTGTATTCAATTGATCCTCAGATGACTTATATCTTACCACCATTTATTTAAGTTAGCTCATTGTTTACATGTAAGACCATTTCATCATCTGAAGTGTCGCTTTATTTATATGCAGTGCGTGAGTTAGACGTTCCTGGTGAAATATATGAACGAAAGACATATCCATTTGAGTTTTCTACTGTTGAAATGCCATATGAGTCATATAATGGAACGAATGTCAGACTGAGGTAAGAAAGAACTATCAAAAAACTTGCATTGTGCTTTCCGCAGTTCATAATAAGAACAGCTTGCGTGCTGCGCAGCATCAAAAACTCGATTAACACTATCTATGAAGTCTGAACTATATACTTCTTATTCTCTTATGCTTGCAGGTACATCTTGAAAGTGACGATTGGTAGAAACTATGTTGGCAATATTGTCGAAAGTCGGGATTTCTGTGTGAGTCTAAACTTCATCCCGTTGATCTTTCATGTGTGGCCGTCAGCTTAAATTGTAGATCAACTTGGACCATCATATTCTAATTATCTAACTATGGTTATCATATGAAAATTGAAAATGAGAATTTCACATGATCTATACATAATTAGATTTATTCTATGCTTTTCATGTGTGTTATTCAATATTTCCAAGCAAATGTATTTCAGTTTGTAGTACTTCGTGTGTTCTGCGGATTATTTAGTTATGTTTCTTTTGTTTTCAGGTAAGAAACTATTCTCCTCTTCCTTCAATCAACAACAGTATAAAGGTTAGTCCTAATAACTGGATGTCTTAACTTGTTCTAAAAGATTATGATTGTAATTGTGTTTGTAAGGTTTGTTGGACTAAGTGATACTTTTGAAATATCAATTATGGTTTGGCCATGGTCTACTTACCAATTCACAGTATGATGGTGTTGCCTGTTCAAATTATTTTGATGTGCCATTTAAAACTTCTAAAATAAAACTAGTAATATTAATCGCTGAAATAGAGGAAAGGGGGTCACATGTTTTTATCTTACATGGTGAAATACTGAAAATAATGATAGCACCAGTTCAACATCATTGTTGGAGTCACAGTGATCACTGGAGTTTATGATGGAGTTGATCTTCTTGAAAACAAAGTGGTCCCACGAAATGAATACCAAACAAGGGGGAAAAGGTTCTAGTAGTGTGCAAACAGGAGGAACTATCCATTCTGATTAGGGTGGACCCCACGCAATGTTCATCATACCTACCTGATTAGTGTGCAAACAGGAGGAACTATCCCCCCCCCCCCCCCCCCCCACACACACACACACACACACACACAGACAGAGGCCTCCACTCTGCCCAGCCCAGAGATCCCTAGACCCACATTTCGGGCCTGTTTCCAAATAAATAGAAGTCTCAAGGCCCATTGCCATGCCCCAGTCGTAGCAAGCTAGCACAAGGCACAAAGAGGTTACATGTTGTTCGATTCCTGTCTTCTCACGGACGCTGAAGATCCCTAAGACAGTGCAAGCCTACATTGCCTCATCTTCTTATTGGCTTCTTTCCAAAATATCCTAATTATTGTTATTTTCCATACTAAAAATAACGATGCCAGTTGTGTATGTTTTATCACTTGTCTTGTAAGTTGTAATTCAAATTAAAATTACCGGCTTGGAGATTTTTCAGTGTAAACCCTAGCTGCTAGTACTAGTCTAGATCCCCACACAGTCCAGTTACCTCCTTATAAATTGTTCTTTCATCCAGGTAGGTATGCATATATTGTCTAGGATACATTACTAACCTGGAGTATATCTTGTGATTTTTGGTTCAAGGTGGTAAACTTGATCAACCCCTTTGTCAAGTCAATCTGTCTTTGTAGAGAAAATACAGTACTAGCTATACTTGTTTTTCTACTAAAAACTGTAAGACTAGAGATTTTAAGAAGCCACCTCATGGACTAAATGTGCATACTCATGGAGTTTCATTATTTATGCTCCATATATAGTGTGTTATCTAAGACTAATTTTGTAGTTGTACTAGACTACTTACTCTTGGAGCTCTATCTACAATTTTATTGAATTCAAGTACGATCAATTACAAATTTACATCTTACAAACTGTGCATATGTAAAACGTCGTGGTATATCAATTTTTCGTTGTACTTGTCTCTTAAGTGCCAGTTCTAGCATATGTTTGTTTGTGAATGTACGGGCACGATAGACGGTGCTGGTCAGGGCTTGTACAGCCCACTGGGGAGTCCTATGTTGGTGCTCCCGCTAACTTTTTGTCCTGGGTCCGCCCCTGATTCTGATGTTCATGTTCCTCATTTTGAAAAAAAAAATTATCTACTAAAAGCTTTACTTGTGTTTTCATTCCTTCGTGGTGTTAATCAACCTGGTTGCTTGAGTACTTAGGGAATCTACTTTGATCACTGCAACATCTAATCGTGGCAATGGTAGTCAGTTCTCGACATCCTTGTTGGCTTCTTGCATAACTTCTGTTGCTCATTATGCATTTATGCTGGAGTTACATGTACCACACCTTCGTCTGTGCTCATTGATTGATCGTTGCTTTTCAGATGGAAGTTGGAATTGAAGATTGCTTGCATATTGAGTTTGAGTACAGCAAAAGCAAGTAAGTTCAGTACCATATGGCAGCATTGTAGTATGTTCTGACTGTCACCCCATTTTGCATGCTCGGAGTACTGATCATCTTGCTTGTGAATCATTACCTTATCCAGGTACCATCTCAAGGATGTGATTGTTGGAAAGATTTATTTTCTTCTAGTCAGGATAAAGATAAAAAACATGGAGCTTGAGATTCGTCGTCGGGAATCAACGGGATCAGGTCCTAACACATATGTTGAGACTGAGACACTTGCGAAATTTGAGCTGATGGATGGTGCCCCAGTTAGAGGTACATTACACATTTTTTCCAGTTTTGCTAAGTGCTCAGTCAAAAGTCAAAACTACCTGCTGACCACTTTGGCTAGTCCAAATAATTTAGGTGGTTGACATACATAAAGAGGTTCCTACTAGTGTACATTTAGGTGCCTATCATTAACTCATACTTATTACTCCCTCCGTCCCATATTGTAAGATGTCATTACCTATAGTAGTTGTAATAACATCTTACATTATGGGACGGAGGGAGTAGTTATTAAGAGGTTCCCCTTAGTGGGTGCTGAGGTTACTGAAACTTTTATTGCAGGTGAATCTATTCCGGTAAGGCTATTCTTGACACCATACGAGCTTACCCCGACTTACCGCAACATAAACAACAAGTTCAGTGTGAAGTACTACCTCAACCTGGTCCTCGTCGACGAGGAAGACCGAAGATATTTCAAGCAGCAAGAGATCAACATGTTCCGCCTTGATGAAACGCCACACCCTTCATAGACTTGCACCGCTGATCTAGGACTGGTCTGAGTTGTTTCGCGCAAGAGTTGGTAACTTGGCATGATGTGCCTTCCTGTATATAACTCTCCAGGAGAGCATGCAGTGCAGTTCGTGTGTGGCGTGCGCTGTCGCCTTTGTTTACACCTACTCCAATCTGGTTAGGATACAACCATCGAAATGCTGGTATTGCTGACTTCCCGCCATGTTCTTTTCCGCGCTCTTGTGAAACATTTGTTTTTCGTAGATGCTTGTGAGACATTTTGGTTGCGGAGCACAAATGTGTTGCTATGTGTGCTTCATGGTGTTTAAGTTGATCTGAACTCAATTATGATGCACTGTGATCCCTGCGAAGATTATATAACAGTCACTCTGTTAGGATATCGACGCTCAACAGAAATAATTAATAAGTACTATTATAATGTGATTGTAAATCGGAGATTTTAACATTTTGCATCACAAATCTCTACATACTTATTGTTCTTTTTTCCAGTGTTCAGCAATGTAGTCTTTGTATCCCAGACTCGGGCGAGATAGCCTGTGTTCCCTGGAATTTTGGGCAAGAAAAAACGATAAGTACTAGTACAAATTAATTTAAATGTATATTATGCTGGAATGTTCGATGTGTGAGTGCAGTAATGTAAAAGATGTGCCTATTGGCTCCTTCCAGATACCCCAGATAATACTGACGATCCTCTTGTGGACCTGTGATGAAGTGCATGTGCTTGCTTGATGTGATTAATTTGTGCTTCATGTACGATGCAATGATATTACTACATATCATATGGTCTGGGCCCTAGTAATTGAATGGTTTGTGCTTCCACCGAGAGTAGGGAGTTTTTGGTTCCCCAGCCCCCGGGAATTCTTTTATTTTTCATAAAATTGAAAATCATGTTTACAAGTCTGTAAATGCAAAATCAAAATGAAAAAAAAAAAACATGGTTCCGAGTATAGCGAATGGTGCACATTTTTAAAACGCCAAAATTTATCAAATTTACCAATTTCTGTGTAGCCAAAATTCAAACAATTTAGCGTTGCAATCTTACATGCTTGCAGGATATCATTAAATATATCCAAAATTGTTTTCAAATTAAATTGAAATTTGTAAATATGATTTTCAAACTGCTTAAAATAAAGGGCCAGCCAAAGAGAGTTTTCATTCTACCGATTTATTTCTCAAAACTCACCGACCCGAGTTACTTCTCAGGAGCTCTAGTCCAAAGAAACACACCCATACTATGGATGGAAATGAGATACTGGGTTGGTAACAAGAAAGAGGTAATTCTTGTGGATCATAAAGTAATTCGAGCCAAACAAAGTGATCCAGTTGGGCAAAAGTGGATGTAGGTATAGTTATGGTTCACACAATTTTGCTTTTTTGTTTCTAGAAAGGAGGATAATTCTAATTGTTGCACACAACCATATATTATTAAAAGCCTGGCAAAACCAGGTGTCAAAACTGAACAAAGTCGGAAAAAAACGAGGTCACACGCCTCACGACAATGCCTCCACCAAACTACCAATAACCCTATGGTAAAAGCCCGAAACAAAAATGTAAAATACCCAACTCTAAGAATAATCCTTCAAGAAAGGATCACCGCATGTGTGCCGATAATGACGAGTCGAACCATAGGGTTAAAACAGTTTGCTTCTCTTATGTGTGCCGATAATGACGAGTCCAACTAAGAGAAAAATATGCCTTCATCCAACGACATATTTTTATCTAAATACTCCCTCCGTTCCATAATATAAAACGTTTTGGCAAACTGTTTTAGCTTGCCAAAACGTGTTATATTGTGGGACAGAGGGAGTTCCAATGTACCTATATTGAGAAAAGGTGGTCAAATACATTAAACAAACCACCGACACGTGAGACCTTGTTTGTCTGTTGGTGAGAAGAGTAGTTGCTTCCAGTCAGCCGTTCACACGAGTTCCACAATTAGGGTGCCTTCAACTCATGCTACTTCCTCTGTTCCAGTTTATAGGTTTTGCGCGCGCCCCTAGATTATCAATTTGATGAACGTAATACGACTTATATAGTAAAAAGAAAACCACTTTAAACTTTATATGTTATATTTCCAAATGGTATAATTTTTGTGTTATATACATGTTACATTGGTCAAATTGACGATTTAGAGACATGCGCATGACTTGTAAACCGGAACGGAGGGAGTAAAAAAGTACCACTTGAAACTTTAGATGTTATATTTCCAAATGGTATAATTTTTGAGTTATACAAATCATGTTACATTGGTCAAATTGACGATTTAGAGACACACGCATGACCTGTAAACCGGAACGGAGGGAGTAATTAGATCACTAGTCTTGACCATGTGGATGTATAAGTAGATGCATTTTTTTTTTTGCGTGGGATATAAGTAGGTGCATTGTGGACTAGGAAGAGTGTTA
This sequence comes from Poa pratensis, assembly GCA_947311845.1. NCBI lineage: Eukaryota > Viridiplantae > Streptophyta > Magnoliopsida > Poales > Poaceae > Poa > Poa pratensis. The sequence goes on from CAMZMU010000041.1 coordinate 106,714,823, forward strand.
AACATTTGTACAGGGAGACGATGATTAGGTATTACAAGTGTGATGGTGTTTACGTTGACGTGTTAATACGATCAATTTGGTTGGAACGGTCTTCGATCCGTTCTTATCGCGTGCTCTTGAAATAATCCAATAGATTCGGCCGGCGTCTGGTGTCTTCCGGGGTATTGTTTTCGGTAGTCGCCCGCATCCAGGGCAGGCAGGACCAGTCGAATAGTTGGGATCCAGCATCCTTCTCTAGGGTTTAAGCTCTTGGGACGACAGCTCAGCGCAGGTACCCACGCCCCCCGGTTGGCTTCTCTTCCCCGGCGTGCTTCCCACCTGTTGCCTGGCTGCACGTCTCCCCGGTAACCAAACCGTAAGTAGATGCTGGCGCCGCCGGCTGGTCTCCTCGATCCATTCGATTCTCCCATTAGAGAAGCAAGAAGCTTTTTTTTCGTCCTAATTATATGCTTTTCGAAAAACCGTGCCTAAGGCAGAATTGCAGATACTCATTTTCTCTCTCTCATTCAAACTGTTAAGACCGTGAACTTTTAGTATCTTTACTGGATGGCAAAAGAAAGTACCCAGAAAATATGTTCAGTTGGCGTATTTATTCATTTCGAACATTCTGCTTTATTCCATACTATTGTCGAGGTAGTACTCCTTAAAAAACAGCACATCCAAGCAGGATCCTAAACTGGTTTTGCATTACGATTCACTTCACATTTCTCTGATATAATTTCAGCTGATGGCAATGCAAACAGTCCACAAAACTGAGGCCGTGGATCGTGAAGTGGATAATGTTGAAGGCACTAAAGGATCAACAATAGATAAAATCCCCTGCAGACGAGGAGGATCCATGGAAGCTTCCTGTTTTTGTTTATCCTCCTGTCCCCCCGGCTATGGATGCAGGATCCTACGAGAAAATGGTAAACAGGGTAAAGTAATATGATATATCCACTCTCTTTTCTTATAGTTCTATTTGTTGCGGTTCTTGACTGACACTTCTGTCCTTTAAGTTACTTATAGAATTCATTACTGCGAGGAGAGCCACCGCTATAATTTACAAAGATCATACACCTGAGGTTCTCAACTCTTTCCATTTAATATAATCGAATTATAATATTTGTTTTAATAGAGTACTTTGAATATGTTTTAATACATATGAATGGATCAACGCAGTATGTGTTTGCTAAATTTGGCGAGATAAGCTTCCAATTAGTGACCGTCCTCAGAAAGGACAGCGTCCCGTGTTTTCTCCGCCTTTTCCGTCGCAAAGGGGAAGGCATGGTACACGGATATATCTTCACCCCGCAAGTCCTGGAAACCATTGTTGCATGCAATGCTCTGCATTGTGCTAAGCTTGTCTTGGAGGGTAAGGCATCCAGGCTCAAGGGGTTCCGTGCGAACCCTAACTACATGAACTTTATGGGGTACTTCCCCATGCACAAAGCTGCTGAGGTTCTCTCCATCGACATGATCCAGTTGCTACTTCGCTACAACGCATCAGCCAATTTGCGCACCTCAGGCAAAGAAGTCACCGAGGGGCTCCTCCCTCTCCATGTTGCGATCGAGAACACTTGCATGCATAAGTATTTGGAAGATAACCTATTAGTCGACAAGAAGTTCAATCAGGACAATGTTGACCTCATCTATAAGCTCGTCCATCTTCTTTGCCTTCCTCAGATGGTTTGTAAAATCCCTTGCTAGTCCACTTTGCACTTTAGTTCTATAACAAGAATACACAATATTTTATCTAAAAGTAGATTTCTCAATCTGATTCCATAACAATTTCTCTGTAGCTACAATTTGGTATCTTGATTCTCCTCTGTTGCTTATCAACCAGTAGCATGTTAAATTGTGTTATATCTTCTATGTTTGTGGATTTTGCAGAAGATCTTCTTGGACACAATTAGAGTGCTCGCAAAGTACACAGATAATGTAGTTGACGAGCTTTGGAATTACATCAAGGATGGGAAAATTGTCCGTACAACTATTTTGCTCCTCGCAGCCCAATGCAAATTCCGTGACCTGAATGGTTTTGTTACCATCAGGAACCGTATAGTGGATTCTACAGCTTTACTTAATATAGAGATAAAGGGATTAGCGAGTGGTAAAAGAAGCAAAGCATATAAGCAGCTGATGGAGAAGAAGATATTTTTAGAAAACAGCCCTGGTATGGTTGTTGTTATAATTGACCGAATTGGTGAATTGCTTGACACATATGTCCAGACTCATCCCAAGGTACGTACTACAATTTTATTACACAGTGGCTGTAATGAATATGTTTACTGGATGTCCTTTCATATAATGTATTACTACATTTTTTGCTATTAATGTATTATACTACATTAATATTATGAATATATATTATACACATGGCAAGAAAGAGGAACATAACAAATATCTAATTCATCTGCCTGCTCCTCTCCTGTTATCACAGATATATGTTTTTTTATCGAATCTTTATTGATGTATAAAACACATCACATTGATCTCAGCACAACATTTTGAATTTCCTTTTATTGTGCATCAATATAGCTTCAAACTGCATGAGTTAACTATTTGCTGTACTGCCAATTCATAAACTGATTGTTATGGAAGAAGCTTTAAGCTGATTCCATTTGGTAACTGCTATTACAGATCTCCAAATGATTGCTAATGTTTAAATTTGACAATTTTGTATTAATAAGGCCTTTTGGTTTTTTGGTAATTGTTATTACAGATCTCCATAATGGTAACTGTGGCTTAAACAACTTAGTCTCAATGGATCGGATGCAATTTAAATGAGTAATTTGCTAAATAATTGAATAGTAGACAATTATCGTTGCTGAAGCTTCAACCATGCAGTGTGGTAGACTACTTTAAAGCTATTGTGTTCAACACATGTTTAATTGAGTTTGACACTTAGGTCAGTTCTCATCTTTAACATATCAAGACTTTGAAGCTGCACCACCACTTTGAAGTTTGTATGTAAAGACTTAGCATTAGTATTATAAATGTTATGCATCCGAATCATATAAGCGAAGTGGTTTTATGGTGACACCAAGGTTATATAGTGAGGGTCAACATGCTCGACTACGTTTGCAAAACTAGAGAGATAATATATTTTCCTTATGTATCCAATTATAATAGTAACATTATGACTACGTTATAATAAAAAACTAACAGCATTATCATCACCTAACAAGGATGCTATTTTTTTACATAATGTCATATTTATTGTCCACAGCACACAATTTAAACTTCCATATGTTTGCCTTTTCTCATTTGATAAAATAACCTGTGTCTGTATGATTGACATGCATGCCTTGAGTATCGAGTTTGATTGACATTTGAACAGAAAGTTATCTAAAAACCATATTTCAGAATGTTAAAAAATTCCAAACAAAAATCTCGGGTGTCCATCCGGACATTGTATGTTGACACACAAAGTTTCAATAAAAAATGACATTTTTTTGTGTGCTGCGTAAAAAAGACAAATCACAGTGCTCTAAAATGACTTTCTACGAGACGTTTGTTTTCTCTTTTTTGCACAACCCACAAAAAAAGTCTTTTTTTGGCGAAACTTTTTGTGCGAACATAGAATATCTGGATGTACACCCGAAATTTTTGTTCAATTTTTTTGAAATTTTAAAATATATTTAAAAACATTATAATGGGTGCATATAGACCCATGAGTCAAAACACCATGTCCATGAATCCACACACTAATACGTGTTTAGGTACATCCATAGCAGAAAAATGCTCAATATCTAAAACATCTTACATTTTGATACGGATGGAGTATGTGTTAAGGGTTTTCTGTTATTATTATGGACCTGTGGTAGTCCATTGGTTAGTCACCTGTAATCCTATAGGACATTTGCACCTATCTTTTTTGTCTTTGGACTTTATCAAGTTGAACCAAAAGAAAGAGAGCTGATAACCTTTGTTAACGGATTTATAAATCTAAATGCAACCAGTTGTGATTGTGGTATGTTCAAAACTGTTGTGTGCTTTTATGTCTCCTTTGCAAATTATTATTGTATACTGCAGTTTAGCGTTGCTCGCTTTTATTCAATAAATCAAAAAATGTCATGCAGGTATCTCAACAGGATGTAATTGGAAGTGTGTCATCAATTCTCAAGGATCATGGGTTTGCTCTTCCCGGTGGCATTGGAGAGCTTGTCTGGTTTGATTTTTTTCCTTGCATTTTGTTTCCACCATTGTCATTTCTTATGGATATAGATGATTAACATGCCTTTATATTTTTTGTGTTCCATATGCTTATGAAGCCACCCGTATGACTGCGAGGTTCCCGATGGTTTGTTACCTGAAGAAAATGGTGCGTGTGAGCATTCTTACTGGCCAGCATTTCAGCACTTCTTTCCATCTCTTGTTTTAGATTAACAACTATAATAACTGGAAACAGGGGACGCAGATATGCCCAATGCAGCTATTGTATCACCTCATCTTGATGTTGAAGCTAAAGATGTAAGGATATTAAAACTGGAGGCCTATCTTTTTTTTTGTCTAATTGTTAGTTTGTGCGAAGTTGGTTTCCTCTGTTTTCGTTTGTATCTGATGGTTGGCATGCAAAGACTGAGGTATGTTTCATACTCCTTTGAATGATAAGTTGTTGAGACAATACAGTCCAAGTACTACAACTTAGGTGCCTTCTTATGTGGTATATATGAAGGTTTCCAAAGATACATTCATCATTCATTGTCTTTACCTGAGTGTATCATCCCAAACTTTAGCATTGCATGAAGTAATTTGGTGATGAAAACATCTTGGTTTAGTTCTTATTAGGACAAATGATGCTCTACAGATGATTCCAAAATTTCCAGTCACTGGACTGACGGCTAAGCTGTCACCTGACTACAGGGAGCTCGCTGTCCTTGTGGACTTGTCCACCATCTGTAACAGTGATTAACTTAGGCCTAGAGAAGGTTCTTTGTTGTCTGGCCATGTTAAAATATGAATGTTTGTGATTCCTACCATTGGGGTTTTGATTCCTCTGTATGTAACCAGGATGCAAGGGACGAATTACGTAGAAGACACGCCCTTGAACACGCAAGGAACATGTACTTCCCATATTGGAGATCAGCATTGAGATGCAAGTCTATGGTGAAGATCTACCCGTCTTACGTATCGTTCAAGAGAAGGCCAAGTTTTGTACAGCTTGATACTGCTGGTGGTTCTCAAAAAGTACTTAAGAAGGGGTACTCTACACTTGGTCTTGGTTTAATGCGTGGAAAAGTTCCACAACTATCTAGTGGTCGTCAGTATCAATATCAAAGGCTATTTGGTACTGCTGCATTTGTGTTGCTGAAGATGTTAAAGCGTGCATGAGTAGAGAAGTGTGCCGTATATCTCACAAACATTTCCATCCTCACCAACGTTTCAGTTGCTGGTTGTGTTCTGCCCTGGTCCTGAATTGAGACAAAACGGTGTAACCGTGCTTTGATGTTGTGCAGGTGACCTGAACATTGCGCCGTTGAACCATTTCACATGTAAAGATCGCTGGATTTGATCATGTTTTCTTACGATTTATCATGGTTGTAGTAATTATGTAATGGGTTAATTGGATCTATGCCATTGCTGAATTAACAGATTGGAGAAATGCCATTACAAAAATCGAAGTTAGAAATATGCCACTCAAACTTCTCAATACCTCTATCTATGCCATTTTCTCCACCAAAGACATGTAAAGATCGCTGGATTTGATCATGTTTTCTTACGATTTATCATGGTTGTAGTAATTATGTAATGGGTTAATTGGATCTATGCCATTGCTGAATTAACAGATTGGAGAAATGCCATTACAAAAATCGAAGTTAGAAATATGCCACTCAAACTTCTCAATACCTCTATCTATGCCATTTTCTCCACCAAAGAGAATAACGGTTCAAAAAATACATGTATTTGAGTGTATAGTGCAGTATTTACCATACTACCCTGTGCCCAATTTTTTGGCAGCACTTTAGGGTCGTCCGGGCGCCAAAAACTTAAATATAACAAATTTTGGGCAAAAGTGATTCCCACAAATGGAATGAGAAGTGGGTCCATGTAAATGATCGAGACCTCGCAAACAACAACGTTCCGAGTTTGGGACCCAATTTTCTCATAAAAATATGTAAACATTACAGAAAATCAAAAACAGAAATATGAGCCTACTGTTAAAACATGAGACAACATTTTTTAGTTCTGTCCCACAATCCAGATTTTAATAACCTATAATCATCACTGGATGGTGCTCAGATTTTCCTGCGAGTCTCCATTCTTCCGGAGAGCACCAAGAGAGCGGCGGCCACTTCTCCATCCCTTTTTCCCTTTTTTCCAAGCAATTTCCTTTCCGAAGCAATGGAACCGAGTTTATCTCGATTAGAATCTCGCACACACAATACACACCATTCTTCGATCAACTCGCGTAGCAGGAGGGTAAATCGACAAGGGGCGGTTGAGTGAGCATCATCTGCCACGCGTGGCCATCCCAGAGCTCGTGCGGCTGGCTATGGCTGCGTTTCCGTGCTCGCGATGTCCCCCATGGCCGCCATTCGAGCTCCCCTTGTTTGGCTTTGCACCACCATGGTAGCGTTCTTGAGCTCATGCTAGCCATACCTGCCCTACGCTCGAGGGTCACTACGAGGGCAAAGGACGGAGTCCGTGGCTGCCGCCGTCGCTAGGGTTCGTCGGGGCAGTTCTTTCTTCAGACGGGAGCGAGAGCTGGACTAATTCTCTGTATCGATCCAATTGTATCGCGCGAGAGCTATAGTCTCGACCAGTTTTTTTTCATGTCTTTTTTTTTTTTGAGAGTACGTCCGTTGCGTACAACATTGTCACACAACTCCACACCACACACCACAGGCATTACAACTCCAAACGAATAACTTGTCCTAGACTAAACAAACAGAGTCGCGTCTCGACCGAAGTCGGTCGCCACAAAGGGCTCCCGTCGACGGCGTACATGGCGCCTATGAAGGCCAATCTTGGACCGCGGCGAGCACCGGACGAGCGCAACTAGGAGCACCACCCCGAGTCTCCAACACGAAGCTCCCAACAAAGAAACGACGTCAAGAACGCCGCCATCGCGCCGGTTCCACCGAACCTAGGCTTTCACCCGGAGGCATCATCCGAGCCAGATTGAGAGCGGGGTGCCGACGTACCTCAGCGACGCCTCCAAGGAGGGGAACGGCGCCCACGAGCGTCGTCGCCGCCTGCACCGAAACGGGCAAGACTTTCGTCCGGCTTGTCAAGCACCTCCCACCCAAACCGCCGGAAAGTGGCCGCCACCCTTGTCGTTCACACCGCCGCCGCCGCAGCAGCCCGCCAAAGAAGTCACCACGCCTTGGTCCACCACTGCCCCGATCAGCCGAGGAAAACGCTGCCCTACCACCTCCTGGGATGCAGACCACCACCGAAGTCGTGACCACGCTGTCGCTCGCCGACAGCCTCGACACCAACTCCAGAGGCCCAGGTCAGGCCCTCAGAACAGACCTGGGACTTCACTCCGCCACCAACCTCCTTGCCAGCGCCGTCAAGGGGCGCCGCTGCTCGCCCGCATCCTGGAAGTAGCCGAGTGCGCGCCAGGAGCACCTCCTGGCCGCAAGCGCCGCCGCCCCAAGGATTTGGGCTCACCTCGCCGACCCCTCGCCAGTGCTGTCATCCTCCACACCGCCAGCGCCGTCGGGAGAGCGCTTCTGCTCGACCTCGTCCAGGAGGTAGCCGAACGCGCGCCAGGGCCCCCTGGCCGCAAGCGCCGCAGCCTCCAAGGCCGAGGCTTTGCCTCGTCGCTCCCCGCCGTTGCTGTCGACGCCGCTCCTCGCCGGCGCCGTCAGGAACGCGCCTCCGCTCGCCCGCATCCTGGAGGTAGCCAGACGCGCGCCAGGGGCCCGCCCGGCAGCAAGCGCCGCCGCCTCCAGATCTAAGGTTCGCCTCACCGCCCCCTTCCAGCCCCGACGACCTCCTACCTCACCCCGCTCCCACCTCCGCGGCTGCATCCATACCACCTCTCCACAGCATCTCCTGCCGAACGCCGGCCAGCTCCGCCACCGAAACACCCCCAGCGCCGCCCGCAGAACGTCTCCCCCCGCGCGAGGGGAGCCCGTCGGGGCGCGCCCCACCCTCGCCCGCCGCCTTTGACAGCCAGGCGCGGCCGCCGGCGCTGGCTGCGGCAGCGGCCAGGAGGAGGAGATCGAGGCGGCGGCGCCGCTAGGGTTGGGGTCTCCCCGGAGCCGCGCGCGCACGGCTCGGGAGAGGGGATATTTTTTTCATGTCTCAAGGACAAGCATATGTATTATGAAAGTATAATTTCCGTACATGGTTTGGCAATGAACGAAATGGCGTGGATAGAGGTATTAAGAAGTTTGAGTGGCATATTTTCAATTTCGGTTTCTGCAATGGCATAAGTCCAACCAGTGAATTCAGCAATGGCATAGATCAAATTAACCCTTATGGCATTGACGGAATTATGGTACCCAATACCCTTTTGAGGTAAAACTACCACGTCCGCCGGCTAGATTAGCGGGGGGCTTCAGCCAACTTAGCAATCACGGGACAGTTCGTCCGCGTCAGGGAGCTCGCCTCGCTAGGCGGCCAGTCCGATAGACGACATCCATCGCCCAGCCGGTGACCAGATGACTAGCTAGCCTGCCAGAGTCCCCTCTCCGTACCGATATCGAAAGAAGTGGGTGGACAAGATAGATTTGTATGGCCGACTCAATGGCCATATTCTGGCAAGTGCTGACGCAACTCTCCCCAGATCGGGTCTTGTCTCACACAATCTGTTCGGCTGCGTGGGGATGCATAGTTGGGGTCTACTCGGGAGAAAGCATGACGACCCATCGTCCGTGGACGTCGTAGGAGCTTTCCGATCCGTTCAATCCTTTTTTTTTTAACAAATCTCTTCAACCGTAATGTCATATCTTCGAGCAAAGGCTTTGACCCTGTTGTCATACGACATCGTCGTTTCGCGGAGCTTCCCCTCCTAAGGGCGTTGTCTTGAAGATTGTGATCCTGTTCTGCTTTCCCGGGTTGGGCTTCATGGCATCGCGGTTGGCAGTTCGTCAACCGACGATTTGGGGTTCCGTATGGTGGCTTGTGCGGCAACAACGATTAAGGTTTGGTCGCGTCAAGACATTGTTAATCGGCTTCTTGTTCCAGCATGGCGTCTTTCTGTTGGACTTATCCTGTTGAGAAGTCAAAACTGCTCCAGGCGGCGTACGATGATCTGTGTGGGGGCGGTCTGGTCATGAAGATCTTTGTCGGTGCGGGTCCTGCTCATCCCCTCTCTGTAGCTCCTCATCAGAATCGGAGCTGTGAGTCTTCGCTCAAAAAGTCATCTGTTTGGCATAACCCAGTGTGAGCTTCACGAGACCACTTTGGTGAGGTCACCCTAGGTGGTCGAAGTCGCTGAATAGTAAGGACGATGACACTGATGAGCAACCTAACGACGACACTCATTCTCGGTGGTGTGTGTGGAGCTTGTGTTTGTAGGTGTGCCCTTGTGAGGATTGTGTTCTATAACGATCGGGGGTAGGGTATTTGCTTCTCTTTTGGGCCCGTATTCTACCAACTAACCAACCAACTTTCTTTTATTTAATTAACTAGTAACCGTGCACGCGCACGTGTAATCTTAAAGACAAATATGATCAATTGAAAATGCTTATTTTGTTGTTGCTGGAGTGAATTCAAACTTTAAGCCTTTTCTTTTTTGGCAAATTTTCCAGGCATTGACTAAAAACACACCGAGAACGGAAGATACACATTGCACATTACAACCAGGGGCAAGAAAATTCAAAGTTATTATCGAACTCTAGCAAAGACTTACATATTTGACATGATAAGCTAGCAACAAAATAAACAGGAGAATGCTTATTCTCACCACAAGTACCAAAGAACAAAGTTCAGCCTCATACCGTACAGAGTGCAAGATTGATCTAAGTCAACACCGATAAGAAGATAATCCACCAAAGTAATGCATAACTGAAATGTATTTTCCGCCTTCTTATACTCACCACAAGCACCAGACAACAAAACTCAGTCTTATATATGCAACCTAATAGCAAGAATTCAGTATTGTACCTACAAACGTGAAACCCTACTATCTGAACATGAAGCAGAAGGGGTTTGAACAAACTGGGTTTCAAAAAAATTCCCCTCTTCATTTTGAGCACATGTGTCCATGATATTCGAATTTTCCAAATATTCATTACAACATGGAATTGAGCGGCATTTCTGATAAAAGATGGAAACATCAAGACAGTTCTCAATATGCATCAGTTTCATATGTTACAGAGTAAATTTACAAATTGATCAAGAAATATCACATGGAATGATCAAAGTTCTGCTGCTGGCTTGACATCATCGGGGTCATCTGACTCTGAGACAAACTCGCCGGGCATGTACATGGCCTCCACCTCCTCGATGGTCTTCAGCATATCGTGAGAAATATATTTCTTTTGCAACAAAAACAATCCTCACTTAGGACCTGAAACATAAATGAAAAGTAAATGTGTATCTTCCAAAATTTAAACAACAATGAGCCGAGAACCTGTGACTTAAAAAATAATCAGATCATGAGCAAGCTATATCTACAGGTTAATGCAAAGTAGTGCTACAGCACGAGGTTTCTTTAAGGTCTAGTAGAAATCAAAAGATCAGTGCAAGCATGCTCGTACATGTTTTCCTCCGAAGTGTGTGTAAGACACAACAGACAACCTGTCGGATTTTTCTCTTCGGAACATTGCATGTCGTAGGCAGAGCTGTCCGTCGGATCACAGCGTCGGACATGGATCAGAAACTACATGTCATACACAGAGTATTTCCGTGGTAGCAAATTACCTCCACTAATTAGAAGGGCATGTCCGTTAGCAGGTACTGCACCTGTACTCCTCTTGCTCAATCCCCTGCTCCCATGTCTACTCCAGCTCCGGGCAGGGGCTTGCGGCGGCCGCCGAGTGCAGCGCAGCAGGCTGGGAGCACGTGGTGACGGCGACGGGGACCTAGGGCCTTAAAGTGGCTGTCGAGTGGAGCGCAGCGGGCCTCTTCTTCCAAGGCGGCGCACGCGCCCGCCCACGCGGCTACCGGCAGCCGGTCCGTTCCCTGCTACCAACGCGGCGCACGCGCCTGTCTGCCCAGCCCGCACCCCAGACCACAGCGCAAGCCCACCACATGATTGGTCGCCGGTGGCCGTCCCATCCAGTACATAGTACATGCCCTTCATCGTCCAGCTGCTCATGCACGGGGTTGCGGCGGCGGCAGACTCACACGGCGGAGGTTGCGACGGTGACAGACAGGGGGATTTTTTAGATTGACGAACCGTTTCTTCGGACATCGGTGTGTTTTTTACCGGTTGCAATTTACAGGAAAACGAAAAGGTGTGTTGAGTTGTCAAACATTGAAGCGATCTGAAACGTTGATTAGATATTGAACGACACAAATTTAATGTATCCCGAACATGTTTGCTCTTTTAATAGTAGTACTAGTTGACATGTACGTGCAACGCACGTCTTCACGATTAAACGGACAATTTACAAGTAGGAAAGTTACTCGCTTTGTTTTTTAATATCAGATGTTTTATTAGGTGTTGTACATGTTGTCCAGATGCACATGAAAATGAGTGACGTACACACTAAACATGTCTAGATGCATTTGTATACATGTAAATGTGGACAAACACTAAAACATCTTATATTTAACAACGAAGGGAGTATGTTGCAAAAATAACGATACTTATTTAAACATCATGGAGCATATGTAAACGTCGACTTCAAAACTTCCATGAAGGTGACCAATGCGGTGAAACAACATTCACATGTCACAACCAAAATCAGTAGCAACACTGCAACGCTTTTGGGCGGAGCGTCCGATCTCACTCATTTGATGTTAGATAAATGAACCCGGCTCATCGGAACCCCATCGGCCCTCAAGAAGGTGACCCAGCCCCGTTCCCACCGCTTCCCGGGCTCGGCATGGAATAGATGCAAAATATCAAAATAATTCAACTTCATATTTAGCACATTGCCAGACAGCAAAAAAGTACTCACTCCGTTCCAAATTAATTGACTTCCATTTGCCCACATGTGGATGTATCTAGACATGTTACAAGTATAAATACATCCACATTTGGACAAATGGAAGTCAATTAATTTGAAACAGAGGGAGTACCAATCAATCATGTGACGCTAAATATATTCATTTAGCTACATAGTCCATAGCCCCACACGCCACGTCAAGGTATATGTCAAAATAGGTGTACATGGAGGATTCGAGGGTGTGTGCATGCGACATGTGAGAAGGAACGATACAAAGGCAGAACGCGCGCGGCTCGTGATGACGGATCGCCGTCCCGGATCGGTTCCGATTCCAAAGCGTTTTCTTTTCTGCGGTGGCAATCCTTCATAATTATCCGTAAAACGAAAAGGTATGATGGCATTAACAATATTATGTGATTTGGTGGGAGGGTAAAACGGGTAAAAATGGATTTGTGTTGAGTTGTCAAACATTGGAGCGATCTGGACCGTTGGCCAAATATTGAATGGCTCAGATTCAATGTATCAACACAAGTTTGCTCTTTTAATAATACTAGTACACGTGCAACGCACGTATAATTTTTGTTTTAATAACATAATGTGGCAATAATATCGATACAAAGACAATAATTCATGGAAGTTCAAATGCATCTTAGCAACAGATCTAATCTAACAACTTCCAAATGAAATGCAAGAGTTACAGAACGAATGTTTAAAAAGAGCACACCAAACTGGAGAAGGAATACATATGTGGGGGTTAGCGTCCCAATAACCGGAATTTGACTCCCGAGCACCAGTGATCCTGGTGGTTTAAAAAATTCAAAAACACTATTTATGAGGTTTAAAAAAATCTGAAATTACGGACGTAGCCAATGATATATCCCACAAACGTGCAAAATATCATGCTCGAATACTTTGTATTCTGATCTACACAAAAATGACAAAATTTGATAAAATTGGAGGTTTGAAAATATACATATTTAGTCCACACTTTTGTCCCAAAATACAACGTATTTGAAGTTGATTTTTTTGTACGTTTGTGGGATACATCATTGGTTACAGCCATGATTTTTTTTCAGAATTTTTATAACTCATAAATATTGTTTTTGAATTTTTTAAACCACCGGGATCACTGGTGCTCGGGAGCACCAAATCTCCTCTCCCCAATAAACCATAGCTTTCAAAAGGTTGTACTTCTTCTTCCTCCTCCCTCCTGGTTTCTCTCCCAAAGAAATTGCCATATCTGGAATCCTCTAAAAGCTGGATAGAAGAAAAGGGCAAAAAATATGTTGCGATATCAAGTCAACATGTGAAAGAGTTATAAAACAAAATTACTGTAAACATATTCAAGTTACTGAACAACTCCTTAATTCAACTGGTCCCTCATATGCTCGTCTTAGTTAAACCTTTTAATAATTGTGGAGACGATCCCAAATAGGATTGTGAAAAGAACACATGCAGATTCCCGAGCTATTATTTTGTCAAAGTCAAAACCATGAGTTTATAAAAATATAGTGCAAATGGAAGTGACTTATACTTTCCATAGTGTAAATCCGAGGGGGTGAAAGAACATTGACATACTTGTATGTTTAGAACAAAGCTGCGCATCCCCTTCTCAGCAACAACCTACAATAGTAAACGTTCAATCAAAATCAATACATAAGAGTACGACTGGGTTATCTATAGTCTCCCTTCAGTTCATGTATGCAGGCAAAAAATCTTCAAAGGTATCCATGTGCATGGATTCACATGCTAACCACAGTAGAATGGTACTGCTCTTTCACTAATAACCAATAAGTTTACAAAAAATATATTCTCTGGTTTGCTCCCGCTCTCTATGGTTTTGTACAACCTTCTTAATCCTAGGTTAATGCAGAGTATCATGAATTTCATTTTCAAACTGTGCCAACTCTAATTTAAGACTAAAAAAATATCCAATTTAAATAAGGATCGTAAAATTGCATCTTCAGTTCAAAATCCCCCTCACATGCAGATCTCATCTGACTATAGGATATTACCCTTCACGTCATATAAGATTACACGATCAAAGAGCTAGATAGAAGAAGTACAACTGTATAGCTTCTAATAGTCAATATAATTATAATTATCTGATATACATAATTATCTGATATACATATTATATTATTATATATGTGTGCAAACACCACTGTTATTTAACCCAGAGAAAAAGAAGGCTCTATACGGCCCTTTGGCTATATACAGACTGACTCCCAGCCTGCGTGTGTGTGCAGTGTGCGCGCTAGCAAACATGCATGCCCGTGCAAGCACGGAAGAGAAAAAAATATGCTTCACGGAGGCGCACAAACCTATTCCAGAAAAGAAATAACACGACATCTTCACGGAATAAAATCTTCTAAATAAATGTTCCACGAAAATGTCTATCATCAATTTATCATAACTAACTTTTGCACTGTCAATTTAAGAACATGCATTAATTTGGAGATCATCTCTAACTATTCTCTTTTTATCTGACAATATTTTGAAACATGCCATAAACCCCTGTAAAGTTTTGTAGGTCTCTTACAAGTAAACTGATGTACCTTAGTGACGATGACACTTCTGCTTATCACAATGGCATAGACCGCAGTGACAACCTCTATATGTTGGTCATTGCTTAGAAGAATAGAAACAGCGTGTTAGTTTATTATCATTATTTTAGGCGAAAGAGAGCTTTATATCACATTTGGATCAGAATTTACATTCATTACATATGACAGGCAAAATACATTTAGGGGCATAAAAAATAAAAAATAAACTTCCTGTATTTGAGCCCAGCTTGGCCAGTTCATGGGCTGCCGAGTTGCTCTCTCTCTCCATGTCTTCATAATCCTGTAGTCATCAAAGAATGTAATCAAAGAATTTCAACACGTGTTTGGCCTCTTCAACGTAGTTGGACTGGACCACTGGAATGATCATCTTCCTTCTTGGACAGGAGCTTGACAACAGCCGCACAGTCAGTGAATAAGCTCGAGGGATGGATGAGCATTGTGATATTTTGCACGCTGTGACTGGAATGTTACTTTGTTGTATAGAGTCAGATGATTCACATGTACTGTAGCGCCACATGAGCAGCGAGAAGTAAGCAAACCAAAATTCAAAGGTCAGGGACTGCTTCGGTCAGCTTTGTAGTTCGAGGATGCAACTGAGCAATTATCAGTACAGCAATTATCATTGTTGTTACTTTTTGAAGATGAATGTGTAAGAAGACGGTTGTTTATTTAAATAGCTATGGCTAATTTAACTGGCAATCAGTTAAAACGACACATTTCAACAATTTAAGCAACAGTCCACTGCTATTCAGCAAACGGGAAAACAGCCAAATCTAACATTATCACTCCAACCGCGCATAACAACCCTACGACATGCCCAACAAGCTATTTCAACCAGAATTACTGCACAACCTACCAGTTTCTCCCTCTGCCAGCTTCTCAAGCTTCACACCGACCAATCTCCATTCATGGACGCCACCAGTTTCTCCCTCTGCCAGCTTCTCAAGCTTCACACCGACCAATCTCCATTCATGGACGCCACCCGCTTTCAGCTCATGGATAACCTAACGCCCCATACACCAACGAATTCCAAACAAGTGGAGATCAGTTCAATCGCAGACAGAGGTTGCTAAGCTGGTTCAGCAGGACGAGAAGAAATTGGGACGAAAAGTATATAAGAGGGCCCAATTCAGCGCGGGATCTCAGGTAGATAGTGGTACCTGGCGGTGCTCCCAATCCCAGACCAAGACGCGGTCATTGGCGTCGGCGGTGACCAGCCAGGGGTGAGTGGGGTGGAGTTGGATCTTCACCACCTTGTCGCTCGTCGGCCGGAACGCCCTGAGGCGGAGCATCTCGCCGCGCCTGCCGCGCGCGGCAGCGGCGTCGTCGCTGGGGATCGCGGACGGCCAGGCTTGGGGGCGGTGGGGTGGGAGGAGAGTTCACCGGCAGGTCGGGCGGCGGCGTTGACGCTTTGGTCCGGTCGGGTCGGTCGGGTCAGTCACCTCCGGCCGGTGCAGCGGGAGAACACGGGGTCTCGCAGGCTAGGGATCTGCCGTCGGGACGCCGATGGGAGGCTGTGCAGAGGGCGTGGCGCCGGCGTTGCGCTGGGAGGTGGCGCCGCGTTTGGGTAGTGGGGATCTCTCGTCGGGGTTCGCGAGGGCGTCGAGAGTGTCGCCGGCGTTCAAGGAAGTTACCGAAAAGAATCCTTTTTATGTTTTAGCGGTGGCAATATATGTAATTAACTCAAACTAAAAAGGTGTGTTGAGTTGTCAAACATTAGAGCGATCTAGATCGTTGATCGGGTTATTGAACGGCACGAATTTAATGTATCCGAAAGTGTTTGCTCTTTTAATAGTAGTATAGAAGTATAGATAAATATAAATTAAAATGGCATTTTCTTGTTGCCACGTTTAAAAAAAAAAGCGGCAATGCACTAACAAAATATTGGCATGTGAGCCCCGGTGTGTCTGTTGGTGCGAAGAGTAGTTTCTTCCCCTCAGCCATTCACACGAGTTCCACAACTAGAGTGCCTTCGACGCATGCTAATTAGATAATCAGATTTTGACCATGTGGATGTATGAGTAGGTGTATTGTGGACTAGGAACAGTGTTAAATATGTGTACATGGAGATAATGGTTAGGTATTAGTATAAGGGTGACGCTGGTTACGTTGACATGTTAACACAATTCAACTGAAACGGCCTTCGACCGGTCCCTATCACGTTTAAAATATGGTGATTGACACGGTACCCGTGGTACCGTCAGTCAATGGCGGACGGGAAAAAATGAGGTCGGGCGAAGTTTAAAGCATAGAAACATTTTGCGGAAAAATGTGACAAAATACAATCAGATGCGTACGTATACAAATGTTTTGCGTACGTATACAAAAATCAAGATAGGGCGGCTGCCCTACCTTGCCCTACTGAGTCCCCCGCCACTGCCGTCGGTACCGCCGACTATTATTTTTTCTTAACCGTTGATTAAGACATGATTTTTTTAGCCATTGATTAAATCTTGATGAAGTCCACCGATTCCTTGACTCTACCAATCAATTCGAGTCCGCGCACTGATCAAACTATCACTCCACGGTAGCTAGTTGTTATTTAGAGAGCATTCACGCATTAAATTAGACCTGGATAACTAGTTTAAATGAAGACAAACCACAATAGCTAGTTGTTATTCTGAGAGCATTCACGCATCCGAGTTTCAGCCTGTCTAACGACAGCAGTTGATCCATCACCGTCGGCCGGCGACCGCCCCATCCACGCGCACATGTACAGCAACCTCTCCTCTAACTCCGCGGTGACCAGCAACAATGATCTCACTTAAAATCGAGATCGCGCTCTCAGCGAAGAACTCGTTACTGCCAACTGCCAAGGATGAACTCCTCCTACAGGACCTGCAGCTGCTCCACGCCGGTCTCGCGCACGACCTCCTGCTTTCCCTTCCTCCCATGTTATCCTACGGAAAGTCCACGGCGTCGGATCATCAGCGGTAGCGAACTCGTTGCTCATGACTGTGGCGGCCGCCATGGATTGAGTCGATGTTGGCCTACAACACTGGCGCGTCCAGCCTCGCTCTCTTGCTTAGCTTAGAGGATTGGGCGCCGGTCGGCTGGCCGCGAGCCCCTCCTGCCTCGACTCCTCCTACGGTCCTACCGCCCCCATCCCCCGCCATGGTGGCGCCATGCAGGCGAGGAAGGGAGGTGTGATGGAAGCGAGAGAGGGTGCAAGGGGCTCGGTTTCCACCGGATGTTGAGCCATGGCCGTGGACAGCGGCGGCATGGCCAAAGTGGCGCTCGACTCGTTATTTCGTGACGAAAGGATAAGTTTTGCTTGAGATGAGAACATAGATGATCGAACGGTTTGCATCAGTCCGCCGCACAAGGCGACCGTTCTATAAACATAGAAATAACGTAATTTAAAAAAAATTAAGGTAATGGACCCACATAATTTTGGTACCGGTCCCACATAATTTTCGGTACCGTGGTACCGTTGGGTACCGTCCGTCTGGTACCGCCTATTTTAACACCGTTAGATCGGAGTGGATGAACGGTTATTAAAAATGCCCACCACCGTAAAACTTGTATTAAAATAATACTCCAATAGATAAAATAAACAAGTGTTTCACCTCCAACAACACATCTAAAAAAAGCTACTTAATTCCAACAACATAAAGTAGTGAGAGAGTACCATCACAATATTCTGTCTACACCTGTGGTGTAGAAAGTGTCAAAGCATCTTGCTCTGTTTTTTCTTCACCTCCGATCTCTTAATCGACCAGAAGAATCTCCCGCTCTATGACAGAGTCAACACGGCACGGTTCTTTCGTCCGTGGTGCTGTCGGCGTACCGGGCCCGCCAGTCCGCAATAACACTCGCTGCCACCGTCGGCGTAGTGTCGCTTTCTCCTTGGTGTCTGGTGTTGGTTGCTTCTTGACACAGGAATTAATGGAGATGCTTCGTAGCGTGCTTCCGTTAGCACAACTAGTCAAGATCGCGCGACGACACTCCACGTCCATGTGTACATGAGCGTATTTTGTGTTTTCAATAGTGTTAATTAGTTAGTTTTTTTGTTTAAAAAGTAAAATGGATGTACTGAAGCGAAAGATTGTATGTATTAAGAGAAGTGTTTGTAGTTAAACATGTAAGTTCAATTTGTATTGAGAGGTACCGTAGGTTTGTTAAATCATTGTATAATTTTATAATCACCAACTGTAATATTTTAAATTTGTATTGACAGGTACCGTAGGTTTGTTAAATCATTGTATAATTTTGTAATCACCAACCGTAATATTTTAAAGATAAACTGGGATGATACAATGGATAGTACTGTTGGAAAATTTAGCGCGGTGCCCGTTGTGTTCGGAAATTTTGAATTTCGTTTGGATTTTTTTCCCAGTGAAAAAATAGAAGAACATTTGTTAGTTCATGTGGGAAGGTCAAAAAATTCTTAAATTTCAATATTTTTTAGTTTCACTTTTGTATGCAATGGTTATTTGGTACAATCTTTGTGTTGAAAGTTTGAAAAATTATTAAATTTGAAATTTGTGGTACGCCGTGCCCGCTACAGTGTTCTTGATATATTATGTATCTGTCTACGCAATTTGTATTGAGTCAACGCAGCAAAACCTGTTCGGGAAAAGAAAATCAAAAAAAATGTATGAAATATATTTGAAACTTCTGTGAATATTGTTGAATATTCTTGGGGAAATAACATTTTTTGTGTGTTATGTCAGGGAAAAAAGAAAAACAAATATGATTGAATATTTTGAGTTTGTTAAAATTTGGAGAAAATCATAATGCACTTCCTCCTTGGAACAATTTCCTCAAAATGAAAATATTTCTAAAAATACCCTCACAAAAAAATGATGACTATTTGTGGCATATGATCAAATTTCAAATTTAGATATTTTAAACAATTGTTTTGCAAAATAAAATGGCTTGTATTTATTTTTCTTCTTTTTGATCATTATTCCAATGTTGTTTTATTGCGAACGAAAAGAAAAGCAAAAAAAAAGGAAAACAAATATGAAGATTGAATTTCAATGTTTTTTACAACTTTATTTGAGCAAACTGAAATTAAAAAAGGAAAATTACAATTGTTTTGTAAGCTGAAATGTCTTGCAATTTTTTTTTCTCTTCTTGGTCATTATTGTAATGTTTGTTTTATTGCAAAACAAAAGAAAAGCAAAGAAACAAAAGAAAACAAATACAAAGATGGGGTTAAATGGAGGTGAGATGTTATTTTCACAAATTTTAGATTTGATATTCTAGTTGTTTTAATTAAGCAGGAATTATAGTTGTTTAATAATGCACGGAAATGTGTTATATGTAAAGATTTTAATTTTTTGAAAATTTTGGTATATTAGTTTTTTTGTACTATGGTTTGGAAGATATGAATTCTACAATTTGCATGTATTTTGAATTATGGTTTGGAAGTTATGATTTTTAGCTCATATTTATTATTTTATGCATATGTGTTATTTGCATTATATTATGCACAATTTATATTTTTGTACAACTTTTGTGTGGTAAGTTTGAGAATTTGTTAAATTTAGAAAATTTTGATATATTGTTTGTATTTGTTTTGAACTGTAGATTAAAGATATGAATTTCCAATAAGTTGGTAAAATTTGAAAAAATTTAATATGTTATTTGGATTATGTTGTACGCAATTTATTTATTGGTGCAACTTTTGTGCGGGAAGTTTGAAAGTTTGTTAAATTTAGAGTTTTATATATTTTGCATTTTTTTTGAATTTTAGGTTCGAAGATATGAATTTTTGAGGATTTGGGAAATTTTGGAAAACAATTATATGTTATTTGCATTATGTTGTGGATAATTTATTTTTTGATGCAACGTTGCATTATATTATGCACAATTTATATTTTTGTACAACTTTTGTGTGGTAAGTTTGAGAATTTGTTAAATTTAGAAAATTTTGATATATTGTTTGTATTTGTTTTGAACTGTAGATTAAAAGATATGAATTTCCAATAAGTTGGTAAAATTTGAAAAAATTTAATATGTTATTTGGATTATGTTGTACGCAATTTATTTATTGGTGCAACTTTTGTGCGGGAAGTTTGAAAGTTTGTTAAATTTAGATTTTTTTATATATTGTTTGCATATTTTTTAATTTTAGGTTGGAAGATATGATTTTTGAGGATTTTGGGAAAATTTGGAAATTTTTGATATGTTATTTGCATATGTTGTTGGATAATTTATTTTTTGATGCAATATTTGTGCAGAAAGTTTGAAAGTTTGTTAAATTTAAGAATTTTGATATATTGTTTGTATTTTTTTGTATTGTAGATTGGAAGATATGAATTTTTTGAATTTTAGCATTTTTTGTATTTGTGAAATTTCTGGCAGATGGGCCCACATGTCAGGGGTTTCTTTATTTCGAGAACCATTTAAAAAATTAAAAAACTGACATATGGGTCGCGCTTGACGTCAGCGTGTGACGTCATCGTCCGCCGGCGAACGCGGCCTCGCTGCCGAGCTCGCGCTCGAGTAGCTGCGCGCACGCGCGGAGCTGGGAGCGTGCGGATGGGCTCAGGACGTCGAGGGGAGGTGAACGGGCGGCGGCGCGGACCAAAAGGTCGCCGGAGCCGCCAGCGCGAGCGAATCTGTGGCGGCGGATGTGAAGAACGGCGACAACAAATCCGGGCAGCGTGCGACATTTCGGCAAGGGATACTGCGCGAGGTTGGAGTGGAGGCGGCGGCGGATGCTGACAGCCGCGATTTGTCGGAGAGACGCGTAGCGGTGCCGGCGCGCGTCAGCGGCGGCGGCGAACTCGGGCCGTCGCGGGAGAAGAAGGAGAGAAGGGGAGATGTGGCGCAATTTTGCACGGAGGTCCTTGCCATTTCCGAATTTTATGTTTCAGTCCTTTGCGGGGG